>JAPDVR010000020.1:5635014-5980014 GCA_026230005.1 Gila orcuttii | reverse complement strand
GGCACCAGTGTTGCTTCTATCCAGTTCTGAGGAGCTGGATGTTGCTAGTATATATAAGGGAGATGTGGAGGATTCGCCACCTTACACTCCCGAAAGCGATGAGCTAGTGGAGGTATTAACAAGAGCTGTAGAAAAACTCAGCATTGTATGGCCAGTGACTAGACAGGAGTCTGTTTCTAAATTAAAATTAGATGAGAGATTTTCGCCGTCACGAGTGCAACCTCCACGCCGGTGCGTGCCGTCTTTTTTTCCCGATCTCCACACTGAGGTGGCGAAATCGTGGGAAAAACCGGTGTCATATAGAGAAAATGTTTAGTCCCCAGACTTCAACATATTTAAATATGGTGGGGGATAAATCATATGGTTGTTCGGCTATGCCTCGCGTGGTAGAGACGCTTGCGAGTTTTCTCTCCCTTGAGGCTGCGTCATCTGTTAAGGCACCGGCATTACCCACCAAGCCTCTTATGAATATTTCGTTTTTTGTGGGTAAAGCGTATTCGGCAGCAGGTCATGTCTGCGTACTATGTCTGTTATGAAGAGAAAAAAAAAACGGGCATACCAGGCTGACCTGCTGAGGGACGTGAGTGAGAGTGAGGAGGTCAGTGCTGACGTGGTTCGCGAACTGCGTCAGGCGGCTGATTTTTCCCTGCGTGGCCGTAGAAAGACATCTGTGGTTAAATCAGACAAATATAAAAGGGAAAGGAAAAGCTTTCCTTTTAGACACTCCTCTCTCCCCCCTGGGTTTATTTGGCGATGCTGTAAATTCTGTCATCAATAAATTCCAGGAGAAAGAAAAGCAAATAACAGCTTTTAACAAATTTCTCCCTTTTAAAAATTCATGTCCCTGGGACTGCTGGGCGGGAGCAGCCCCGGCCGTCTGCGAGCTCATCACATAGGGCGCTGAAGCAGAGTGTCGCGTCTCGTGCTCCCCCTGCTGGACAGTGGGCTCAGCCGCGGCACTCTCAGCCGAAATCTCCCAGTAATAGAACTGATCTGAGGACAGTTATATTAGCTAAGAAGGCTTCGGCTGAGAAGAAGTCCTGGCGCCACGGCGCGCAGGACACTGAGGGTGGTTCCCGCCGAGGCGGAAAGGTGTTCACCTCTTTCTACGGTGCCCATTCCTCCTCGGTGCCCTCAGGGGCCCGTTCTGCCAACCCCGCCTTAATGCCGGGGCGCAGACGGTCCCAGCGAGCGATTTCCCGAGGGACGCTCGCTCCCTCTGAGGAGGGTTTCAGAGCGGTTAAACCAGTTGTTCCCTGCCGGTGTGCCGTTACAGGGCGCTGCGTTTGCTGCTCAAGTTACACCAGAGGCCAGTCTCGAGAGACTGGTACCCTTAGTAGAATTTCTGGCAGAGGGGAAAAGCCTTCCAAAAATATCTCATTGGGTCCTGCAGACAATAGAAAAGGATTATGCTATCCAATTCAGGTGTCATCCACCAAGATTCAGAGGGGTTCTGCCTACAGTGGTGGGCTCCGAGCAGGCTCTGGTTATGGAACAAAAGGTGAAAGCACTCCTTCAAAAGGAGGCTATAGAACGGGTTCCTCCTCCCAGTGTGGAGTCAGGCTATTACGGCCGATATTTCATCATTCCAAAGTAGGATGGGGGGTTGCGTCCAGTTTTAGACCTGCGCCTATTGAATCGCTCGGTAGGGAAGCCAAAATTCAGGTTGCTCTCTATCAAGCAGATCGTGTCACAGATCAGATCCGAGGACTGGTCTGTCACGATAGATCTAAGGGACGCGTACTTCCACATTTCCATCCTTCCACAACACAGGAAGTTCCTGAGGTTCGCCTTCGGGGGCGAGGTGTACCAGCACAGGGTTCTTCCGTTTGACCTAGCTTTATCTCCCCGCACTTTCACGATGGTGGTTCGGCATCGAGATGTCGTTCTCGTTCATATCAGGAAGTTGGGGTTGAGGCTGAACGCAAAGAAAAGTGTATTATCTCCTTCTCAGAAGACCACTTTTCTGGGTGTCGTTTGGGTTTCGGTTTCGATGCAGGCGCGACTCGCTCCGACCCACATCGCTTCGATTCTCTCAGCTGTGAAACAAGTAAAGCTAGGCCAGCTACTTACTGTAATACAGTTTTAGAGACTGTCGGGTCTGATGGCAGCAGCGTCCAACGTTATACCTTGCGGCCTGTTGTACATGAGACCGCTACAGTGGGGGCTCAGGACCAAGGGGTTCTCCTCGAGGGGAAATCCGCTCCGCACGGTCAAAGTCACACGGCGCTGCCTTCGTGCTCTGGTCATGTGGAAAGAAACTTGGTTCCTGTTCAAAGGTCCTGTGCTGGGTCGCGTGGCGCTAATGGCGGATGCTTCCCTCACAGGGTGGAGGGCGGTCACGAGTGGTCATCCAGCCCAAGGTCTGTCTCAGGACCATCATCTATCATGGCTTATAAATTGTCTAGAGATGTTGGCGGTGTTCCAGGCTCTGAAACACTTCCTAGCAGACCTGAGAGGTCATCATGTGTTAGTTCAGTCAGACAACACGTCGGTGGTCTCTTATATAAATCATCAGGGGAGCCTGCGGTTTCGCCGGCTTTACAAGTTGGCCCGTCAGATCCTCCTGTGGTCCCAAGGGAGGTTACTATCTCTGACAGCAATGTATCTTCCTGGGTATTTGAATGTGGTAGCAGTCTCCCTGTCGAGGCAGGGGCCGAGGCCGGGGGGTTGGAGTCTCCACCCCGAGGTGGTGGAGCTCCTTTGGTGAGTTTCGGTCGCGCCGAGGTGGACCTATTCACTTCCAAGGTGACCACGCACTGTCATCTGTGGTTTTCCATCAGCCATCCAGCCCCTCTGAGGTTGGACGCTATGGGGCAGCCGTGGCCGAGGTCACGTCTGTTCACCTTTTCCCCGATTGCTCTGCTACCTGGAGTTCTGGAGAGGGTTCGCCGGGACGGGGTCAGCCTACTACATAGTAGCCCCGTTCTGGCCGGCCCGAGTATGGTTTGCGGACCTGATTTCTCTCCTGGACGGTTCTCCTTTGGAGCTCCCGGTCAGAAGGGATCTACTCTCTCAGGCGGGCAGCATGATATTTCACCCCCGCCCAGTACTGTGGGCTTGGCCTCCGAGGGGGCCCAGCTCATGAACTCTGGTCTCTCAACCGAGGTTGTTGAGACCATTCTTCACTCCAGAGCTCCATTCGCGAGGAAGCTTTAGGCCTTGAAGTGAAAACTTTTCACTTCTTGGTGTGGAGAACACCTGCAGGACCCGGTTAACGGCCCAGTGGGTGCAGTGCTGGATTTCCTGCAGGAGCGCTTCTCCACAGGGCTATCCCCCTCCACACTAAAGGTGTATGTGGCGGCACTGGCTGCTCACCACGTCCCTTTCAGTGGAGTTTCTCTGGGGAGACACCCGCTTATAACTCGTTTCCTTCGTGGCACATTGAGGCTGAGGCCAGCAGTTCGTACGAGGGTGCCGGCCTGGGATCTGGCCATCGTATTAGAAGGTCTTTCCCAAGCTCCTCTTGAACCTATCGAAGAAGTTCCTGAGAAGTTTCTCACGTTTAAGACTATCTTTCTTCTTGCTATCTCCTCACTAAAGAGAATCGGTGATTTGCAGGCTCTGTCGGTTTCACCCTTGTGCCTGGAATTTCGCCTGGCATGGTTCAGGCTCTTTGACCTACAGTTCTGCAGGCCTTCTGTCCTCCTTCATTTCTGTCGTCTGACCAGGAGAACTTAATTTACTCTGCCCTGTTAGGGCGTTAGACTCCTATATCCACAGAACTGCCCTGTGGAGGAAGTCAGAACAACTATTTGCGTGTTTTGGGCCACCCAAGAAGGGGCGTCCCGTGTCTAAACAGAGAATAAGCAAGTGTGTGGTCGAGGCTATCTCACTTGCCTATGAGTCGGCTGGTCAGCCTTCACCTTGGCTGTACGAGCCCACTCTATCAGGAGTATGGCGGCTTCTAAAGCCTTATTGTCAGGAGTTTCCCTCAGTGACGTTTGTGATGCGGCTGGATGGTCTTCACCGCATACTTTCATTAAGATCTATGACCTAGACTTAATTCCTTCCCCTGGGGCACAGGTGCTCTCACCCTCTGTGCGCTAGTTCTCACATGGCGGTCACTTGGTCCTATGGCGATGCGGGTATTAGCGTTCCCACAGCTTGACGCAGCTCGAGCTCCCTTGAAAGGGAATGTCTCAGTTACGTATGTAACCTTAGTTCCCTGATAGGGAACGAGACGCTGCGTCATCCCACCATACTCCCGGCATTCCCGCTAGCGCTTCCTTCAGGCTATCAGAAGCTATTGCGCTTGTGTTTATGGGGTGCTTTATAGTTTCCTGGTCGATGACGTCACCCGCCTATGACGTTCCATCTCTCCATTGGGCTGATTCCATACGTGCTTCAGGACGCACAACGCAGAGGCGTTCCCACAGCTTGACGCAGCGTCTCGTTCCCTATCAGGGAACTAAGGTTACATACGTAACCGAGACGTTTCCTCACGTACTGAATCGTCTGAAGCGCTTTCAATTCACACTCAACACGGAGTCGTAACAGGAAGATTTAAGAACATCAAGAGTGTTGAATGAATTGGCCGTGGATCTACAGTACAGTCTAGTGAAAGCAAATCTGCAAATGCATCATATTTTTGCCAGCGATGAAGATCTTTATTAGTTGAACATCTTCGTATGCTGTCTGTGAATGAATGATTCCACAGGACGGTACATTTGATTTAATTTCATTCAGGTAATACATTTTACAACCAAACTGATTATTACACCACGATTAAAAAGTATGACATTATCCGTTTTTTGGACATATACATTAATTTATAGGCTACAAAAAACGCTTCAGAGCGTCGGCGCACTGGCAAAGGTTAACAGGTTAAATAAGCTACCATTGTCCACAGTTTATGAACACCCGCCATCCCGCGGTAATGTGTGTGTGTATTGTGCAGTGGCATAGTCACACGAATAGTTTACATTGATTGAAACTAATTTGTTTAAAAAGGAGGCTATTGCCGGTAACAAGGCAGGTTCACATAAAATCATTATGACATCATTTTTTTATCTAACGAGCATCTGGTTTGGCGATGCAAAAACGGACTGTCGTGCTTCTATTGTTTTTTCTTATTTCCAATTAGCCTACTATGTTAAAAAAAACGACGAAATTTTTTTACTTGTTCAATTAATAAATAGTTTGTTTGATGACAAATTGCTAAAGATGAAATTGGCCTCCCTTTCTGTCATTGTGAGTGTGCGTTACTGCGTTTTTTATTAGTTTTTTTTTTACGATATTCGACTTTTGAAGCAGTCGACCTCAGTAGCAGTTCCATACTAACAAATAGTACTGAATATCATAACACTTTCGATGAAAGCAGTATAAATCATCAGACGCTTTATGTTGTGGACATTACAGGAAAGTTATTGCTTTAAGAAATTAATTCTCTGTTGTGGCATTATACTTACACTATATGACCGTTCCACATATCCCATTTAAGCTTATGTCAAGAACACCAAGATATTAATAATGCGACTGATCGTATCGGCTGCCTATTAACAAAAACATAATTTCAACTCTAAAAACATTCAATAGGCATGTCCTTTTTTTTTTCTAGGATGTTGATGTACAGAGATAGTCAGTGCTCAATCTAAATGCAACCAAACATATGTCATTCTTTACCATTCATCAGTGGACCTTTCTTGAAGATCAAATTCAAAACTTTTAAGCTGACTTTCTGCATCTGGTCATTCTCTCTTCATAGATACTTTCTATACTTGGTTATGCAGTCCCTAACAATTTACTTGCCATTGTTATGTGCCATTGCACACACACACACATACATGTCTATATTACTAACAGAGCACTGTCGCTCTACACTGGCCAAGAGGGGACTTTCTGAACGATTTCTATCCAACCAACTGGGGACTCTGTGTGTGTGTGTGAACAGTGAAGTGAACTGGCAGTGAAATCTGTCTTCATTATGTAACTTATATAGTTACATTATATATCTTTTATATACATTATATATATATATATATATATATATATATATATATATATATATATATATATATATATATATACATGTATATATATATATATATATATATATATATATATATATATATATATATATATATATATATATATATATATATATATATACACATATATATATATATATATATATATATACATATATATATACATATATATACATATATATATATATATATATATATATATATATATATATATATATATATATATATATATATATATATATAAATGTTCACACAGACATCAGAGATCACAATATGCATAGATAAACATATAAAATATAATATTAAAAAGAGAATGACCAAACCATCAGTTATCAAAAATTTAAAAAATTAAATGTTTTGAGGAAAGACCATTTGAATCTGTTTTTACATATAACGGGTAAAAAATAGAGACAGCCCGGCGGCAACAGTTCAAAAGCAGAGGCGAGAAGACGCCTCTTATCATTCTCAATATTATTTTTCTTATTTAACGCTCTCTCTTCATAGATACTTTCTATGCTTGGTTATGCAGTCCCTAACAATTTACTTGCCATTGTCATGTGTCATTGCACACACACACATACATGTCTATATTACTAACAGAGCACTGTCGCTCTACACTGGCCAAGAGGGGACTTTCTGAACGATTTCTATCCAACCAACTGGGGACTCTGTGTGTGTGTGTGTGTGTGTGTGTGAACAGTGAAGTGACCTGGCAGTGAAATCTGTCTTCATTATGGAACTTATATATATATATATATATATATATGTTACATTATATATATTTTATATACATTATATATATAAGTTACATTCATTATATATATATGTTCACACAGACATCAGAGATCACAATATGCATAGATAAACATATACAATATAATATTAAAAAGAGAATGACCAAACCATCAGTTTTCAAAAATTCCCAAAAAAAATTTTTTGAGGAAAGACCATTTGAATCTGTTTTTCATTCAACGTGTAAAAAATACAGACAGCCCGGCGGCAACAGTTCAAAAGCAGAGGCGAGAAGACGCCTCTTGTCATTCTTAATATTATTTTTCTTATTTAACGCTCTCTCTTCATAGATACTTTCTATACTTGGTTATGCAGTCCCTAACAATTTACTTGCCATTGTTATGTGTCATTGCACACACACACATACATGTCTATATTACTAACAGAGCACTGTCGCTCTACACTGGCCAAGAGGGGACTTTCTGAACGTTCCCTTTCAAGGGAACTCGAGCTGCGTTGAGACGCGGTGGGAACGCTCTGCGTGATTGCGTCGTGAAGCACGTGTATAATCAGTCCAATGGAAGAGCGAGACGTCATAGGCGGGTGACGTCATAGACCAGGAAGCTATAAAGCACACCAGAAAACAGACCGCGACAGCTTCTGTTGCCTTCAGCAAGCGCTCTCTGTATACTGTCCTTGTCTATTTACTGTTGTCTGTCACAAGCACATTATCTATCTATATATATATATATATTATGGCGAAACAAGAATTCAAGCGTTGTGTTGTCCCTTGCCCTCGTTTTATCACGGGTGGGGACACACATCAGCTTTGTGTTGCTTGTTTGGGAGTGGAGCATGCCCAGTCAGTTCTCGAGGGAGCTGACTGTGAGCATTGCGAGAAGCTGTCCGTGAGGACGCTCCGCTCTCGCCGGGCGTTCTTTGAGGAGGACGGTTCGGTTCGCGCTCCCCGAGGTGCGGGTCCCGCTGCTGCCGAGGCTCAGCGAAGGCTTTCATCTTGGGGTTCGCATATGGATCTAGTAGCGGGGCTTGAGACGGGCCCAGCCCTTTCTCAACCCTTACCTGCTGGATCCGGTGCCTCTGCCCAGGAAGGAGCCCGCGCTGCGGCTTCTCCTTCCCAGGTTGGGGCACCACTGCTGAGGCTATCCAGTTCTGAGGATCTGGATGTCGTCAGTGTTGATATGGGGGATTTTGAGTCTTCGCCAGCTCATGCCTCCAGTAATGATGAGGAGCTTATGGAGGTTTTATCTCGTGCTGTAGCTAGATTAAATATTGAATGGCCAGCCGATGATTCTCAGAGTGTTTCTAAGAAAAGTTTATTAGATGAAAGATTTCTACCATCTATAACACAGCCTCCACGTCGGGGACTCCCGTTTTTTCCCGATCTCCACAATGAGGTTTCGAGATCGTGGAATAAACCGGCGTCATTCAGAGTATTTAACCCACAAACTTCCAACTACAGTAATGTTTTGGGTGCATCTGACTATGGTTATTTGACGGTGCCTCGGGCTGAAGAGACGCTCGCGAGCTATCTCTCTCCCGAGTCATCGTCATCATTAAAAGCCCCGACGTTACCCACCAAGCCATTAAAATCTACATCTTCGCTGGTGGGTAAAGCTTATTCGGCAGCAGGTCAGGCTGCGTCATGTCTGCATACTATGTCTATACTGCAGGCATACCAGGCTGATCTGCTGAAGGATATCGATGAACGTGAGGAAGTCAGCGCTGACGCAATTCGAGAATTGCGTCGCGCAACAGACCTGTCTCTCCGGGCCACTAAGGAGACGGCCAAATCAGTGGGCCGTTCTATGGCAGCCCTGGTGGCCACGGAGAGGCATCTTTGGTTAAATCTGTCTGATATTAAAGATAAAGATAGGTCTGTTCTTCTGGACGCGCCACTGTCACCTTCAAGTTTGTTCGGCGACGCTATCAATTGTGTCGTCGATAGGTTTCAAGAAACGAAAAAACAATCGGCTGCGTTCCAGAGGTTTCTTCCTCGACGTTTCGATGTCCCCGAGACTGCTGGGCGGAAAATGATTATTAAAACCGAGCAGTCTCGTCCGAGTACAAGCTCCTCACAGCACAGAGTGCATCAAAAACAGAGCGTCGCCACTCGGGCTCCTCCACAATCTGGGGAACCTGGGTGGCGGTCGCAGTCCAGGCCAGTTAGGGGTAGGCAAGATCTGAGGACTGTCATCTCTAAGAAGGCTTGGGCTAAGAAGAAGTCCTGACGCCCAAGGCGTCAGGCTTCTGAGGGTGGTCCCCTCCGAGGAGGGACGTTTTCGAGAAATCGTTCATCCTCGGCACCCTCTGGGGGGCGATTCTCTGAGGAGAGTCGCAGCGCTGCCACATCGGTTGTTCCCTGCCGGTTCGCCGCTTCAGGGCACCGAGGTGTCAGCGTCCCCATACGATTCTCCGAGGAGGATCGTAGAACGGTCAGTTCGGTTGTTCCCTGCCGGTTCGCCGCTTCAGGGCACCGAAATATCCGTACAACCGAATCCCGAGGCCAGTCTCGAGAGACTGGTCCCCTTAGTAGAATTTCTGGCAGCGTGGAAACTACTGCCAAATATTTCTCAGTGGGTCCTGCATATAATAGAAAACGGTTACAGAATTCAGTTCGGTTCTCGTCCGCCCAGATTTCAAGGGGTCCTTCCCACAGTGGTGGACCCGAGGCAGGCTCGGGTCATGGAGCTAGAAGTACTGACGCTTCTGCGAAAAGGGGCTATAGAAAGGGTTTCTCCTCCCAGCAGAGAGTCAGGGTTTTACAGCCGTTACTTCATCGTTCCCAAGAAGGATGGGGGGTTGCGTCCTATTCTAGATCTGCGTCAGTTAAACAGCAGAGTTCAGAAACTCAAGTTCAAGATGCTTACACTCAAACAGATTGTATCACAGATTCAGTCCGAGGACTGGTTTGTCACAATAGACTTGAAGGACGCTTACTTTCATGTATCCATTCATCCTCATCACAGGAAGTTCCTGAGGTTTGCTTTCGGGGGCGAAGCATACCAATATCGGGTCCTTCCATTCGGCCTAGGTTTATCACCCCGCACCTTTACGAAATGCGTGGATGCAGCGCTGGCTCCTCTGAGACTCCAGGGCATTCGCGTATTAAACTATATCGACGACTGGTTGATCCTGGCTCGTTCCGAGCATTTGGCAGTTCGGCATCGAGATGTCGTTCTGTCTCACATAAAGAGGTTGGGGTTGCGGCTAAACACCAAGAAGAGTGTTCTCCTCCCAGCCCAGAGGACCACTTTTTTAGGGGTGATGTGGGATTCGACAACTATGCAAGCACGATTGTCTCCAGCACGTATTTCTGTGATTCTCACAGCCGTAAAGATGGTAAAACTAGGCCAGTCACTCACTGTGAAACAGTTCCAGAGACTGGTGGGTCTCATGGCAGCTGCGTCCAACGTAATTACTTTTGGCCTTCTGCACATGAGACCCCTGCAGTGGTGGCTCAGGACCAAGGGGTTTTCTCCGAGGGGAAATCCGTTTCGCACGATCAAGGTTACGCGGCAATGCCTACGTGCCTTGGTCATGTGGAAGAAACCTTGGTTCCTCGCCCAAGGCCCAGTTTTGGGGGCTTCTTGTCGACGCGTAACGCTATCGACGGATGCTTCCCTCACAGGCTGGGGGGCGGTCATGAGTGGCCGCTCGGCGACAGGTGTCTGGCAGGACCATCAGCTTTCGTGGCATATAAACCGACTAGAGATGATGGCGGTATTTCAGGCTCTCAAATACTTCCTGCCAGACCTGAGAGGCCATCATGTGCTTGTCCGCACAGACAACACATCGGTGGTCTCTTACATCAACCACCAAGGGGGTCTGAGGTCCCGATTATTATGCAAACTGGCTCATCAGATCCTCCTATGGGCCCAGGGGAAATTACTGTCACTCAGGGCAGTTTATATTCCAGGGTGTTTGAATGTGGGAGCAGATATCCTGTCAAGGCAGGGGCTGAGGCCCGGGGAGTGGAGACTTCACCCCGAGGTGGTGGAGCTCCTATGGGAGAATTATGGTCAAGCTCAGGTAGATCTTTTCGCATCTTACGATACAACCCATTGTCAGCTTTGGTTCTCCCTCACATATCCAGCTCCTCTCGGACTGGACGCTATGGTACAGGTGTGGCCGAGGCTGCACCTGTACGCATTCCCCCCGATATCATTGCTTCCGGGAGTTCTGGAGAGGGTTCGCCAAGAAGGGGCTCATCTGCTATTAGTAGCCCCGCACTGGCCGACCCGAGTGTGGTTCTCGGACCTAGTGTCCCTCCTTCACGGCTCTCCCATGGAGATTCCTGTCAGAAGGGACTTGTTATCTCAAGCAGGGGGCACGATATTTCACCCTCGCCCGGAGTTGTGGAAACTATGGGCTTGGCCTCTGAGGGGGCCCAGCTCTTAGAATCTGGTCTCTCGACTGAGGTCGTTGAGACCATCCTTCAATCCAGAGCTCCTTCCACGAGAAAACTATATTCATTGAAATGGAAACTGTTCTCTACATGGTGTGGAGAACGCTTTTTAAATCCTGTTAACTGCCCGGTTGGTACAGTTCTCGATTTCCTTCAAGACCGTTTCTCTGCTGGATTATCTCCCTCCACCTTAAAGGTGTACGTAGCGGCTATATCTGCTTATCGCTCCCCTCTGGGGGCTTCTTCTCTTGGGAGAGATCCTCTTATTATTCGTTTTCTTCATGGTACATTGAGGCTGAGGCCTGCACTGCACTCTAGAGCACCGGCTTGGGATTTGGCCATTGTACTTGAGGGTCTGGCCCTGGCTCCCTTCGAGCCTATTGAAGAGGTTTCAGAGAAATTCCTTACACTAAAAACTCTATTTCTTCTCGCTATTTCTTCTATCAAGAGAATTGGAGATCTGCAAGCCTTGTCGGTGGCTCCTTCATGTCTGGAATTTGCACCTGGTATGGTGAAAGCATTTTTACACCCTAGGCCGGGTTACATTCCTAAGGTCCCCGCTAATGTGGGGGGCCCTATTGTGCTGCAGGCTTTTTGTCCTCCACCTTTCATTACCCCAGATCAGGAAAGTCTCAATCTGTTATGTCCCGTTAGGGCTTTGGATGCCTACGTTCACAGAGCTGCCCTGTGGCGTAGATCAGAGCAGTTATTTGTCTGCTTCGGTTCAACCAAGAAGGGTTGCCCGGCATCGAGACAGGTAATGAGCAAGTGGGTAGTTGAGGCTATCTCACTTGCTTATGAAGCGGCCGGACAGCCTTCACCTATGGCTGTCCGCGCCCATTCTACTAGGAGTATGGCTGCCTCTAAGGCTTTAATTTCGGGGGTTTCCCTTCAGGACGTTTGTAATGCGGCAGGCTGGTCCTCACCGCATACATTTGTCAGATTTTACGACCTAGACCTCTCCACTCCCGGGGCTAGGCTGCTTGTTTCTTAGTGTGCGCAAGGACTCCACACAGAACGGGCATTTCTCATTATGGCGTAGTGGATATGGGGTTCCCACCGCGTCTCAACGCAGCTCGAGTTCCCTTGAAAGGGAATGTCTCAGGTTACGTATGTAACCCTGGTTCCCTGAGAGGGAACGAGACGCTGCGTTCTCCTGCCATACTTCCTGCATGCCCTGAATCGACTTGCTTCAGGCCTTTTCAGAAGCTGTCGCGGTCTGTTTTCTGGTGTGCTTTATAGCTTCCTGGTCTATGACGTCACCCGCCTATGACGTCTCGCTCTTCCATTGGACTGATTATACACGTGCTTCACGACGCAATCACGCAGAGCGTTCCCACCGCGTCTCAACGCAGCGTCTCGTTCCCTCTCAGGGAACCAGGGTTACATACGTAACCTGAGACGATTTCTATCCAACCAACTGGGGACTCTGTGTGTGTGTGTGTGTGTGTGAACAGTGAAGTGAACTGGCAGTGAAATCTGTCTTCATTATGTAACTTATATAGTTACATTATATATCTTTTATATACATTATATATATATATATATATATATATATATATATATATATATATATATATATATATATACCTTATATATATAATGTTCACACAGGCATCAGATATCCCAATATGCATAGATAAACATATACAATATAATATTAAAAAGAGAATGACCAAACCATCAGTTTTCAAAAATTCCCCCAAAAAATTTTTTGAGGAAAGACCATTTGAATCTGTTTTTCATTCAACGTGTAAAAAATACAGACAGCCCGGCGGCAACAGTTCAAAAGCAGAGGCGAGAAGACGCCTCTTATCATTCTCAATATTATTTTTCTTATTTAATGCTCTCTCTTCATAGATACTTTCTATACTTTGTTATGCAGTCCCTTTAGGGATTATGCCAGAAAATAGCTCCTTAAAGTAACCATTTCTATGATTTAATGCAGAATAATAATTTTATTAATCAAAATGAACTCGGTCGCCAGTCAGATGGTAATGAACGATACCAGTTTGGCTGCTTTGTACATTTCTTGCCATCACAAACACTGTAAAGATGTTGGAGGTCACTGATTCTTGGGAATTTGGATAAAACAGGTTTTAATTTTGAAAATAAAAAGTTAGTTAAATTACAAAATCTGCAAGTATATCATTATAGACCAAGGTCTTGGCTGTTCAGCAATGTAACGGTGCAACCTCCTCATTTTGTATTTTTTTCATAAAAGTTATTACTTTGTTTTTTTACCGTCAGACACAATAAAAAGCAAATTATTTTTTATTTATTTGGTCTAATATGTATTTAGAGTTTTTAAATCATTATCTGGCATTCTTAGTACACATATATGCTGTTAAATGTTGAATATTCACTTTTGTTAATTTGTTATACTGTTTCACGTGTACTCCTTTTAAAGATCTAACATTGTACAACGTTTACTTTAAGCCTAAATAGAAAAAAGTAAACTTTTTTTACTTAACAAAGTTCTAATACTTTTTTTAATACTAAGTTAAATACTAAGTTTTAATACTTATTCTTGTATTAAAAGAGACTATTAATTTAATAACTCAACAGCACTGAAGAAACATACTGTAAGCATATTCATTTAAAACAAATAAAACTCCCTCTGACGGTGGTGACTTTAGATCTGACGGTGGTGACTTTAGATCTGACGGTGGTGACACTAATCTGACGGTGGTGACACTAATCTGACGGTGGTGACACTAATCTGACGGTGGTGACACTAATCTGACGGTGGTGACACTAATCTGACGGTGGTGACTTTAGATCTGACGGTGGTGACACTAATCTGACGGTGGTGACTTTAGATCTGACGGTGGTGACACTAATCTGACGGTGGTGACACTAATCTGACGGTGGTGACACTAATCTGACGGTGGTGACTTTAGATCTGACGGTGGTGACACTAATCTGACGGTGGTGACACTAATCTGACGGTGGTGACAGTGGCCTCATTACAACATACATTTCCAAACTTTATACCACTCAAGTCAATGGCTTCTTGCTTAACAACTTTATTTAACTATTTGGTCCAAAACATTACAATCCTGGGCACTGTGATAAACATTTTTCAAGGAATATAAGGTACAATTAAGCAATATCATTATTGAAAGTACCCCATCCCCATATCATCAAATATCAAGTGGAGCCAATCTGCTTTTTGATCCTGAACTTGTTCCCATTGCTGCCATTTAACATGGTGAATGTTAGATTTGGTTAAATGTTGTCATGCCATTTTCATTTGGCTTTAGTCATTGTGACGTAAGCCAAATGAACATGGCATAATAGTGAATTGAGAGAGAGAGGGAAGGCACAGCTCATCCCATAGGGTTGGACGTTAGGCCGATGGTATAGTTCATCAATTGGTTATACCGCAGTTAGGTCCGGTCTAATTATTTAGAATCATTTATTATTTCCGATTGGCCGAGAGACGTCCTATGACACACTTTGAGTGAGGATATCTATGCGCATCCTCACTCGACCATAGAATCTTCACTGCTCACAGCTGATAATCACTCCGCCTTTCGCTTTAAAATGCGCAACGCAAACATTCCAAGTTCAAAGACAATGAAGTTGCGGAGCAAACCAAGCTGGTTGTTTGGAACAGATTTTTAGTGCGGGCGAAAATCAAAATGACCGTTAGAAAACATTTAATCGCTTCAAACGTGTTCAGATGAAAGTGGAACTGCTGTATAAAAGCAATATAGCGCTCGTGTTTGTGAGGATGTTCATGGATATCCTCACTCTCACTATATTGCTTAATAGCATGCAATGTAGGCCTGTATGGAAGAAATATAGGGGGAATTACATAAATAAAAATATTAAGGTTAATGAGGTTAATGAAACATTACAGGTCATATTGGTATTTAGTGTGATCAACAATTATATTCTAGCCTCCGTTGAGGACCATTTGGAGGTTTTTGTCACCACCGTCAGACAGAAAACCTGACGGTGGTGACGTCTGACGGTGGTGACAAAAACCTACTCTTTCACATGATATGCATGAGTTGTTCACATTAGCCATCTTGTTTCCACTCTGTTGTTAGCTACTTCAGACCTCTTCTTAAAAAGTATACATTTATGTCATAATCTAATCTAATATTTTTTTATACAAAAGAGACGGTGTTGACATGTTATGGTTGTGACAGTAGCAGTGTTTCAAAAAATATGAACAAGTTTAAGAGAAAATAGGAAATTCACGGGAGTTTGAGTGATCTTGAAGCATGCAGTAGAGCTGAAGGTTTGAAAATGGGGTCCTCAGGAATGTAATTGACCTTGTAGTTGCCTGATTTTATTGCTTTTTATAAATATCTGACGGTGGTGACGAACATGTGGGACACATTTTGAGCAACCACAAAATAATAGTAAATATTGTTCAAAACTTACTGTTTGTAATTGTTAATACATATTGCAATATACTCTTTCATGTGGTAAATATATTATTCAATTAAATTATTAATTTTTGTTTTTTTAATCAAGTTGGAATGATTTTCTCTTATCCGACGACAACTGATTTTGTAGGCAATGGGCCAGCATATAATCATTAAATTAATACAATAATAATATAATAATAAAAATAAAATAAAAATAATTTAATAATAAACGTGAATTTGTGAAAATGGTACGTCATTCCATGTCTCTATAGCACGCATTGTGTTTATCGTGCAATTTATACACGAAAAGGAGTGTTTATGTGCATATGATACGCATGGGGAGGTTTAGGGTAGGTTTAGTAGTGGTGTGGGTTACGCATGTATTATACGTTTGGTTAGGATTAGTGGTGTGGTGTGTGTGTGTGTATTATACGCAATAAAGTGCGTATCATATGCACGTAAAATACGAATTTTCACGTAAAAAGTGCACGATAAACACAATGCGTGCTATAGAGATGCATTTTCATGAGATCAGGCTGGTCAAGAACAAGCATATAATATATTTTACAATATTTTACATTTTACACGCAGTTTTGACTGATATGTGTAGTGTATTACTTTAGTTTGAAAATTACTTCAATTATCTTTTTAACTGTTAACTGGTTTCAATCTTATTTATGGATCAGAAAGTTTTTTCAGGATCGGTCATTTCTCCTCTTCTGTTGCTCACCTCCACGAGGATCGATCTTGGCGCCCTCCCTTTACTCGTTCTACATGCTACCATTGGGTTCTATTTTAATAAGACATGGTGTTTCCTTCCATTCTTATGCTGACGACACCCAAATATATATATATACCTATTGAGAGAAATGATCCGTCTGCATTCATTTCTCTTTTATTATGCTTAGATGAGGTTACATCTTGGCTTGCTCAAAACTTTTTGTCTTTAAATGAAGACAAAACTGAGGTGATAGTTTTCGGCCCCACTGATCATTTTAAGACCACCAGCATCGCTTTGAGGAGCTTCTCTGCATTCAGATCTATGCATGTGCGGGGTTTGGGTGTGCTTTTAGATGGGCCTTTAAAAAGTGACAAACAAATAACTTCGGTAATTGTATCTAGTTTCAACTCAATAAAAGCAAGCAGAAATATCTCTTTAAGTTTAACACAAGTTAAACTGTACATGATCTAGACTCTATATAAATAAAATGCAATCGCAGCAGTAAGTCAGGGGAATGCTTATATTTCTCCCTTTGGCTTCAATTTTGAACATGTTTCAGTTCTTTTAACAAGGTATACATTTTAATACAATTATAAAATGATATAACATGATTTGATACTGTATATTTGCAGCAATTACACATTGTTTACTTTACCAACAAAGCGGAGACCCTCTTTTCTGTAATGAAAGACCAATCTTATGGGTTGTGGTCCCTCATACATTGGCCAATATCAGTAAAAAAACAACAACAAAAAAACAACCTTGTTTCCCTTAGGGCTTAAATTACCCAGAATCTTTTATTACATCATTACATTTTTCCCCTGACTGACAGGTGATGCTTGTAACCCAATCATAATCCGTTAACCCACAACATTAGAATGTTATATTCTAATTAAATTGAATTAGAATATATTTATTTGTAAATACTTATCACTTTTTTCAAAGCTCTTCGCTCCGTTGTCTTAACCAACTTTCAGCTTCACTGCAGTTCATTTCACATTCAAAACGCATTAAAACTACCAAAACACATCATTCATGTCTCAAATTAAGTCATTATTCCAGAACACTAGTAAAGGTTTCACACAACAAACACAATAAAATAAAATAAAATAAAATAAAATAAAATAAAATAAAATAAAATAAAATAAAATAAAATAAAATAAAATAAAATAAAATAAAATAAAAAAACACAACAGGCAGCAATATGCACTATTTTCTGCTGTTCAATTCGTTACATGGTTCATGTTTACATGAAAGACTAAGACTTGTGTAGGTGTTTAGTTACATCTTCATTTTTCTAGATTCAGAATATGTTTCAATGTGGTATACGGTAGAAATATCTTATTCCTTTGTGTGTTGATAGGTTTTGTACTTAAATATAACAGTCTTGGAAATAATATGTAAGCATGTGCAAATTGGCCTGTACAGTAAATCAAGTTCTGCTGGTCTTTGTGTTTAAGCGAGAAATGAATTCATGTAAATGGAAAGTTTAGCCGGAGACTGATCTTGTGATCACTGAGTGAAGAGTTTTGAGAAGGTGTTCAATGTTGTATTATGTTCAGAGTTTTGGCAGTGTTGTGTCTAATGACATATGTAGTTTGGAAGATGTAGTCACTGAATGCATTAATACAACTCTAAAAAAAAACAAAAAAGAAAACAACCTGTAATAGCAGCTGCAAATGGAGCCTGATTTATCACTCAGAATTAGTGTTAAATAGTGTTACATTTACACAAACACATGTAGATCACTGTCTCTCTAGGGTCGTCACAGAAGACACAGAATGATCATATGTGCCCCACATCACACCAGGATATTCCACCCAAAACTGAAAATTCACTCATTAAATGTTCAACTGATGTTAAAAACAGAAACATTATATGGTAACCTCTACACATTCGGTGTTGTTACAGTGCTGCAAAAATGGCAGAAATGTTTCTTTATGAAATAGCAGACACAATACCACATTTTTTTTTTTTTAAAGATCTAAATCAACTTCTAGGTTTGGGTGAAGTGAGAAAGTCACAGAGACAGAACTAAAAACCTAATGCATCAAATAAACTCTAAAAATAAAAGATATTCAAGACTGTGGTATAAATTATTGAATGATTTGACCATAACTCAGTGCTATCCTTGATATTCTAACATAGGCATTTCATGTGACTCTAGTGTGTGGATTGAGCACATCCCCCACAGTCATTTACATCTCAATGCAGGACGGCTTGAAGGTGTTTTAGGTGAACCGGCCTGAGAGCTCACAAAAACACACTTACCAATGTCCAAGAATCTGTGCAACTTCTCAAATAAACTACAATAAACTAGAGAAAACGCTGGGATTTACCCTTCCAAACATATTTTGTAACGTTTTCTTTTGTACAAATGTATTTAAAAAAAATAAAATAAAAACAAGAATTACACTATCTACTGTTAACTGCAGTTTGTTACATTATCCATGTTTACAATACTGTACAAAATTATTCTTAATTTCCCCTTTTGTACAGATGGTGATTAAACGGAGACTAACACGAACACTTGTGCAGGTGTTTAGTTAAATATATATATATATATATATATATATATAATTTTTTTTTTTTTTTTCAGATTCAGAATATATTTCAAAATGGTATTACTATATAAATGTTGCACATTTTGGTCTTATTCATGTTTTGTTGTGTTAGGTTTTGAATATCAGTTTTGATTAGAGAATGTAGATGTATAGAAGATGTATAGAAAATAAAGTTCTGTTAGTGTTTGTGTTAAGTGAGAAAAAAATTCATGTAAATTGAAAGATGTCTTTGAATAAATTTTTTGCCAAAGCAATAATAAATGATCCACAGTTTGTCACATAAGCCCCTTTCACACCGAGATTCCAGAAAATACACTGATAATTCGTCCCGGGATGTTTTGATTTCTGTTCATCCACACTACCAGGGATTTTCTGGAATCAGTGTGTGTTCAAACATCCTGTAAAGATACCGTTAATACATGTGACATGGCATTCATCCTGCCTTTATTTCACACCGGGTCGATTCCGGGACTGATCCCAGCAATGTTGCTAGGGGAAATTAAGAATAATTTTGTACAGTATTGTAAACATGGATAATGTAACAAACTGCAGTTAACAGTAGATAGTGTAATTCTTGTTTTTATTTATTTTTTTAAATACATTTGTACAAAAGAAAACGTTACAAAATATGTTTGGAAGGGTAAATCCCAGTGTTTTCTCTAGTTTATTGTAGTTTATTTGAGAAGTTGCACAGATTCTTGGACATTGGTAAGTGTGTTTTTGTGAGCTCTCAGGCCGGTTCACCTAAAACACCTTCAAGCCGTCCTGCATTGAGATGTAAATGACTGTGGGGGATGTGCTCAATCCACACACTAGAGTCACATGAAATGCCTATGTTAAAATATCAAGGATAGCACTGAGTTATGGTCAAATCATTCAATAATTTATACCACAGTCTTGAATATCTTTTATTTTTAGAGTTTATTTGATGCATTAGGTTTTTAGTTCTGTCTCTGTGACTTTCTCACTTCACCCAAACCTAGAAGTTGATTTAGATCTTTAAAAAAAAAAAAAATGTGGTATTGTGTCTGCTATTTCATAAAGAAACATTTCTGCCATTTTTGCAGCACTGTAACAACACCGAATGTGTAGAGGTTACCATATAATGTTTCTGTTTTTAACATCAGTTGAACATTTAATGAGTGAATTTTCAGTTTTGGGTGGAATATCCTGGTGTGATGTGGGGCACATATGATCATTCTGTGTCTTCTGTGACGACCCTAGAGAGACAGTGATCTACATGTGTTTGTGTAAATGTAACACTATTTAACACTAATTCTGAGTGATAAATCAGGCTCCATTTGCAGCTGCTATTACAGGTTGTTTTCTTTTTTGTTTTTTTTTAGAGTTGTATTAATGCATTCAGTGACTACATCTTCCAAACTACATATGTCATTAGACACAACACTGCCAAAACTCTGAACATAATACAACATTGAACACCTTCTCAAAACTCTTCACTCAGTGATCACAAGATCAGTCTCCGGCTAAACTTTCCATTTACATGAATTCATTTCTCGCTTAAACACAAAGACCAGCAGAACTTGATTTACTGTACAGGCCAATTTGCACATGCTTACATATTATTTCCAAGACTGTTATATTTAAGTACAAAACCTATCAACACACAAAGGAATAAGATATTTCTACCGTATACCACATTGAAACATATTCTGAATCTAGAAAAATGAAGATGTAACTAAACACCTACACAAGTCTTAGTCTTTCATGTAAACATGAACCATGTAACGAATTGAACAGCAGAAAATAGTGCATATTGCTGCCTGTTGTGTTTTTTTATTTTATTTTATTTTATTTTATTTTATTTTATTGTGTTTGTTGTGTGAAACCTTTACTAGTGTTCTGGAATAATGACTTAATTTGAGACATGAATGATGTGTTTTGGTAGTTTTAATGCGTTTTGAATGTGAAATGAACTGCAGTGAAGCTGAAAGTTGGTTAAGACAACGGAGCGAAGAGCTTTGAAAAAGGTGATAAGTATTTACAAATAAATATATTCTAATTCAATTTAATTAGAATATAACATTCTAATGTTGTGGGTTAACGGATTATGATTGGGTTACAAGCATCACCTGTCAGTCAGGGGAAAAATGTAATGATGTAATAAAAGATTCTGGGTAATTTAAGCCCTAAGGGAAACAAGGTTGTTTTTTTGTTGTTGTTTTTTTACTGATATTGGCCAATGTATGAGGGACCACAACCCATAAGATTGGTCTTTCATTACAGAAAAGAGGGTCTCCGCTTTGTTGGTAAAGTAAACAATGTGTAATTGCTGCAAATATACAGTATCAAATCATGTTATATCATTTTATAATTGTATTAAAATGTATACCTTGTTAAAAGAACTGAAACATGTTCAAAATTGAAGCCAAAGGGAGAAATATAAGCATTCCCCTGACTTACTGCTGCGATTGCATTTTATTTATATAGAGTCTAGATCATGTACAGTTTAACTTGTGTTAAACTTAAAGAGATATTTCTGCTTGCTTTTATTGAGTTGAAACTAGATACAATTACCGAAGTTATTTGTTTGTCACTTTTTAAAGGCCCATCTAAAAGCACACCCAAACCCCGCACATGCGTAGATCTGAATGCAGAGAAGCTCCTCAAAGCGATGCTGGTGGTCTTAAAATGATCAGTGGGGCCGAAAACTATCACCTCAGTTTTGTCTTCATTTAAAGACAAAAAGTTTTGAGCAAGCCAAGATGTAACCTCATCTAAGCATAATAAAAGAGAAATGAATGCAGACGGATCATTTCTCTCAATAGGTATATATATATATTTGGGTGTCGTCAGCATAAGAATGGAAGGAAACACCATGTCTTATTAAAATAGAACCCAATGGTAGCATGTAGAACGAGTAAAGGGAGGGCGCCAAGATCGATCCTCGTGGAGGTGAGCAACAGAAGAGGAGAAATGACCGATCCTGAAAAAACTTTCTGATCCATAAATAAGATTGAAACCAGTTAACAGTTAAAAAGATAATTGAAGTAATTTTCAAACTAAAGTAATACACTACACATATCAGTCAAAACTGCGTGTAAAATGTAAAATATTGTAAAATATATTATATGCTTGTTCTTGACCAGCCTGATCTCATGAAAATGCATCTCTATAGCACGCATTGTGTTTATCGTGCACTTTTTACGTGAAAATTCGTATTTTACGTGCATATGATACGCACTTTATTGCGTATAATACACACACACACACCACACCACTAATCCTAACCAAACGTATAATACATGCGTAACCCACACCACTACTAAACCTACCCTAAACCTCCCCATGCGTATCATATGCACATAAACACTCCTTTTCGTGTATAAATTGCACGATAAACACAATGCGTGCTATAGAGACATGGAATGACGTACCATTTTCACAAATTCACGTTTATTATTAAATTATTTTTATTTTATTTTTATTATTATATTATTATTGTATTAATTTAATGATTATATGCTGGCCCATTGCCTACAAAATCAGTTGTCGTCGGATAAGAGAAAATCATTCCAACTTGATTAAAAAAACAAAAATTAATAATTTAATTGAATAATATATTTACCACATGAAAGAGTATATTGCAATATGTATTAACAATTACAAACAGTAAGTTTTGAACAATATTTACTATTATTTTGTGGTTGCTCAAAATGTGTCCCACATGTTCGTCACCACCGTCAGATATTTATAAAAAGCAATAAAATCAGGCAACTACAAGGTCAATTACATTCCTGAGGACCCCATTTTCAAACCTTCAGCTCTACTGCATGCTTCAAGATCACTCAAACTCCCGTGAATTTCCTATTTTCTCTTAAACTTGTTCATATTTTTTGAAACACTGCTACTGTCACAACCATAACATGTCAACACCGTCTCTTTTGTATAAAAAAATATTAGATTAGATTATGACATAAATGTATACTTTTTAAGAAGAGGTCTGAAGTAGCTAACAACAGAGTGGAAACAAGATGGCTAATGTGAACAACTCATGCATATCATGTGAAAGAGTAGGTTTTTGTCACCACCGTCAGACGTCACCACCGTCAGGTTTTCTGTCTGACGGTGGTGACAAAAACCTCCAAATGGTCCTCAACGGAGGCTAGAATATAATTGTTGATCACACTAAATACCAATATGACCTGTAATGTTTCATTAACCTCATTAACCTTAATATTTTTATTTATGTAATTCCCCCTATATTTCTTCCATACAGGCCTACATTGCATGCTATTAAGCAATATAGTGAGAGTGAGGATATCCATGAACATCCTCACAAACACGAGCGCTATATTGCTTTTATACAGCAGTTCCACTTTCATCTGAACACGTTTGAAGCGATTAAATGTTTTCTAACGGTCATTTTGATTTTCGCCCGCACTAAAAATCTGTTCCAAACAACCAGCTTGGTTTGCTCCGCAACTTCATTGTCTTTGAACTTGGAATGTTTGCGTTGCGCATTTTAAAGCGAAAGGCGGAGTGATTATCAGCTGTGAGCAGTGAAGATTCTATGGTCGAGTGAGGATGCGCATAGATATCCTCACTCAAAGTGTGTCATAGGACGTCTCTCGGCCAATCGGAAATAATAAATGATTCTAAATAATTAGACCGGACCTAACTGCGGTATAACCAATTGATGAACTATACCATCGGCCTAACGTCCAACCCTATGGGATGAGCTGTGCCTTCCCTCTCTCTCTCAATTCACTATTATGCCATGTTCATTTGGCTTACGTCACAATGACTAAAGCCAAATGAAAATGGCATGACAACATTTAACCAAATCTAACATTCACCATGTTAAATGGCAGCAATGGGAACAAGTTCAGGATCAAAAAGCAGATTGGCTCCACTTGATATTTGATGATATGGGGATGGGGTACTTTCAATAATGATATTGCTTAATTGTACCTTATATTCCTTGAAAAATGTTTATCACAGTGCCCAGGATTGTAATGTTTTGGACCAAATAGTTAAATAAAGTTGTTAAGCAAGAAGCCATTGACTTGAGTGGTATAAAGTTTGGAAATGTATGTTGTAATGAGGCCACTGTCACCACCGTCAGATTAGTGTCACCACCGTCAGATCTAAAGTCACCACCGTCAGATTAGTGTCACCACCGTCAGATTAGTGTCACCACCGTCAGATTAGTGTCACCACCGTCAGATTAGTGTCACCACCGTCAGATCTAAAGTCACCACCGTCAGATCTAAAGTCACCACCGTCAGAGGGAGTTTTATTTGTTTTAAATGAATATGCTTACAGTATGTTTCTTCAGTGCTGTTGAGTTATTAAATTAATAGTCTCTTTTAATACAAGAATAAGTATTAAAACTTAGTATTTAACTTAGTATTAAAAAAAGTATTAGAACTTTGTTAAGTAAAAAAAGTTTACTTTTTTCTATTTAGGCTTAAAGTAAACGTTGTACAATGTTAGATCTTTAAAAGGAGTACACGTGAAACAGTATAACAAATTAACAAAAGTGAATATTCAACATTTAACAGCATATATGTGTACTAAGAATGCCAGATAATGATTTAAAAACTCTAAATACATATTAGACCAAATAAATAAAAAATAATTTGCTTTTTATTGTGTCTGACGGTAAAAAAACAAAGTAATAACTTTTATGAAAAAAATACAAAATGAGGAGGTTGCACCGTTACATTGCTGAACAGCCAAGACCTTGGTCAATAATGATATACTTGCAGATTTTGTAATTTAACTAACTTTTTATTTTCAAAATTAAAACCTGTTTTATCCAAATTCCCAAGAATCAGTGACCTCCAACATCTTTACAGTGTTTGTGATGGCAAGAAATGTACAAAGCAGCCAAACTGGTATCGTTCATTACCATCTGACTGGCGACCGAGTTCATTTTGATTAATAAAATTATTATTCTGCATTAAATCATAGAAATGGTTACTTTAAGGAACTATTTTCTGGCATAATCCCTAAAGGGACTGCATAACAAAGTATAAAAAGTATCTATGAAGAGAGAGCATTAAATAAGAAAAATAATATTAAGAATGATAAGAGGCGTCTTCTCGCCTCTGCTTTTGAACTGTTGCCGCCGGGCTGTCTGTATTTTTTACACGTTGAATGAAAAACAGATTCAAATGGTCTTTCCTCAAAAAAATTTATTTTTGAATTTTTGAAAACTCATTCTCTTTTTAATATTATATTGTATATGTTTATCTATGCATATTGGGATATCTGATGCCTGTGTGAACATTATATATATATACATATAATGTATATAAAAGATATATAATGTAACTATATAAGTTCCATAATGAAGAGAGATTTCACTGCCAGTTCACTTCACTGTTCACACACACACACACACACACAGAGTCCCCAGTTGGTTGGATAGAAATCGTTCAGAAAGTCCCCTCTTGGCCAGTGTAGAGCGACAGTGCTCTGTTAGTAATATAGACATGTATGTGTGTGTGTGCAATGACACATAACAATGGCAAGTAAATTGTTAGGGACTGCATAACCAAGCATAGAAAGTATCTATGAAGAGAGAGCGTTAAATAAGAAAAATAATATTAAGAATGATAAGAGGCGTCTTCTCGTCTTTTGCACTGTTGCCGCTGGGCCGTCTGTATTTTTTCCCGTTATATGTAAAAACAGATTCAAATGGTCTTTCCTCAAAAAATTTAATTTTTTTAATTTTTGATAACTGATGGTTTGGTCATTCTCTTTTTAAAGCTGCAGTCCGTAGCTTTTTTTGGGTTAAAATTTATCCAAAATACATATTTGATAAAATACGTAACCAGCCAGTGTTCAAAACTATCTGCTTGCCTTAGCTCGATTCAAAGCGGTAAGCTTGTAATAATGTTATTAATTCCAATGGTACTGGTGGATTTCCGCGGGAGATTCGAGCATGTCTTTGCGTCATTACGTCACATCTGTACACATAAAGGAGTTTCGGCTAGTATAAGCTATATTGCGTGTGAGGATGTTGGAGGTGGAGATTTATAGCCTTTTCTCACAGCTCTTGATATAATTAAACTTATCAATTTGATGGCGGATACAGAAATATTCAAACGACGATCATCAGCGACAACTAGAGACTCACCCGCTGTAAATAGTGGCTACAGAAAAAAAGAGACTGCAACCGGCCCATGCGAAAACAAGGATAATATCGGAAGGACATTACATGTAGTCACGCAATGCTGACGTTGTTAACATCAACAATTTGAGAACAAAGTATAATTTGCACGGTTTTGCGTGATATGATAACTTATAAGCAATTGTTAGATTTAATCAGCGCGATTTACTGCAATGTCAGAACCAGAACAAAAGTGGATGTTTCTTACTTGTTCAGATGACATTTTCCGGTGAAAATTCTTATGTTGGTCATACCTTTAAAAAGAATAATCTGTGATTCTGAATGACAGTCTCCACACCGGCGCGGTGACCGACAGCTGCACTCTCCTCAAACACTGTTCATCCGTGCGGTGCCGTGTCGAGGGTGTTGAAGTACAACTCACGTAAAGTTGATAATTCCGCGAATGACTGCAATTGCAGATTTCGAACAGAGATGGCGACAAAGAGGAGAAACGCCGGACTGCAGCTTTAATATTATATTGTATATGTTTATCAATGCATATTGTGATCTCTGATGCATGTGTGAACATTTATATATATATATATATATATATATATATATATATATATATATATATATATATATATATATATATATATATATATATATATATATATATATAAATAATGTATATAAAAGATATATAATGTAACTATATAAGTTACATAATGAAGACAGATTTCACTGCCAGTTCACTTCACTGTTCACACACACACAGATCCATTGCAGGCTATATGAGTCCCCTGTTGGTAAGGTAGACATCGTCCAGAGTCGCAGGTCCTATCTTGGCATGTTTAAAAAAAAGAAAATGCATATTTGAGGTCTACCTATATATATATATATATATATATATATATATATATATATATATATATATATATATATATATATATATATATATATATATATATATATATATACATATTTTAAACAATGAAGACAGACTTCACTGCCAGTTCACACTTCACTGTCACTAACTATATATATATATATTATTATTTTTATTTTTTTTACATTATGAAGACAGATTTCCCTGCCAGTTTACTTCACTGTTCACACACATGGATATGGTCATTCTCTTTTTAATATTATATTGCATATGTTTATCTATGCATATTGTGATCTCTGATGTCTGTGTGAACATATATATATAATGAATGTAACTTATATATATAATGTATATAAAATATATATAATGTAACATATATATATATATATAAGTTCCATAATGAAGACAGATTTCACTGCCAGGTCACTTCACTGTTCACACACACACACACACACACACACACACAGAGTCCCCAGTTGGTTGGATAGAAATCGTTCAGAAAGTCCCCTCTTGGCCAGTGTAGAGCGACAGTGCTCTGTTAGTAATATAGACATGTATGTGTGTGTGTGCAATGACACATAACAATGGCAAGTAAATTGTTAGGGACTGCATAACCAAGCATAGAAAGTATCTATGAAGAGAGAGCGTTAAATAAGAAAAATAATATTAAGAATGATAAGAGGCGTCTTCTCATCTTCTGCACTGTTGCCGCCGGGCCGTCTGTATTTTTACCCCGTTGTAGATTTAAAGGGATAGTTCACCCCAAAATTAATATTCTGTCAGTAATTACTCTCCCTCATGTTGTTCAACCCCGTAAGACTTTCGTTCATCTTCGGAACACAAATTAAGATATTTTTGATTAAATCTGAGAGCTGGATCACTCCTCCATAGGCTTCTAAGGGATTGAAACTTGCCGCCCCAAAAAGTTATTAAAGAAATTGTTAAAATAGTCCGAGTGACTACAGTGGCTCAATCTTAAGTTTATCAAGCGACGAGAATACTTTCTGTGCGCAAAAAAACAAACAAAAATAACGACTTTATTCAAGTATTCATCTCCTTCTCTGTGGGCCGTGATATTTCACGTAGTGTAACAGCGCAGCGCTTCTGGTTGAACGTCACACGTAGGCTCACTATTGGGCGATGCTGGTCATGTGTGTGTGATGCGTGTGACGTGTTCTGAAGATGAACGGAGTCTTACGGGGTTGGAACAACATGAGGGTGAGAAAATCTGAATTTTCATTTTGGGGTGAACTAACCCTTTAAATGATCTTTCCTCAAGCAATCTTTCCTGATTCCTGTGTGAACATTATTTTATATATATATATATATATATATATATATATATATATATATATATATATATATATATATATATATATATATACTGTATATACAGTATGTAAGTGATCTTTTAAACCACTGACAACTCCTAAATAACTGGTTTGTAAATAATGCTATACTTCATTTAAACATTATAAATTGATCATTAATAAAGTATGAAAATACAAAATACAATTATTAAACACATTATAGATATGCTTTTAAAACAAGAATAAAGCATTTATAGCTGTATTTATATTGTGTTTATACACACATTCTGTATTTATATATATATATATATATATATACTTTTGTTGCTTTATAAATGATGAATTAACAGTTCACTATGCTTAAATCATGATTAATAGCATGCAGTTATTACAAAGTTAACCAAAGTTCCTTAACTAAGCAGCAGTTAAACAGCAGCTCTACAGTCTCAGAGCCTCTCTGGCCATTCAAACAATAGAGAAGTGTGAACGACGTGTGTTAATGGGCCATTGCAGTTCCTGCTCCAGCCTACAGGAGCGCTGCTGAGTATGGGCTTAAACACACACACACTTGAAGGTCCCCACTTGGTCAAAAATGTACAAAATTAACCAGAGCGTTTTTTACTTGATTTTAACATGTTTTAAAGCATAACCAACAGGGGACTTGAAAAATGTCCCCACTTGGCTCGGCGGTCCCCTGTTGGTGAGTGTGTAACGACACCAAGGTCCCCACTTAGATAGGTAGACAAGTACACACACACACACACACAGAATAAATAACAGGGTTCGTCACAGATTGAGACGATCACTTGATGGTTTCTAAAAGTAAATATTTTGAAATTCAAATTTGAAATGAATATCATCATTAAACACCAAAAGTAAAATAGAGTTTGAATTATTAATGGTATCTTTGTGGTGATTAAAATATAAAACAAGTGAAACAAATATTTGACTCACCATAAACAATGAGAAAGAAATTCTTGATCACACTGTTGATCAGTAGTAGATTATCTCCAGTATGTTCAGTTGTGGTGTTTGTGATGGTCAGAGATCCAGTTTGATTGTCCAGCTTCAGTCTGTCTCTGAATCTCCCATCAAGAACATCATCATATACAGTGATGCTGTCGGCCTGTTTATTGATTTCAGCTATTAATGTGTTTTTAAATCTCCACTGAATCACATCATCATCCTTTACTTCAGTAAGAGGAGAGTTTAGAGAGACTGAATCTCCCTCAATCACCGACTTCACTTCAACACCACCATACACTGAAGAACAGAGTTTTTCACAGATTAAAGCTTTATAATCACTTGATGTTGGTTTGATGAAGCTTCACTAAAATACTTCTAATCATTTAAATGTGAAATTAATAATATTCTGCAGCAGTTCAAAGACAAAAGATGATGAATGAAAAGAGAAATATATTTATATATGGAACAATAACTAAAAAATACATTTTTACTTATGTTTAACGTTTAATGTTTAACGTCACACTAATGTCACACTGAAACTACCGTCAGCAAAAATAACTGCACATCTGTGACAGTGTTGATGTGTGTGACCATCGTCGTTAGTTTGTTTGTTTGTTTACTGATTTTTCGACACTCTGAGTGTCACTTTAAGCTGAAACTTCCTGTAGATCCTGTTCAATGGTTCTAATCTCAAAAGTGTCCCGTGAAGTTCAGAAGTAAAAAATGTCAAACAATACGGTGATGGTCACACACATCAACAGTTCATATTCAAATATTATTGATCTGACTTTACTGACGGAAAAATTTAACTGAGCTGGATGATGATGACATCACTATTTTCTGTAGAACTGCTTTATAGATTAAATGAACTAGTTTAATAATTGATGATCTTTACAACAGAACTGGATCAACACTGAACTGACTTCAGCTGAACTTCAGCCGACACTTTTCTTTGAAACAATCTGTATTGTCTAAAGCGTTATTTAAACTCTTAAACTAACATTTAACATTTTGTATTAACATTTATTCTATGAGAATCAAACCAGTGTTATGTCAGGATCGTTTAGATACTATTATAATTTTTATTAATTTTACATTTACCTTTATTCATTTAGCAGAAGCTTTTATACAAAGTGACTTACAAATGAGAGCAATAGAAGCAGTGAAACTAACTGTGATGTGACTAACGATGATGTTGTTTTGATGAAGCTTCACTAAAATACTTTTAATCATTTAAATGTGAAATTAATAATATTCTGATGAATGAAAATAGAAATATATGTATATATGGAACAATAACTAAAAAAGACACTTTTACTTTAATGGTTAACGTCACACTAAAACTAATGCTGTTGATTATCTGTGTAACGGTCATCAACTGGAGTGTCCTCGAGGGCCACCAGAGGACACTCCACTTCAGATTGTTGTTTTTCCCTCACAACTACATTTCCCATAACTCACTGTCTGGACTCATCATCACTGATCACATTCACCTGTTTATCATTACCGTGTTTAGCTCACATCATAAGCCTGGTTTTCACATTTAATCTCTTTTGTATGTTGTTTTGTATGTTGTTGCACTGCATCTCTGAGCATTCTCAGTTTCGATTTCTCACATTTTCGGATTATTCGAGGGTGCTGTGTTAATTGCTGGGCCGAGACAGCTGTCCTCACTCAAGCCCCTTTCACACAGAGATTCCGGAAAATACACGGATAAAGCGACCTGGGATTTGACCGGGGTTCGTTTGATTTTGGTTCATTCACACTGCCAGTGATTTTCCGGAATCAGAGAGTGCGTTCACACACAACCCGTAAAAATCCCGTAAAGACACGTGACATCGATGTGACATGTAATGTCTCAGCAGCGTCTATAGTTTGCTTATGAGCTGCGATTTCTCTCTGGAGAAACCACGCTTGTGCATTTTTTTCTCTGATTCGATCATAAACTAGCGCATTACGTACCGTTTCAGTAGCCTGCTTTCACTTCACTTCAGCGTCATCATTACGACACGGCATTGGTTACGGCTTTTGTTCACACAGTGTGCGTTCCGGGACTGATCCCGGCAATGTTACTAGGTCCCCAACCCGGGATCAATCCGGCATCAATCCCGGGTCGTGTTTGCGTTCACACAGAAGGCGTTCCGGCAATTTCCCGGCAATTTCCCGGGATCAATTCCTGTTGTCTCTCGACAACGCTCTCTCATCACGCACAGAAGGCAGCGCAATACTGCTAATCTGCGTCCCGTTCTCTCATCCACACACACACACACACCTCTCTCTCTCTTTCTATGGGTCTATGGAATTGTCAGTCAGCAGTCAATAAAGCTGACTTCATTCCAGCCTTTGCATCTCTTTCTACTCTAAATATATTGGCCTTGACTGAGACCTGGATCCGTCCAGAAGACTCAGCAACCCCTGCTGCTCTCTCTAACAACTTCTCTTTCTCACACACCCCTCGCCAGTTGGGGAGGGGTGGGGGCACTGGTCTTCTCATTTCTAACAATTGGAAATACTCAACTCTCTTCTCTATGCACTAACAACTCATTTGAATATAATGCTATTACACTTACAACTTCCATTAACATCCAGATTGTAGTCATTTATCGCCCCCCAGGTCAACTGGGAAGCTTTGTTGAGGATCTGGATGTGCTGCTGTCCTCTTTCCCTGAGGATGGCACCCCACTCGTGGTCTTTGGTGATTTCAACATTCATCTAGAGAAGCCGTATGCAACAGACTTCATCTCTCTCCTAGCCTCATTCGATCTCAAACGGCTCATCACCACAGGTACTCACAAGTCAGGCAACCAACTGGACCTGGTTTACACACGCAACTGCATCACAGACAACATTTTGGTGAAACCTCTCCACATTTCAGATAATATCCTCATTACTTTCAATCTACAACTCACTATCCACACTCCACCAACCCCTGGTTATCTGAGATTCTTCGCGAACACCGGACCAAACTCAGGGCAATGGAGAGGAAATGGCGCAAATCAAAAGATATGTCTGACCTGAGTATGTATCAATCTCTGCTCTCTGCCTTTTCTGCTGATGTTCACGCTGCAAAATCTTCATATTTCCACAACAAGATCAACACCGCCCCTAAAACACGGACACTTTTCAAGACATTCAACTCTCTCCTCTGTCCACCATCACCCACCTCCTCTTTAACTGCTGATGATTTTGCTAACTTCTTCACTAACAAAAAACCAACCATCAGCAGTCAGTTCTCTGCTCCACACACACAGGATCCTAGACCAACCTCTCCCACAGCCAATAATCTTCTCTCCTCCTTCTCTTCACTAACCGAGGAAGAAGTATCTAAACTTCTCCTCTCCAGTCATCCTACCACCTGCCCTCTTGACCCCATCCCCTCGCACCTTCTACAAGCCATCTCTCCCACACTTCTACCAGCACTCACACACATCATCAACTCATCCCTCCACACTGGCATTTTTCCTACAGCATTTAAGCAGGCTCGGGTAACTCCACTGCTTAAAAAACAACATTAAACGCATCACTTTTAGAAAATTACAGACCTGTCTCTCTCCTACCATTCATTGCGAAAACACTTGAACGAGTTGCTTTCAACCAAGTGTCATCTTTCCTGTCTCTGAACAACCAGCTGGATGTCAACCAATCTGGCTTCAAGAAAGGGCATTCAACCGAGACTGCATTACTGTCGGTCACAGAAGCCCTGCGGATCGCAAAAGCTGCTTCCAAATCATCAGTTCTCATTCTCCTTGATCTTTCTGCTGCCTTCGACACTGTGAATCATCAGATCCTTCTGTCCACCCTCTTATCACTGGGCATCAAAGGAACTTCCCTCCACGGGTTTGAGTCCTATCTCACAGGTAGGTCCTTCAGGGTCACATGGAGAGGCGAGGTATCCAAAGCACATCAACTGACCACAGGTCAGAATTAGTCATTTTAAAACATTCTGCAAGACACAATTTCACAAACAGCGTGAGTGTTCAGCTGTGCCGCGTCTTCTGTCTCTATCTCTCAAAATGGGTTGCTCAAGGCAAGCATCAAACCCGCTGAAGGCGGCGATACACTCTCGCTTTCGGGAGTTGGGACATATTCACTTGCATATTCGGGCCAGTATTGCATTGTCACTTAAGTTTACCATTCGCTCGTCTTTTTAAGTCTTAGCACGCAAAACATTCAAGCGGCTTTAAACTATTCAGTGCTCGCACGCTCTCTGAGAGATGGTTTTCTCTGCATGCATACATAGAGTAAAGCCGCCTCACAAACAGCCTGTGAGTAACAAAAGTTATTTTTCACGGATTATATCGCTTTTTACGGACAAAAACAAGCAAAATGATGTCAAAAATGTCAGTCTTGGTGTCTGGCTCCGGCTCGGCAACAGACACTGGCTCCGGCTCGGCAGCAGACACTGGCTCCGGCTCGGCAACAGACACTGGCTCCGGCTCGGCAACAGACACTGGCTCCGGCTCGGTAACAGACACTGGCTCCGGCTCGGCAACAGACACTGGCTCCGGCTCGGCAACAGACACTGGCTCCGATTCAGGAACAGACACTGGTTCCGGCTCAGGAACAGACAATGGCCCCGGCTCAGGAATAGACACCGGCTCAGGAACAGACACCAAAACTGTAACAGTCACCAGAACAGACACAAACACAGAAATAAACACTGGCTCTGGCGCTGGAACAGGCACTGGCTCTGGAACCGGCATTGGCTCTGCCTCCGGCTCTGGAACAGGCATTGGCCCAGCCTCCGGCTCTGGAACAGGCATTGGCTCTGCCTCCGGCTCTGGAACAGGCATTGGCTCTGCCTCCGGCTCTGGAACAGGCATTGGCTCTGCCTCCGGCTCTGGAATGGGCACTGGCTCTGCCTCCGGCTCTGGAACAGCAGACCCTGGCTCCGGCTCTGGGACCGGAGACACTGGCTCCGGCTCTGGGACAGGAGACACTGGCATGTCCAGAATCCGAGCCAGACGCTCCAGATAGTCTAGGTCCATTAAGGCAGACGGAACGTGAACAGTCTCTCGCTGGGCAGACGTGACGTGAACGGTCTCTCGCTGGGCAGACGTGACGTGAACAGTCTCTCGCTGGGCAGACGTGACGTGAACAGTCTCTCGCTGGGCAGACGTGACGTGAACAGTCTCTCGCTGGGCAGACGTGACGTGAACAGTCTCTCGCTGGGCAGACGGGACGTGAACAGTCTCTCGCTGGGCAGACGGGACGTGAACAGTCTCTGACTGGGCAGACGGGACGTGAACAGTCTCTCGCTGGGCAGACGTGACGTGAACAGTCTCTCGCTGGGCAGACGTGACGTGAACAGTCTCTCGCTGGGCAGACGTGACGTGAACAGTCTCTCGCTGGGCAGACGGAACGTGAACAGTCTCTCGCTGGGCAGACGGAGCGTGAACAGTCTCTGACTGGGCAGACGGAACGGGTCTCTTCCTCCTCCTCCGTCCATGAGAGCGAGAGGGTGCTGGGTTGGACGGCGCCAGCGGTGAGAGCTCAGGGCTGGACGGAACCCGCGGTGATGGCCTCGTGCTGGGCGGAACCCGCGACGAGGGTCTTGTGCTGGACCAGACCAGCGGCTCCGGATCAGAAACATGGCAGGGCGAAGGACGGTGTCGTGGAATTTGTCGACCACCTCCTCCCCTGCAACCTCCCCGAGTTCCGGAGAACTTGGCCAGACGAGTCCCCTCGAACGACTCGCCATCTCTAACGGACGTTGTCACTGGAGATCTTGCCGCCGCAGCTTCCTCAGTCTGATGGGCCCATAGAGAAAAACATTGGAAGATGTTTAATCGGGGCGCTTCCTCCCAGGTTTGCGAACCTCCTCTCCGTGGTCCCCTTCCTCCCCCATTCATAGAAGGAGGGTTATGGATTCCCGAACTGCTGGATCTATACATGGTCGAGTCCTTCTGTCACGCAACGCACACAAAAGGTAAGATCCAAATGCATTTATTGTTTAGGGTAATCCATACTCATCGTTAGCCAGGCAAAGGTTCAAAATCCATAAAGCAGTCCATAAGCAAGAAACAAAACAACAAGAACTCTGAAGTGCAACCAGACATTAAGCAAGGACTCGACAACAGACACAGAAACAGACAGGGTATAAATAGACCAGTGCAAACAATGTGAGTGGGAACAGCTGTGTGTAATGATCAGTGATAAGTGACAGAACAGGATGATGGGAAATGTAGTACATGAGGAAATGTGACGATCAGGGAAAGAACCCAGGGAACAAACCAGACACTGTGACAGCTTTGGATAAAAGCGTCTGCTAAATGATTAAATGTAAATTTCTCTGGTTCCCTGTACTTCGGTTTCTTGGACTTTCTGCCACTGGATTACCCGTTTGCCTTGTTCCCAACCTTGTGTGTGTGTTTGTTTGGACTGCCTTCCTGTGCTTGACCCTTTACCTTTGTTTGACCACGATTCTGGATTACTCTATTAAAACTGCAATTGGATCCTAAACCTTGTCTCGGAGCAGTTCGTGACACTAACAATATGACAACAATATGCAAGTGCTATGACCCTTCCCAGTTTAATCTAAGGCAGTACATTTTTTATAAATAGATATTAATATTTTGAACCATTTTTATTTTCATATTTTCCATTTTCAATGTAGTTGAAGTTTTAGTAATTGTGTTTTTGTGATTGTAATTTTTCCAGTTTTAGTTATTTTAGAACATCAACATAAATAATTAAATTGAGAAATGTACCCTTATGTCAACTAGCTGAAATATTTTTTATATATTTCTTATTCCAGTTAACAATTATACTATTTCATGAAACTAAATGTTTTTTAAGGTTTAAATTTCAGTTTTGATCTTTATTCTCTTGTTCTGACTGATGGAGCTTCAGATTTCACTCTTTGAGGAAGAGGAATATAGAAAGACATTAAAAATCACTAATGAAAAATCCTGTCCATCTCTTCTGAATCTGACATCATAAACCAGAACAACAACAGCAGCCGAAGCCCAGAAACAGAGTTAGTCAGAGATTAATACTGTTAAATCACTTTATAATGGTTTACTAAATTGAATAGTTCTCACCAGTAACTCACCAAAGACATTGAGAAAGAAACTCTTGATCTCACTGTTGATCTGTAGATGATAATATCCTTCATGTTCAGTTGTGGTGTTTGTGATGGTCAGAGATCCAGTTTGATTGTCCAGCTTCAGTCTGTCTCTGAATCTCCCATCAAGAACATCATCATATACAGTGATTCTGTCGGCCGTTACATTGATTTCAGCTATTAATGTGTTTTCATCTCCAAACCTCCACTGAATCACATCATCATCCTTCATTTCAGTAAGATCAGAGTTTAGAGAGACTGAATGTCCCTTCATCTCTGACACTGAATCATCATCAATCACTCCTGAAGAACAGAGTTTTTCACAGATTAAAGCTTTAAATCACTTGATATTGGTTTGATGCAGCTTCACTAAAATACTTTTAATCATGTAAATGTGAAATGATTAATATTCTGCAGCAGTTCAAAGACAAAAGATGATTAATGAAAATGAGAAATAGTTAAACAGTTTTATATTAACAATTACATTTATGTATTTGGCAGACACTTTTATCCAAAGCGACTTATATTGCATTTCAAGGTACACATTTACTTTCTTATCAATAACTGTATTAAAAAGATCGACTTTAATCTCAAATAAGAATGTTATCTCTCAGCAAAATCACACATTATCTGGTTCTATACGAGAACAGTGAATGTTAATCCTTTCTGACTAATTTAACCAGTAATTTATCACAGGATACCAGAAAAACACATTTAAAACTCACCATCCAGACGCCAGAAACACAGACAGAGCAAAACTAATGTGAGAAACATTTTCTTCATCTTTTCACTGAAAAGCCCACGATAGTAACCCTTAATGTCTGAAACACTCAGATTGATCTGAAAGATAAGTGAACTGAGATATTTATCAGGTTGTGTGTGAATCCTCCCCCAACCTCAGTTAGTTTCCGCTCACACATCCGTCTCCTTTAACATCACGAAAATCAACAAGCTTTTGCTGATCTTACATTTTCAAATGAATTCTGGCCCTAAATGAAAACTAACAGCAGAAGAGTGAATTATTGATATCTGTATCTACTGTGTTATTTAGTGCTGTGAGTTTTCAATCATATTTAACCTCTGACCTGTGACTCTTATTTGTCTGTTGATGGATTCACTTTATTTCAGTGTAAAGATGTTTTGTGTGGAGTCGAAAATTGTGAGCTTCTTATTAGTAGGAGAGAAAATGAAGAAACGCTTCATCCACAAACTACTGACACACACAGAGACGACAAACATCCAGCAGAAGCTGTTTATCCTCCGACAGATCAAACCAGACACACAGATGTTTGTACAGATAAAATAAAAGAGAAAAACCATTGCAGCGTCCATTTTGACGGAAAAGCCACAAAACCAAATGTATAATGTTACAACAAAATTCATGAGTGAACATTAATGCAAACTTACACTAACCTGTATGTAATCGTTAATTTAGAGAAATATCATTTGGTTACCAGAAAGTTTTGGTCTTGGGAAAATTTGATGAGAAATGCTTGAGGTCATAATCAGATGTTTTGCTTTTGATTGTAGACTTTGGTATTTTGGTGAATCTGAGCAAAATAACTCTTTTAAAACTCCTCCACTAGTTAAAACTCTAGTTAAAGCTTAGCTAATTGCTAAAGCATGCTATTATCGGCATAAAACAGAAAGTTGTTGTAACTCATGTGTTGCAGTATGCATCTGCGCTACCTATTAACGCCCGGCTGGAGGGTGATCTAATGCTAGTTATGAGGACTTTAAATATGCTTAGTGCACGTCAGCTGGGAGGGCATTACACGTGACGTCATGTCATGGTTGTTGTTCCAGTGTGGTGTGCAAGAGCTAGAGAGGTAAGAGCTGCAGGCTAGCGACTCTTTTGCCAATGATTTTTGTGGGACTGGGTGATTATAGATTCCTTTGTTGTAGTGGACGGGGGGACTAACCAGTATACACTTGGCTGCACTTGCGCGAAACTTCCGGTAAAGTGGATGAGTTCTGTGGTGTGTTAAGACGGTGTTTCAGGTATGTTTGCAACCTTCTATACAGGGTTCTCAAGTCTCACGCATTGGCCGTGAGACACGCAATTCAACCAGTTCACACGCTCACACGCCACACCGTGTATTTCTCACGCTGAAAAGGCAATGCCAACCAAGTTGTCCTGCAAGCTTTATATATAACGTTGTATACGAGACGCAGGCGGAAGTTTCCTGCCGCCAGCACGTATCTCGGCCAGATTGCGTTCGTTACTATGCAACATAGATGCGCGAACACACGGAAGTTGACGGAACATTCTCGGCCACCGTACGTTCGTTACAAGGTTACCAACAACATTGCGCGAACACTATCGTGATGGAGAAGGTAAATTGGAAGAAAGCTTGTCTAACATTTTTAGGCTAGAACATTTAATATATAGCCCATCATATTCATTATTATTGATGCAGTCAAAAATCTCTACAACTACTTTGCAACCAGGCCAGAAGCTTTGGCTCAGTTTGTCTAGCTTACGTTATCTGAAGATGTATTTCTTCATTTTATTTTATTATACTGTATTAATAGTCTTTCTAGTTACATTAAGGCAACATGTATTAAAGCAGAGTGCTCTGAGTAATTTTTTATATCCTGTCAAAACATACATTAATCATTGCCATTGCATTTGTATTTTTCAAAGATGTCAGGGAAAAAGCAAAAAGATTGGTTTTTCCAAACTTTTTGGAGCAATTTGTTATATTTTTGTAATTTTTGTATTTGTAATTTTGAAATATAATACTAAAGAGTATATTTGATGTGATGAATTGCTCTGTCATTTATCAGATTTACCAATTGTTATAATTTCAATTTGTGCTGGTTAATTATGAACAATGGGTAAAATTTGGGGGCGGGGATGGGCGGGGCGGGGTGGGGGCGGGGCTCCATTAGGGTTCCTCCCCTAACCGCATGTAATCTCACTCCAAGCTTTTGATAAAACTTGAGAACCCTGCTTCTATATCTAATGTCTCATTCCGACCTCAAGTTCTCCTGGTGAGTTTCTTCTGTTTCTTGTTGTGATTCAGGTGTTCCCTTTCGAGGGAACTCAACACTGCGTCGAGAATCGACACTTTGGGGACGCTCCCTTAGCGTGCGCCTCTGAAGTAAGAATGAAACTAATCCAATCCTGATTGGTGTTGCGTCGTGACGTAACATGTGACGGCATAACCGGATGCATAAAAGTGACGCTGACACACACACACATCAGCTTTAGCTCTTCACCAAGCGCTCTCTGTGAAACTGTCTGTCTTATTTGGTGTTGTTTGTCTGTGCAAAGCTCTGTATTATGGCGAGTGAACAATACACTAAGTGTGTGCACCCCTGCCCAAGATAATATATATGCCACGGGTGGGGACACGCATCAGCTGTGTGTCTGTGTATTGTTCAGGGGCGCAGCACGCACTGTCAGCTCTCGAGAGGGCTGCCTGTGCACACTGTGAAGCACTTCCTATTAGAGTGCTGCGCTCCCGCTTGGCTATATTATTTCCTGATGATGGCCAGGCTCGCGATCCCCGCGGTTCGGGTCCCGCGTCCATTGAGGCGGCGCGACGGCTTAGATCGTGGAGATCGCAGAAGGATCTCGCGGATGAGAACGAGACTGCTGAGGCACCTTTTCTCTCATCATCCGCAGATTCTATGACACTCGTTCACGACGTAGAAGCCCGCGATGCGGCTTCTTCTGCCCGTGACGAGTGCCCAGTGCTCGAGCTATCTGTTATAAGGAAGTAGATGTGCTCAGCATAGGGAACGAGCAACATGAGTCACACTCGCCGGCTTAGGTTTCTGCTTATGTAGAGCTCGTGGAGGTTGTGATGCGTGCTGTGACCAGACTAAATAAATATATAAATAAACATATATATATATATATAAAATATATGAGCTGGCCACAAAATAAGCAGGATGATCCCCGTCAAAATGAACTAGACGAGAGATTCCTGCAGCACCGTTCACAACCTCAGAGCCAGGGCTTACTGTTTTTTCCAGATCTTTATAAAAATATAAATATATATGTGTAGATCATGGGAAAAACCCCACTCTTTACGTATCTCACCACATTCATTATATGTTTATTCGAATGTGGTGGGTGCGAGAGAGTCGGGTTATGGCAAGATGCTGCAGATGGAGGGAACTTTAGAGAAAACAAGCTATCCGTCTCCTGATCCGGCATCTTCACTTTAAGCCCCGCCGCTGCCCAACAAACCGTGCGGGAACACCTCTGCACTGGTTGGCTGGGCTTATATGGTCCAGGAAATCGATGTTGCTCTTCCGCCGTTTAAAAACGTTTCGGGACACATCGGTTTCCAGCGAACGCAGAATGCACTGTCCGCCCAACATTTTTGCGGCCAGGCAGCATTCGCGTTCGCCAATCGAGAATCATTTTCGGTCCAGCCCTGCCGGAAACCCGCTTCAGGGGGTCGAGAACGGATCCCGATTAATACCCGAAGCCAGGCTCGAGAGCCTGGTTCCTTTGGTAAAATATTTAGAAAAGAAAAGGTCAGGCTGGTGCGTGCCTGCACTCTATACGATTTTGCAGGCGTACCAGGCCGATCTTCTTAAAGATCTAAGTGAGGAGCAAATATTTCCCGTTGGCCGCTCCGCTATCTCCTTCTGGCCTGTTTTCCAACGCTGTCACTACAGTCGTTGACAGGTTTCAGGAAGCGAAAAAAAAAAAAAAGAGAGCGTTGCCTCTAGAGCCCCTCCTGCGGGAGTTTGGCAAACAGAGGAAGCACTCTCAACCGAAGTCCTCCAGCCAGAAGGGTGACCTGAGGGCCGTCCTTCAGGCGAAGAGGTCCTAATTGTAGGACCTCTGAGGGCTGCTGCCCCCCCTCGCTGTGGAACAATCGAAGTTGTTCTAGCAGCAGGTGCCCTAAGGAAAGAGGATGTTGTCCCGCCGTCTTTGACGCTTCGGGCCACATCGATTTCCAGCGAATGGCATTAATGGCATTAAGCCTTCGCCCCAAAAGCTTGCAACAGGGCACTGACTATGGTCACAAAATCTGTATAGACTTTTTTCCTGCCGGTCCTCCGCTTCAGGAAGTCGAGAATAGTGCTCGGAAAACACCTGAGGCCAGTCTCGAGGGGCTGGTTCCCTTAGTAGATTTTGTAGAAAAATGGCAACGCCTTCCGAATATATCTATATGGGTCCTGTATATTATAAAATATTATAAAATATGGGTACAGATTGCAGTTCGGTCACCGACCTCCCTAGTTTGCTGGGGTGGAACCGACTGCAGTGATTCCAGAACAGGCTCGGGTTATGGAACAAGAGGTACAGACTCTACTGGAATTAAGGGGCCATACAATGTGTTCCCCTACCAGACAGGGAGTCTGGGTTTTACAGCCGGTACTTTATAGTTCCAAAGAAGGATGGCGGACTGAGGCCAATTTTAGATGTAGGGCTTTTGAATCGTTCTTTGAGGAGATTCAGGTTCTAAATGCTTACTATTCCCATTATTGTGAGCCATATCAGATCCGAGGACTGGTTTGTCACGATGGATCTAAAAGACGCTTATTTCATGTCTCCATCCTTCCATGTCACAGGAGGTTCCTGAGGTTGCTTTCGGGGGCGAAGCATACCAATATCGGGTTCTTCCGTTCGGCCTAGCACTCTCTCCCCGCACGTTCACAAAGTGTATGGATGCGGCTCTGGCTCCACTGAGGCTTCAGGGCATCCGTATACTGAATTACATCAACGACTGGCTCATATTGGCCCAGTCTCGAGAAATGGCAGTTCGGCATCGAGATGTCGTCCTTGGCCACATTCAGAACCGGGGGTTGAGGCTCAACACTAAGAAAAATGTGTTGGACCCAGCTCAGAAGACTACTCTTCTGGGCGTGGTATAGAATTCGGTTACGATGCGGGCACGTATGTCTCCCGCTCATATCGAATCCATCCTGGCCACGGTGTCCGGGATAAAGCTAGGCCAGGCCATCACTGTAAAGCAATTTCAAGGACTGCTGGGCCTCATAACAGCGGCATCCAACATAATTCCTTTGGGCCTGTTTCACATGAGGCCCCTTCAGTGGTGGCTCAAAGCCAAGGGTTTTTTCCCCAAGGGGAATCCGTTCCGTATAATAAAGGTTACGCGCAGATGCCTTCGTTCCCTATTAATATGGAAGAAACCTTGGTTCTTGTCCCAAGGGCTAGTGGTAGGGGCGTCATGTCGCCGGGAAACTGTTTCGACAGACGCTTCCCTCGCTGGCTCGGGCGCGGTCTCGGACGGCCGCTTTTCCAGGGGTCTGTGGCAGGACCATCATCATTCTTGGCATATAAATTGCCTAGAGATGTTGGCTGTGTTCAGGGCTCTGAGGAGCTTCCTCACAGACATCAAAGGTTACCACGTCTCAGTGGTAGCTTATCTAAACCGACAAAGGACACTCAGATCGCGCCCTCTATCCAGATTGGTGCATCAGATCATTTTATGGCCCCAAGGGAAAATATTATCTATAAGAGCAATATATGTCCCGGGGGTTCTGAATCAGGGAGCAGACATCCTGTCGAGGCAGGGGCTGAGGCCCGGGGAATGGAGACTCCATCCAGAGGTGGTGGAGTTCATATGGCAGAGGTTTGGACCAGTGGAAGTGGATCTGTTTGCGTCTCGAGGGACTTCCATCCCACTGTCCACTTTGGTTCTCCCTCACTCATCCAGCCCCGCTGGGGTTGGATGCCATGGTACAGGCCTGGCCGAGGCTTCGCCTGTACGCTTTTTCCCCCGATCGCTCTGCTCCCGGGAGTCCTGGAGAGGTTCCGTCAGGAGGGCATCAGTCTTCTTCTGTTAGCCCTGTTTTGGCCAGCCCGAGTATGGTTTTCAGACTTAATTTCACTCCTGATAGCTCCGCCATGGCAGATCCCTCTGAGGTGGGGTCTGTTGTCTCAGGCGGAGGGCACTATATTCCATCCTCATCCAGAGCTGTGGAAATTGTGGGTCTGGCCTCTGAGGGGGCTCAGTACCTAGATGCTGGTCTATCATCTGGGGTGGTCGAAACCATACTTATCTCTAGGGCTCCGTCTACTAGGAGATTATATGGCCTCAAGTGGAATATTTTTCTACTTGGTGTAGAGAACTTGAGTTAGACCCAGTTAACTGCCCAATGGCTTCAGTTCTGGAGTTTCTTCAAGATCGTTTCTCTGCGAATCTCTCCCCATCCTCACGTAGGGTGTACGTGGCTGCCATTGCGGCGTTCCATGCACCACTAAATGTTGGGCCTTTAGGGAGGCACCAACTGGTCATACTATTTCTCCATGGTATTGGAGGATGAGACCGACAGTCAGGTCCAGGGTTCCTTCCTGGGACCTGGCGGTGGTTCTCGAAGGGCTATCCCTGGCTCCCTTCGAATACCTCCAGTCGGCTTCGCCTAGGACCTCACGTTCAAGATAGCCTTTCTCTTAGCTATTTCTTTAAAGAGACTGGGAGATCTCCAAGCCCTGGCATTATCGCCAGCTTGCTTGGGGTGTGCCCCCGGCGGAGTTAAGGCCATCCTGCATCCGAGACCCAGCTATGTGTCTTAAGTGCAATTTATCATGGCTAGGTCCATGGTCCTGCAAGTATTTCATCCTCCACCTCATGTGTCGGCAGAAAAGGAGAGGTTCCTTGTTCTGCCAGTCAGAGTTCCGAGTTTTACCTTGAGAGGTCCTCTTCTTGGAGGAGGTCGGACCTACTGTAGTGTGTTTTGGATCACCTATTAGGGGCTCCCGGCTATACAAACCATAAGTAGGCCTACAAGGTGCGGAATTTCCCTTCACCTTTGGCCGTTAGGGCTCTTTCTACTAGAGGCATGGCGTCCTCTAGGGCCCCTCCTTTCGGGAGTTCCCATCAAGGAGATTTGTGAGGCAGCCGGTTGGGCTACCCCACACACTTTTGTATGGTTCTATAGTCTGCACCTCCCCAGTACGCCTGGCGCACGTGTGCTCTCGTCCTGCTGAGTGCCTAAATCAGTTTCACTCCTGGGCAGGCCTGTTCGGTGCGTGGCCTAGTGGGCATTCGTTCCCCAAAGTGTCGATTCTCGACGCAGTGTTGAGTTCCCTCGAAAGGGAACGTCTCGGGTTATGACTATAACCCTTGTTCCCTGAGAAGGGAACGAGACACTGCGTCGTCCTGCCAGGCCCCTCGAGGCCTTAGAGCGTCTTGCTTCATCGCGGAGCTGATGTGTGTGTGTGTCAGCGTCACTTTTATGCATCCGGTTATGCCGTCACATGTTACGTCACAACGCAACACCAATCAGGATTGGATTAGTTTTATTCTTACTTCAGAGGCGCACGCTAAGGGAGCGTCCCCAAAGTGTCGATTCTCGACGCAGTGTCTCGTTCCCTTCTCAGGGAACAAGGGTTATAGTCATAACCTGAGACGTTTTCCACATGCCTGTTTAACGTTGTGGTGGGTTGTTTGTTGCAGTGGTCTGCTACGAGACGGTGGAAGATCCAGATCCAACATAAGCTGCTGTTTGACCCCAAATTTATTCTGTGACTGCTATTTTTTTTGACTCGCGTTTATAGATACTGTGACACTACAACGCGGTTGTGCGATGCAAGTTAGCCTTAACGGCTCCCAGACGTCACCCGATCTCGATACCACTAATGGTAACTGGTGGGGATGTTTTCATCGTCTTGAATTCGACATTGCTTACCTAGAATGTAACACTGTGCTTAGTGGGACCTTTTGATGCTCATTGCTCTGTCACCACTGTTTATTGTAGCCGTTGATTTAAACTTTTCATCCTAGGTGGTATTGTTTATGTCCGTGCCATGTGAATGTTAATTTCTTTTTTTCTCTTTGACTCAAGTGCGCTCTTTGTGGTCTTTTCGATGTATATAAGCACCTGGGGCCTTATTTATAAACGTTGCGTATGCACAAAAGAAGGCGTACGCCGCTCTCTACGCAATAATTGGTATTTATAAAACGCAAACTTGACGGTAAAATGTGCGGTCCTTCACGCAAGCTCTGACCCAGGCGTACGCACAAAAACGGGTGAAATGAGAAATGGCGACACCGTCGGCAGATGGAAGAAACACGTGAAAGCGTGTGAAACTGTAGACCGTTGTGTAAAATAAATGGCAATACTGCCTCTCATAAATAACACGAAGACTTCACAAAGCAAGTCTTACAATTAACAGCCTACACGTGTGATCGATCTGCAACAGAAATGCAAATTAACACATATTTGCAAAAAGAAAAGTGAAATATGTTCTGCAATAATATTGGCATGTTATACAATTCATCCTCATAAATAAGATGGTAAACAGAACGAAATAATGTACAAAACTGATATTCTCGCCAGTGTGTCCGTCTGGCGGAGCAGATATAGATGCAATTAGATAGTCAATCAGATAGATAATTAGGGAGATATATAGATATATATAGATGTATTATTTGTCCACTGAGTTGTTTTCATAGTAAAAATGTCTTCATCAGCTACGGAATCATGGTATTCATGCATATGCCTTTAGTTTGTTTTATTTTAGATAAAATAACGTATGACGTATGTCTCAACCATTCAGAAAGCTGCTAGAAATTACATTTGCGCTGAACTATTTCCCATTTCCAAGTAGATTATAATCGACATCTGTAGCTTGTCAGATGCAATTGAATGGATGGAAATAAAATGCCCCATCACAATGCGTAATGACGCACAATGGCTGATCTTGCGCTCTTAGAGGATGTGGAAAATGGAAGGATTCGGAGTGAACGCATCTTCAGACAGCAAGAAGACTTGCTGGCAAATGAGGCAAATGTCCGACCATTTTTTTTATTATTTCGGCCACAGTCCGAGGTTGTGTCTGCAGCGTTTACGGCGTCTGCAACCTTTTGCCACTCAAGTGCCTTTTTGGCATTAGTAATGCCCACACTGTGCCCTCCAAACAACATTTTTCTCCTCTTTTCCACCTCGCCAACGATAACTTCTACTTCACATTGAGTGAAGTTACGTTTTTTTTATTTCCTCTCTGTGTTTGCCATGATTTCGCAATCGATGAATATTAACTTGTGGGCGTTTCACGGACTATTTATGGGCAACTATGGGCGTGACATGAAGCCGCAAAAGCTGCGCTACATTTAGAATTGATCGTGATTTATTAAGGGAAAAATGCGTAGGATGTGCGTGCGCACGGTTTTATAAATCTGAATATTTCTGTGCGTACGCACGTCCTATGTTTCATCCGTACGCCACTTCTGACGCAAATCGTACGCAAAGTTTTATAAATGAGGCCCCTGGTCTGTATGTTTCTGACTTTGTTTCGGATGTTTATCCAATTGATTCCCTAGGAGTACCCTGAATATAAGTGGTGCTTGTACCTGTGAGAATGTTTGTCATCGTACTATTCTGAGATGAACACTGTGTATTTGGACCCAACAATTGTGGTTGTGTAACTTCTTTTTGTTTTTTTTCTTTATACATTATTGTGTAAATTGTGTATTGTGGTGCTTGAGTTTTATGTGTTTGTGTGTGTTCTTCATTGTAGGTCTGGGCGACAGGGAAAAGAAGGGGCGACAGCCCTCCTCATCTTGGTGGTGGTGTCTTTGGAGTACTTGCTGTGCCACACGGAGGTGTTTGACTGAGTGCAGTGTGAGTGCACGTGTGTGTGTGGTTTTCTTTGTTTCTTTTTTCAGGAGAATAGAGAGGCCCCTATGGGTTGAGTGCTTTCGGCTGTCGACCCCCAATCTTCCGTCGTCCGGACTGTTTAACGTCGAATATCTTTGTGATGTTGTTTTTGTGATTGCTTGAATCATTTTAGCTAATAAAAGTGATTTTACTGTTTGTACACCTCACCCATGTCTCGTGCCTGACTCCAACCGAAACGAACCTGTGAGCCTTGTGTGCTCCCAAATATCTAGGGCAATTCCCTGGTAGTGAGCCCCCAGGGTGGCGTAGTTGGTCTATTTATTTAGTGTCTCTATTCTCTGAAAGCCGAACGCCACACATGCAATGTCCAATCTCCTCCAAACTTCACATGTTTGATAAATGCCCTGGCCTGAAGACACATACATGCCTAAATGTAGTTATAGTCATAGCGCCACGAGCTGGCAGCAGAAAGTGCTAACTGTAGCGTCACATTGAAATTCACGCTTAGCAGCTTTAATGTCTTTGTTAGTGTGCCCTCCTGCCATGCTGGAGACGCTGGTTCGAAACTTGCTCGAGCAGGCTGAGTAGGACCGGTTACATGTGGTGCCGTGACCCGGATGGGAGTGAGGTTTAAGGGGGAAAGTGTAACCTGATCTCAAGGGACCCACCAGAGACTGCTGTCATTAACATGCTTGTTCAGTACCGCCGCATCCTATACGCAGAGCACGTAGTTTGCGTAGGGCACCAACTCCCAGGCAGTGCACCATCTAGTTTGCTAAAAAAAATTAAACCTTTTATTCCATATTAAAATAAGTGTAAATAAACATAAATATATTAAAAATGCATTTTACGGTGAATAACGTATCTAGGTAGGCAGTAAGCATAGGGGACGTGCCATTCCCGCATGGATGTATGTATATTGAATGTAGGAACCACCACGGACTGAAATCGAACCCAGGTCGCCCAATTCGCTTGCTCACAAATGCACTTGTTTTACCAGTTGCGCCATCACGCAGACATGAATCACACAAAACTGGGGTTGCTTTGTGTTCTTTCTTTACTGTTACAAGTTCATTTATAAGCAAATGGATTTTTCCATCAATGACAATACCATTTAAATTGAGATCAAAAAAGCTAATCGCTGAGAAAATTCTCAATATAGGCGCAGAAGCGGTGTGTGAAAATAAACGCGAAATGGCCTGTATGAAAGTGCGTTAAACTTGAAGCTGTTGAAAAAATAAAGCCAGCAGACACAACATTAAATGTCATCTGCAGAATATTTAGCTTCCCTCCTTACATGATCTTTCATTAATGCTGCGGGATGCTGGCATAATATTAGTTCCCTTTTGAAAACAGTTCACTCGTATTGCTTCACTTGACGCTATGGGAAAACTCCTTCTCTCGAAAATATTGAAGCCTTTATATTAAAACACAGAGAAACTGCACAGCCAGAATAGCGTAGAGCTATAAGTGTGCTCATTGGCTGGGCTGCGGGAACTGCATGAACCTATGGCGAGCCGGCGTAACTGCGCGAACCAATCAGGGCGCGTCCCGCCACCAGCGAGCTGAGCCCGCCAAAATGGGCAGAGCTACTGGCTATATAAGCGGCCCATTTCACCATAGACATCAGATTTATTCTCTTTTAGCAACGACTCACCTCTTCGCTTATCTTCTCCATCTTGAAAGCCTTCTCACCGTCGAACGAGCCCAGCAGTGTAACGCACTTCTGACTCGACGCCATCATCTGCTGATTCGCCGTTTCCCTGCGGCCATCTGGTGTAGTATACTTTTTAAGCAAATTTCAAACTAAAATAGCAGCGCGGCATTGTTTCAAATGCCGCACCTCCACTGTGGCACATGCAGAGCCTCTCTGCATCCCACAGACAAGCACAGTGAGCACATTTCCTGCCTCGGCAAAATATATGCAGAAACTGCACTCACACAGGGCGGCTGTTCTCACTGCGAGAGCATGCCGCTCTCCTCTCTGCGCTCGCAGCTAGCTTTCTTTTCAGAGAGCGACCCCGCCACTCGTGCCCTCCCGTTTCTCGCCTCCCAGGAACCTCGGAGAATGAAACGGCGGGTCAGAGGATCCGCGAGCGCACGGAAACGAGTGAGCTCACGCCGGCTCAGACTCCGCGTGCCTCACACTCTCCACAAAGAGAGGTTTCGCCAGTGCTCTTCACCAGAACAGACCAGCGCCCCTCCCTTGAAGCGGCCGGTCTTGTTTCATTTGGTGGTTCGGAGGAAGACCTCCACGATACCAGCTTGTCATTGGCAGCCTCTGAAGGCGAGGATTGGTCGGGCTCAGTCAATGACCCATCCCCCCTCCCCCAGCACTTTTTGTGGCACTTCATGCTACCAACACTATTTTGCATAACTAATTACTCTATTCCTGTCAGCCCAACTGGAAATGTTGAGCTGAACATTGTGTGAATGCGTGCACATGTAAGAATAATTCCCTATGGCAAGCTATTTCAGTGCTAGGCCAACTGGCTTTGGTGACAGAGTAAGCTGACGGGGTTTCCCTATCTCTCTCTGCATGATAGTGGTGATTGGATTTAAGATAACTGGCTCAGCTATCTCTCACCATGGTCAGCCTCACTTCATGTGATTATGTGATAATCGCCTGGAGATGAGGGCTGTATTTCTGACATGGAAATGCTTCTCCTAAATTTGAAGGGTGGAAAATGGAAGACAACTGAAGCCATAAAAATACATTTAAAAATCACCAACCAGACGCCACAATCAGAACTCAACTAATTTTAGAAACATTTTATTCATCGGTTCACTGAAAAAAAAAACATGAAAGCAACCCTTAAAATGTCTGAAAACACTTGCTATGAAACACGACTGAACAGAGATATTTATCAGGTTGTGCGTGAATCCTCCCCAACCTCAGTTAGTTTCCGCTCACACATCCGTCTCCTTTAACATCACAAATCAACAAGCTTTTGCTGATCTTATATTTTCAAATGAATTCTGGCCCTGAATGAAAACTAACAGCAGAAGAGTGAAATATTGAATTAGATATCTGTATCTACTGTGTTATTTAGTGCTGTGAGCTGTCAATCATATTTAACCTCTGACTCTTATTTGTCTGTTGATGGATTCACTTTATTTCAGTGTAAAGATGTTTTGTGTGGAGTCGAAGATTGTGAGCTTCTTATTAGCAGGAGAGAAAATGAAGAAACGCTTCAGCGACAAACTGCTGACACACACAGAGACACAAACAGCAGAAGCTGTTTATCCTCCGACAGATCAAACCAGACACACAGATGTTTGTACAGATACATACAGATACAAGAAAAGAGAAAAACCAATGCAGCGTCCATTTTGACGGAAAAGCCATTAAACCAAATGTATAATGTTACAACAAAATTCATGAGTGAACAATAATGCAAACTTATAGTAACCTGTAAATGTAATCGTTCTTGTAGAGAAATATAATTTGGTTACCAGAAAGTTTTGGTCTTGGGAAAATTTGATGAGAAATGCTTGAGTTCATAATCAGATGTTTTGCTTTTGATTGTGTAGCGGGCCTCACTCTTCCACGAGAGGAGCAACTATAGGAACGCCACCGCTAGCTTAGGCATGACTATGCCACCCTGTTTACCAGGGAAATATTAATCCTATGGATTTAACATTTTACACAAAAGACACACAGGAACGGGATTGTCAAAGGAGGGCCAGAGACGTGGATACTAAATTTACAAAAGTTTTATTTCAATACTCGCAACAATTATAAAAGACATAAAAAAAAAAAAATCAGCATTCACCACACCAAAGAGACCAAGAGATAAAGGAGGCCGAGGCTTAATGGCAGATACACGGATTTCAGTGAGCACAAGGCTTCTATATCACTCTCAACACCCCGTGTACAAGTATCAGCACACACACTGCAATCAAGTCCAGCACAGCACTCTGTGACAAGCCCCCCACCACTGCACGTAAGGGCCTACTAGTGGTCTGCCCTGAAGCCTCGGCTCCTGTAACGAGAGCACAAATTATTTCAGGTCTCAATACTCAAAGACACTTACTCCAAACATACACACATAATAAACATTTAGAAAAAAAATACATACTACAAAAAATGAAAGTCAAGGTTTGGTGTCACCACTGGGTAGGCTATCTATTAACCTCACTGACTTTCTACCAGCACATGTGAAGTGAATCAAACCTCAAACAAATACAATACTGCAAAACACTGACAAAGCAAACCAATCATAAACATTCAGTTAAGCAACCAATGACAAATGAAGATACTAAAAAGCTAGAAAAAAAAAAAGATACCAAACAAACCAAAAAAACTAAATTTGAAAGACTAGTAGACCATGTAGTACGATCATGGTGACACGTACTGGAGAACAAGCATCACACAAGACGCTTAGGCTGTGCACACACGTGTTGGAAGAGAGTTTGTTATAGGAGATAATCTGAATGTACAAGCAGCAGCATCAAACAGCGACGCCCACTAGGCGCCGCAGAACATCCATTACTCCTAAAACACAAACATAAGCATATACTTGCAATATATAACATAATGAGCGCTGCACAAAATGGACGTTTCACGTACCTTTAATTCATAACCTGTCGCCCATCCACGCCACGCATACGCCGAACACCACCATCCCCCAAAGCACGGGAATGCGAGAGGGACACGCAAAGGGAGAGCGGCTGCCGCCCAGAGCCCACACAGCGAGCTATCCCCGCAGCTATAACCCACACAGTCATTACAAATCACACATCTGGGTGATAACTAATCAGCCAACGCACACATACATTACCTCAAAGCATCATGAGACCCTGGACTGCTAGAGAGGCATGTAACAGGAGAGCCGGAGCAGCCAACAGCCCACAGCCACGAACTATCCCGAAGCTCAAAACGGATACAGCTACAAAAAAACAGAAGGGGCGATCCCCGAGCGATGACGCGACACTCAGACGGCAAGCACACGCAAGAAATGCCTACAATTCCTTTTTATACCGCCCCCCCCTGTTTGTGACTGGACCTTCACTACCCCCGGCACATCAGTTTAATTACAGAGCCACAACACGTCCACCGGCACATCAGTTTAATTACAGAGCCACAACACGTCCCACTACAATTGTAGACTTTGGTATTTTGGTGAATCTGAGCAAAATAACTTTTAAAACTCTAGTTGAAACACTAGTTAACTCCTCCACTAGTTAAAACTCTAGTTAAAGCTTAGCTAAGTGCTAAAGCATGCTATTATCGACATAAAACATGAAGTTGTTGTAACTCATGCAATTTCCAATCTCCTCCAAACTTCACATGTTTGATAAATGCCCTGGCCTGAAGACACATACATGCCTAAATGTAGTTATAGTCATAGCGCCACCAGCTGGCAGCAGAAAGTGCTAACTGTAGCATCACATTGAAATTCAATATTTCTGACAATGATGAGTGGTCAGATGACGGCTGAGGCAGCTCAGATGAGAAGGTCTGTTTAATATTGGTGCTGTGCAATATGTTTTTTTTCTATATTGAAAATTTCAGACGTTCTGTAATAAAATGTATAATGTTTGATTCATTCCAGCTCCGGCACGAGAACCAGCAGCGTTAAGATGCAAACGAGATAACAGAGACTGGTCGATTACACCCAGTACATTCATACATAATGTATACAAGATCTGCATTCGAAAATCTTGCAGATATACAAAACACGAGGGCTATATACACGACTAATGACCAAACAATGAACACCTGAACACTTTCTTGACTCCCCATCTCCCACGCTGGCCTCTTCAGCCATTGAGTACTTCGCCCAGCAGTTCTCAGCGGTACAAATGCGGACAGAGGCAATAATATAGACTCATGCATTTTCTGTAACGCTGCTTTGAAATGATGTGTATTGTGAAAAGCGATATACAAATAAACGTGAGTTGAATTTAATCGTTTGACCAAGGGACCGTGCAGTGACGTAGTTCCTGCATAACACCTTGGTCAAACCCCCCCCCCCCCCCCCCCCCCGCCCCCTCGCCCCCCCGCCTTGGCCTTGTAGACCTGCAGAAGCGCCATTGCATGCAGGGCAGAAGTGGCCTGTCCAGCAGAACTGTAACTGTGCGTTCACACCGCCGCCGGCGAGAGCGTCAAAGTGGCCGGAAGTCATTCATTTTCAATGAGAGCTCCGGCGAGGGCGGCGCAACACGTCTTGGACGGTGAGAGTGGTGAGGAGAGTTGAAATCAGGTCAGCTTTATGGTAATGAGCTATGACGCGATTCGGCGGCAACCGGTGGCAACCAATCGGAATGTAGAAGTGCTCCATTTGAGAGAATTCCAGAGAACACAGTCCGGTAAACTTTGGTTCCGACCACATTAGTTCCCAAGCAAAATAGAGGAGAGGTTGATCATTTGAATTTGATAAGAAGGAGCGCAACACTATTTATAGGCAAGATTTTTTGTGCTAGAACACATGATGTTTTATTAACAAGGTTCGGGAGGAGCAGGTGCAGATAATTAACCCAATCAGCACAAGTGGAGATCAATCAGTAATCGACTCAGGACAAGATAAATAACAGCAGAACCCACTTGTGTTTCTTGACGGTTTATCAGCATCCCACCTCCACCCCATCTCCTCACTTTTAGTTCCATCTCTAGTTCCATCTCTAGTTCCACCTACTCTTACCAACGGGGGGAGTACTCTGGGTTCGGGCAGAAATTCCGAGCTCGGAGCCCTCCACCCGGACAGCACGCCAAGTACGCATAACCTTTACCATAATAATTATATGTAGATGTGAACTCGTGAATTGTTTTTCAGCGGAAATGCAAATTAGAATAGCACATAACCATGACCACAAAAGCCACACCACACAAATGGCTTTTAATTGGTTTATTTCGTTAGCAAACATGTTAAGTTCTTTCCATCGATCAATTTTCAGCAAAAATAACGATCGACATGATTGTTTGCTTTGCGGCCCCTTTAAATAAAGTTTTAAAAAATACCAAGGATTCGATCTACATCAGAGCGTCCACAAATCTTTCTACGGCGTCGCTAGCAGGGCGGCGAGAGCGAATTTCGGCGGCGGCGGTGTGAACGCACTGTAAGCCTTACAGGTCCTAGATTGGAGACACGGCGACCCTGCAACTACACGCTCCACCTGAGAGATGCCCATATCCTTTGGTTGCCCCAACATCGAGGGCAGTGAGAGTGGAGAAGGCTCTGGAGCGACTTTGGGCAGAAAAAGGGGTAACACTTTATTTCGATAGTCCACTTTAGACATTCTACCAGCTATAAGGGACTGTTCGTTATTTATTTAAGGGGCCACCGGAGGAGTTTTGAGATCTGTAGTCAAAAAAGACTTGACCCTGCCTTCGCCAGTAATACATTTTTCTATGACCCTCCAAAATGATTGTGAAAAAAGGCATGACCCTCCCCGATAATTTATTGATAACGTAGGCTACTGGTTTGCACTTGGCAAAGATGTTCAGATAGCCATTGTTTTTTTTACAACCATGACAAACGACTAAACTCCTGCTTTCTCATCTTACTAAGGCTGTAACGATAGACCAAACCTACAATTCGGTTCGTATCATGATTTTTTATTTTAGATTTAAAAAAAAAAATCATGTTTTCGTTGCTGATGCAGTGGTGACGCGTTCATGTAACAAGGGTGGTGCTCCCAATAAAGTATCTAAAAGCTGCCACAAAGAACCGGCAAAAGTAATGATTATGAATATGTCAAATATAGCAAGGAGAGATTTTAATTGTTTATTAATAAACAAGGTTTTTCTGTGTCAGTGTGTTGGCTGCAAAGATGAAGTTGACGATGCTGACACGCGATCTTCACAGTAACGCGCCAGAGAGTGCAGATTTCATACGGATTACATAAGCAGAGAGCAGTCTGTTTTTCGTTTTTAAATGTTCTGTTTAAAAGTAGACATCAAGCTTTCTATATTTCTCAAGTCTGTGAGGCAAGTACATTATACGCTGAGTTTCGGTTCATTTATAAGACGAGAGTCCAGTTCACGCGCCGGCGACTCCGTGTCATGATGATCTATTTTCTACTATATTTACTTATTATTTATTAAATCCAGGCAATTGGTTGATGAAACATTAATTAAAATTAAGATACTTGAAATTTACTTTAAAGAAAGGCTTTGTGCTTTCTGAAGTCTCTGTGAAAGTTTTCAAGTCGCTTTCAGAGCGATCACGTCCGTAACGGAGAACTGTCACGTCCGTAACATTGTTTTTTTCCTCATAAATGCGAACACGAAAAATAAAATAAAAAATAATATTTTATGTTCTGTGGAGGCCGACCTTTCTTCATCCGGTTATAAGCCTACTTTTGTTTTGCGCAGTGTAATTCATAGAATTATTAAAAAATATTTTGCCACCTAAAAGTTAAAGATTTGTTGTGTCACGTCACATGTGTATTTCGCTCATATTAAATATAAAACGCATGTGTAGACTGATATTTTTCTAATGTCTTGACTCCTTTATTAAGGGGGTATGGATATATAAACAGACGTTTCAGTATTAAATGCATTTTCTGATAATTTATATTTCAAGTTTTGACTGCAAATGTCACGTCCATTACGCTGGAATTGCCCAATTTTAAAAAAATTATCCTCAACTAGTTTTTTGGTGTAGGTCTGCGTATTGTATTAGCCTATGTTAACTTCAAATAATTCTAATAGTAGCCTAATTTAAAAATGTGGTAGCTCTACGTCTAACACATCCCACTCCACTGTTATGGTGGCAATTTCAGTAGATTTACTCACTAACATTGTTGTGGAAACCCAATAAGAATGGAAACTAAAATATGGTATATCGTACAGTGCACATTCTATCAGCTGCAGTTCTGGCGCCTCAGTCCCAATACACTCAACGTACATTCATATCACATGTTAATGCCGTGGTAGAGTTACATTCACAGGACACTGCACTTATTCGCAATCACAAAAGTTCATTATGTGCTCGTGCTTTAAAGCTATGCCGGGTAAACATTTAATTGGCGTTCTGTACATGATGCACTTTTTCTGAGCGCGTCCTGAAGTGCGTGCGCACTGTCAGGCAGCGCCAAACTGGATTTTTGTTGGGTCAGACCCATCTGATAGCGATGGGGGACCGAGACCGAGAGAGCTACATAAAGCTACATGGAAAAAATATGCACCAAACAAGCCACTTTGAAATGTTGCTGTTTTCATGAATACAAAAGTTGGGTGACCCTCCCCCTAGACTAAAAAAAGTTGAATGACCCTCCCCTCAACAAAGAATAAAAAGACATGACCCTCCCCTATTTTCCTCCGGTGGCCCTTTCCATAAATACCGAAAGGTCCCTAAGTAACTTTGGAGCTACATGTCAACTAATTGTCATTAGAGTATTAGTAGACTGTCTGCTTCATATTTGTTAACACTTTATTGTGTTGGTCTCCCAACAGATATTGACTATAAATAAGTGGAGTATCGAAATAAAGTGCAACCGAAAAGAGTGCCTTCCATGACTTCATTACCTCCTCGTGCACTTCCGGTAGGGCTGAACGATTAATTGCATTTGCATAATATCGCAATATGATAAAACGCGATTTTCTAATCGCAAAGGCTGCGATTAGACCGATTTGACATGCGCGAGTAAATCAAGCGATATGATCAAACAAGACAGAACCAGAAACTGAAGGAATGTTAGTGTCAAAGAGGAACAGTACATCAGTCGTGTGGGACTATTTTGGCTTTAAAAAAGCCCAGCGTCGTGTATTGTGCAAAACCTGCCTTACTTCACGGGGCAACACTACCAGACATCCGAAGTCTCCCAGAAGTTCCGGCAGTCTACCGCATATTGATAGCGGCTTCCTGATGCCCACAAACTAGTTAAAATCTCCTGCAATCTAGAGCGAGCGCAGCGAGCAAGAACGCGAGACAGAAGAAACTGTGCGCCAAACGGCTCCAAACCTTATAGCGCGCGCACGGAGGAGAGGGAGAGACCTTGCTATATAAAGCAAAAGGTGTAGGGTTTTATCGATTTCCTTCTGGAAAAAGTACATTTATCCAGCGGAACCTGTGAGTGAGGAGGTTAAAGTGAGTGGATGTCGTTAAAAGTAGTGCTACAGAGAAGATAGCAAGACTGCTTGGTGGCGAAGTAGCTATTTCTAACGAGGCAGACTGGGAACCAAACATCCATCATCGTGTTTGTGGAAGACATTTTCTCACAGGTAAGTTAATGTATTAACTGTTTGGTTTGGTTGTCTTTGAGTAATTAGCTAGCTAGCGTTTGCCCAGCTGTAAAGAAACACCCACAGCTACACAGCTGATGGCTTAGAACTAATGTTAGCTGTCACCGTCTTGACTTGGCTCCATCGATATGCTTTCCAACTGACACAGTACAAGGTCAAGTTAAATGTGTAAATGTAAGGGCAAAAGTATGAGCTGTAACACACTGAAGGCTTGCAGTCTTTTTTAATGTAGTGCAAGCAAACTAAATTTTGACTAACGTTTCGTCAAGTGTTTGTTTACACTGAAAAAACAGCGCCCCCTTTTGTCCTAAGTCTGCTGTTCTACTGAAGCTACTGTGTTCTGTGCTGTTTTTAAAGGATGAAACGTGAACTGCCATACTCCATTAAAATTAAATGTTGTAGCCTACATTACAGAGGGGATATTTTATACAATTAAGGTCTAGGCCCAGGCTAACAAACAGCAGTGTTCATTGTAAAGCTTGCTTTGTTAAGCCTAACTTGAACTCTCCAGTATCCAAAATTGAAGTTGTTAACATTTGGTAAAATATAGTTACTTAAGAGCACATGCTTAAATGGTCTATGTCTTTGTTTATTATGCAGGTTGTCCGAACCCTTACCCCGACCACCCTGACTTTGCTCCTTCGCAACACCTGGGACCTGAGTCAGCCGATCCAACCGTATCTGCTAAGAGAGCAGCAGATAAACAGGGTCGGTACCATCGAGCAGTGAAAAGGAGACAGCTTTATTCTGTAGCTGGACCAGGACCAGAACCAGAACCAGAACCAGAGATTGTTCCTGACATAGAAGACAACCAGAAAGAAGAAGGGGACAATCAAGACAATGAGGGACAATGTCATATGTGTGAAATGCTACAGCAAGAGGTACATAGGTTGCGTTTAGAGAGAGACTCTTACAAATACAAATACAAGCTGTCAAAATTGTCCATCTCTTCAGAAAATTTGCTTGTCACAGAGAATGATGCAGCTAGTCAAATTAAGCGCAAACAGAAATTATTTTCATTTTATTTTGGACTGCCATCTTTTGCTGCGTTTATTTGGATTTTAAAATTAATTGCACCACTTATTTCAGAAAGAAGGATTATCTCCAAGGAGAATCAACTTCTTTTAACTTTGATGAAGCTCCGACACGGACTTGCCCATTTAGACCTTGATTTCCGGTTTGGTGTGTCCTCTGCATGTGTTTCAAATGTTATCAACAAAGTTCTTCGGAAAAACATGCCACAGAAGTTCAAGAAGAGGTTTAAGAAATGTGTAGTTATCGTTGACTGCACAGAGTTTTTATTGACAGGCCATTCAATCTCAGGGCTAGAGCCCAGACCTGGTCAAATTATAAACACCATAATACTCTTAAGGCTCTAATAGGTATCATGCCCTATGGCTCAATATCATTTATTTCTAAAATGTGGGGAGGGAGGATATCAGATAAAGAGATCAGTGGTAAGTCTGGCTTTTACAGTAACATTAATCCAGGAAATCAGGTGATGGCAGATAGAGGTTTTCTGATGACCACCTGGCTAGGCTTGGTGCCACACTGGTCATGCCTCCATTCTTGAAGGGGAGAAAGCAGCTACCTCCATGTAATGTTGAGAGGGCCCCGCCAACTTTCAGCATTGCGTATTCATGTGGAGCGATCGAACGCATCAAGATCTTTAGAATTCTGAAAAACACCCTCCCTCTGACACTTATTCCTCTCTCCAGTGACATATTGACCATCTGTTGTGCTCTAAGTAATCTTAGACCTAAACTTATTAAATAATACTGCTACCAGACTTTGATTACTTTCCTCTCACTCTTTAACAAATTGATAAGCTAGAATCTCTTGTGATTACTCTTGTGAAAATATATTTGAATCAAACCCCTTGCTCCTTAACTTTGTTGTGTATTTAACTGATTTATTGTATTTATTATTGTATTCATCTTATTCATATTCTTTTTTTTCTCTTTTAAGATAAATATGAATGTACATCTTTAATAAATTTCCATTATCTTTGTATACAATTTTACTTGGTTTCATTGCCATGTTCTTCCCCCCTTAATGCCGTACCTAAAACTTGCCTAATCCACAACTGGATAAACAGCACATATCCTAATATAACTAGTAAGGTATTATTCATTCGTGGAGCATAGAGGTACACAAAGATTTTTGCAACATTCAACAAACATTTATTAGGTAAGTGTTGTTGTTGTTGTTGGTGTTGTTGGCACACTTCCATCGTGGGGCTCGCGTATGGATCTGCATGACGAGCAAGAGACGGGTCCGTCCCTTTCGCTTGCTGCGTCACCAGATCCAAACATCCCCTCTCGTGATCTCGAAGCGCGCTCCGGTGCTTCTTCGGTTCACGAGGAGGATGATATATCTCTTGGGTTTTCAGAGCACGAGCAGCCAGCCTCTGAGCATTCCTCTCGCGAAAAGAGATCTGTCGAGGAATTGCTAGAGGTTGTTACTCGTGCGGTGGCCAGGTTACAGCTTGACTGGCCACGCGAACAAGAGACCCCCAAACACAGTAAGCTTGAGGATAGGTTTCTGTCCGGTGGCAGGGGGGAGAGAACATTACATCAGTCTCTCCCCTTTTTCGAGGACCTCCATGATGAGCTGTCTAAATCATGGAGTAAACCTTATACTTCTCGTGTTTTTGTGCCCTCGACGTCGACTTTTTTCGACTATCGTGGGTGCGAAGACGCGGGGGTATACAGAGATGCCTCGGGTTGAAGAGACGCTCGCGAGCTATCTCTCACCCGAATCGGCATCTTCGATAAAGAAACCTACCCTCCCCACTAAACCCTGTCGTATAACATCATCTTTAGTGGGAAAAGCTTATCAAGCTGCAGGTCAGGCTGGTGCTGCGCTGCACACTATGGCAGTGTTACAGGCGTACCAGGCTGACCTGTTGAAGGATTTGAGTGCGGGCAGTACGATCGACGAAGAATCATTCTCCGAGCTTCGTCGTGCCACAGATCTGTCTCTCCGTGCAACCAAGCAGACGGCCCGTGCCATCGGCCGTTCAATGTCTGCTTTGGTCAGCATGGAGAGGCATCTGTGGCTTAATCTGACAGGGATTAAAGAAAAAGATCGTTTGTTTCTCATTGACGCTCCTATTTCTCCATCTGGGCTGTTTGGTGACTCAGTGAACACCGTTGTCACCCGGTTTAAGGAAGTCAAGAAGGACGAGGAAGCGTTCGTTCAGTTTCTTCCTCGCCGCACTCAGGGTGAGGGGCCGTCTGCCACCCAGCCCCGCCCTGGTCCTTCAAAATCCAGGGAGGTAAAAAAGCAGAGCGTAGCGGACCGTGCTCCCCCTCGCAGGGGTTGGGGACAGGTTCGGCGCGCTCAGCAACCTCCCAAGCCAGACCTCAGGACTATTATTAATAAAAAGAGAAAGTCCTGATGGCCTGGCGCCCAATCTGGTGGGGGTAGACCCCCGCGGGATGGGGCGCGTTCAAGATCTCTTCGCCCCTTCTCGCTACCCTCACAAAACCACTCCATCCCCGCCACCTCTCGTGCTTCGGGGGGCAGCGGTTTCCAGCGAAATGTTAGATGTTCCGTTGTTTCCGGCTGTCATCCCGGGCGCGGAACATCTAACATCCCCTCAAGAGGAAGTATTAAAATTAATACCACTCTCAGAAAGTCTGGCAGCGTGGAAACTTCTGCCAGGCGTTTCTGCGTGGGTATTAAGCACATTACAGTTAGGATACAGAATCCAATTTATCCGTCGTCCTCCGCGTTTCAACGGCGTGATTTTTACTTCCGTGAAACCGGAGCTGATGCATGTACTGTCACAAGAGCTGCGAACTCTTCTGAGCAAAGAGGCCATAGAATATGTTCCTCATCCAGAGAGGGAGTCAGGTTATTACAGCAGATACTTCCTAGTTCCCAAAGAGGATGGGGGGTTGCGTCCAATCTTAGATCTTCGAGGCTTAAACCGTACAGTCAAAGCGCTCAAGTTCAAGATGTTAATCGTCAAGACGGTCGTGTCGCAAATTCAATGTCGCGATTGGTTCGTTACGATCGATCTGAAGGACGCATATTTTCACATAGAAATATTGCCACAACACAGGAAATTCCTGAGGTTCGCTTTCGGGGGCGAAGCGTACCAATTTCGGGTTCTTCCATTCGGCCTAGCCCTGTCACCCCGCACATACACAAAATGCATGGATGCAGCACTGGCTCCAATGCGACTCCGGGGCATTCGCATTTTGAATTACATAGACGATTGGTTAATTCTAGCACAATCACGAGAGATGGCGCTTCAACACAGAGACATCGTGTTAGCTCATCTAGTTTCTCTAGGGCTGAAACTCAACACCAAGAAAAGTGTTCTTTTTCCTGCTCAGAGAACGAATTACCTCGGGATCATTTGGGATTCGATTACGATGCAGGCACAAATGTCTCCCGCTCGAATCGAGACCATTCGGCAGACCATGACCAATGTCAAGCTAGGCCAAGTTCACACTGTTCGTCAGTATCAAAGAATGTTGGGTCTCATGGCTTCAGCATCCATGGTGATTCCTCTGGGGCTGTTACACATGAGACCATTTCAGTTGTGGCTAAAAGCCAGAGGGTTTCATCCAAGAGCCAATCCTCAAAGGCAAATAAAAGTGACGCGCCGCAGGCTTCGTACACTATCTCTGTGGCTCAGACCCCGGTTCCTCGCCTTGGGTCCCACTTTAGGGGCGCCGTGGCGTCGCAGACTGCTAACGACAGACGCCTCCCTGATGGGCTGGGGAGCGGTCTTAGATGGCCGTCCAGCTCAATGGGAATGGGAGGGTCATCAGCTCGATTGGCACATCAATTGCCTCGAGTTGATGGCCATATTTCTGGCTCTGAAATATTTTCTCCATCAATTGAGCGGCTGTCATGTCCTAGTGCGGGTGGACAACACAGCAGCAGTCTCTTATATAAATCACCAGGGAGGTCTGCGCTCACACAACATGAACAGAATAGCGAGGCAGATTTTTCTCTGGGCCCAGGGCAAGTTTCTGTCACTCAGGGCAGTTTACATCCCAGGGCATTTGAATGTGGGAGCAGATCTATTGTCCAGACAGACACTACCGACGGGGGAATGGAGACTCCACCCGGAGGTAGTGAAACAGATCTGGGCCAGATTTTACGAAGCGGAGGTGGACCTCTTCGCCTCCCAGCAGACAGCGCAATGTCCCCTCTACTTCTCTCTGAGTCACCCAGCTCCGTTGGGTCTGGATGCGATGGCGCACTCATGGCCCAAGATGCGCCTGTATGCGTTTCCTCCAGTTTCCCTGCTCCCGGGAGTTCTAGCCAGAGTTCGCCAATTAGGGTCTTGCCTCTTACTGATAGTGCCACGTTGGCCGAACAGAGTATGGTTCTCGGAGATAATGTCTCTCCTCGACGGCTCGCCGTGGGCGATTCCGGAGAGGAGAGACCTTCTGTCTCAGGCGGAGGGCACGATATTCCATCCCAGGCCCGGCCTATGGAATCTTCATGTTTGGCCCCTGAGGGGTACCAATTAAGAAACACTGGGCTTTCGCCGGATGTTATTGAGACCATTCTGAGTGCTAGGGCTTCCTCCACTAGAAAAAGTTATGCCGGTAAATGGGGTGTTTTTGAAAGTTGGTGTGTTGAACACAATGTAGATCCAGTTAACTGCCAGATTGCTTCAGTGCTGGACTTCATGCAAGAGAAATTATCAACAGGTACATGTCATGCCACTCTTAAGGTTTACGTGGCCGCTCTTTCGGCTTGCCACGCCTTAGTTGACGGGGCGCCACTTGGCAGACACCCTCTGCTCTCTCGCTTCCTTTAGGGAGCCAGGCAACTGAGGCCTCCAGTAAGAACCAAAATCCCTTCTTGGGACTTAGCTATAGTTCTCGAGGGCCTGGTTGACACCCCCTTTGAACCTATAGAATCAGTGATAAACTTCTGACTCTAAAAATGGTTTTTCTAATGGCAATAACTTCATTGAAAATAATTGGGGATATGCAGGCTCTGTCTATCTTGCCATCCTGCTTAGACTTTGCCCCAGGAATGGTGAAAGTGATTTTGCATCCACATCTGATTACCTGCCTAAGGTTCCATTTTCGGCTGTACATCCTGTCACTCTTGAGGCTTTCTGCTCCCCGACGTTCTCAACGCCGGAGCAGGAGAGGTCTCATAGACTGTGTCCGGTCCGTGCTCTTCAGGCCTACGTCCACCGCACTAGCCAGTGGCGTAAGTCAGAGCAACTGTTCGTCTGTTATGGGGGCAGCAACAGAGGAGGAGCTGCTACCAAGCAGACTATGTCGCATTGGGTCAGGGATGCTATCGCTCTTGCTTATGAGGCGCGCGGCCACTCCACCAGGGGGGTCGCCTCTTCTAGTGCTTTGGCAAGGGGTGCCCCCCTACAACATGTTTGTGATGCGGCAGGATGGTCCTCTCCGCACACATTCATAAGATTTTATAGTTTGGATGTTCATGCCACTCCGGGCTCTCATGTCCTTGAGTCGACATCACAAGCTAATGTCTAGGTACTCTTGCGTTCTTGTGAAACACACCTGCACAACCGTGGGGGTCCAGACATATTCAAGGACAGCGGCGTGGGTATTCTCGTTCCCAATGCGCTGAGCAGCACAGCATCGATTGTAGCTTTCGAAAGGGAACGTCTCCGGTTACTTGACTGTAACCTTGTTCCCTGAGAAAGCGGAACGAGATGCTGCGCTGCTTTGCCGTGCTAAAGATGTCCTAGGACTGCTCTTCAGACAAATATCCTGACGATGCACCTGTTGCTCATCTACTTATAGCCTCGTGTCGCGGGGGCGCGCCGATGACGTCACCGGCCGAGGCTATATTACCTCCGGGTCAATTTCATTGACGTGTTATACACAATATTCACAGCTGGTCACGATAAAATATGTTCCCAATGCGCTGAGCAGCGCAGCATCTCGTTCCGCTTTCTCAGGGAACAAGGTTACAGTCAAGTAACAGGAGATGTTTTAAAGCAGCTTTACAGAAAGTGCATTTCAGAAATGTACATAGAAAAATACAGTTATTTAATCATGTATTAATTTAGGGCATAACATATCGCCAGCGTTGAGTCATCTCTTCACAGGCGTCGAGTCGTCTCTTCACAGGCGTTTAGTCATCTCATCGCAGGTGTTGGGGCATGTCAAGATTTTCAGCAGTACAACTAGCTATGTTTTGCTTTTCACATTTCTTCCATTGACATGGGATATCAGTACATGACACTTCAGTTGTGTCTCTGCTTTGTGTAATGCTTTCAATGGCAAACAGTAGAGCAGCAATGTGGCTGCAGGCCTCTCCTAACCCTGCTGCACAAGTGCAGTGGGTTGCAACAATACAGCCATTTCTACTAACACAAACCCAGGGTTTGTATTTTTCTTCTTTGATCCACTGTCCTGGAGCCACTGTGGCAGCGACAAAAGCAACAGGACTTGTTTCTGATAGATCATACTGCTTGATGTTTTGGACATGATCACAAATAAAATAGTTATAAGCATCTAGTGACTTATAGGCTCGCAAAGCCTCACCTGTACAAGGGCCTGGGGTGTTAATCAGGTAGTTAAAAAGATCAAGATACTGAACAGGGGGTAATTTATTAGCATCAGCAGCATACCAGCCATCATCTAGATTGTATGGATCTGGCAAAGACAGAATCTGATCTTCAAACGAGAGCTTCAGTTTACTAATTGAAATCAGATTTGTCCAACTGAAGAACATATGCAGAAAGATTAGACATATTTTATCTGAAAACTTTCTGTCTCTCCCTCAGTCTGTCTCTGAAAGCAACTGCCTGCCTTCTATCTGCCTGGACTGGATACTCCTGCATGTCTTTGGGCTCCCTCTCATTCCAGTCACTTCTCTTATCTGCTTTGCTCTGTCAGGTCCCTAGTGTTCACTGTCAAAAAAAGTGTTTCTGTTCAATTGCAGAGTGACTAGAAGAATGTGCAAACAACCAATATTAAAACTCCTAAGAGGAATCTTAATGATCCCCTAAATTGATTCATCTAACGTTTACCTTGCTTCTGCCAACCCTGCTCGCTCTTCAACTCTGCTTCGTGTATTCTCAAAACTGTTAAAACAGTTGAACAAACAATAACATTTTTAAAAAAAATTAAACAGTTTTAATCGAATCGTATCATCTCCTGACTGTGCCGACTAAAAGTTATGGATTTTGTATAGATAGACAAAACTGTTTTCAGCAGCAAAGTGGAGGTATGATGCCAAAATTACTATTCAGCCTTTATCTCTGCAATGCCTTGACATATTGACAATAAACTTTGTATGTGTCTGTCTTCTCACTCTGACCACACCACATCAATTTCGTAACTGCGCCACCTATTGGTCAAAAGTGACAAACCATTAAATCATATTAAAGTGACCGTATATATGATTTTTTCACCCATTTTGCCTAAAATCATCTTAAAAAATGTCTTTAATGTCTTTCTCATTGTTGCAGTTGGTCTGACATTCCCAGCCATGTTGACATGTCTTATCGTCTTCTTTGCGCTTGGCCCCGATAATGGCTGCTTGCAGCTATATTTGAATATTAAAATTTCTTGAATTTTGTGCCTGAATTTCCAGATATTAAGACTCTTTTAAACATGCTAAAAACAAGTTGAAAACTGTCCATCTACAAAATCATAGCAGAACATAATTATCTTCAGCTGGGGAAACTCGAGACTAATATTAGTAAACTTAAGGTCTCTTTTGAAGATCAGACTCATTGCCAGTCACTGCCTGAAGTAAAAGCATTATACAAGGAAGAGACAGAACTTCTAGTGTCTTGTAGGCTACTGATCAAATGCCAATGGAAGAAATAGGAAAAGCAAAACATAGTTGTAGGCTACTGCTGATGGATGATTGATGTGTGTACCACATTTGTTTCATCATCACCGCGAGTTTAGTTTGAGTGAACTGAGTAGCGCTAGGCTGCAGCGCACTATCCATTTCACTGTCAAAAGCTCACGTCTGTGCCATCCGATCAGAATAACAGAAAACTATCATAGCCTTTTTTAGTTAGATAACAGGGAAATAGACCATCTAACGTTACCATAGCCTAACATATGATAGACTAGCAGACTAGCGCTAAATCTACTATGACCAAGTTTACCCAGATAGCATGTAATCATTGAAACAATGTTGACTCAGTGTTGATGCGTCAACGCTAATTGCATTGAATTAACGTTATAAAGTAATGTTGCTTTAATATCACTCTTGCACCCTCAGTTAATGTTGAAATAATGTTGGGAATTCAACCAACAATCAATGGTAATAGTATTGATTCAACATTACAAAGTGATATTTTAACAACATCACTCTTGCACCCTCAGTTAATGTTGAAATAATGTTGGGAATTCAACCAAAAATCAATGGTAATAGTATTGATTCAACATTACAAAGTGATATTTTATCAACATCACTTTTGCACCCTCAGTCAATGTTGAAATAATGTTGGGAATTCAACCAAAAATCAATGGTAATAATATTGATTCAACATTACAAAGTGATATTTTATCAACATCACTTTTGCACCCTCAGTTAATGTTGAAACTATGTTGAACAAAAAATCAATGGTAATGCTATTGAATCAACGTTACACTATGATTGATTATACATCACTGATGCCTAATCAATATTGAAATTAACAAAAATAATCAATGGTAATATTGTTGAATCAGCGTTACACTATGATTGATTCTACATCACTGATGCGGAATCAATATTGAAATTAACAAAAATAATCAATGATAATATTGTTGAATCAACGTTACACTATGATTGATTCTACATCACTAATGCGGAATCAATATTGAAATTAACACAAATAATCAATGGTAATATTGTTGAATCAACGTTACTATGATGTTGAATCTACATCACTGCTGTTGAATTAACACTGAAATTAACAAAAAATAATCTTTGGTAATATGGTTTGATCAATGTTACAATGTGATGTTGATTCTAAATACATTTTGTTGAAAGACTGAAAAGGAATGTCAAACAATGTTGCCATCTGATGTACCAATTAATGTTGAAACAACATTAATATTTCAATCACACTTCAATGGTGCGTCAACAAATTCCTGACAATTTCAAAATTTGTCGAAAACCTTTTAAAATATAAATGACACCTTTCCAGCAGTTGAGTCAATTTATTTTATTCAATCAATCAATGACAACAAATATATTAAAATATTATTTGTTTTAAAAAGAAAGGGGGAGAAATAGGACAAAAGCATTTCAACCTTTAAAAATAAAATTGGCTTCAGAAGTCTGATGTCATTGTGGCAGGGTGGGTTTGACCCCGCCCTGTTGTTTGTGGTTGTCACGTGAATGATGTATGTGACAGCCTATTGGCAACCGTACCTGGCCTATTTAAGGTGGAGTTCAGGCCACCTCGGTATGCGCGCGCAGCTCTGCTGGAGGTATGTACCTAGCTGTTTGGCTAATGTTGCTGCTCGTGCACGTGTACTTTTAAAGTGGGGATGTATTTGTTTTAGCCAGGTTATGGCTGGGATCGGTGCGACCTTGCTTTTGGGTGCAGGCTGCTTTTACTACAGCTGTGATCCGATGGAACACCTGTGCATTTGTGGTTTGCCTATGGTGAACGAAGCTGTGAGTGAGTCACCTGAATATTTTGTGGGTCTGGCGATCCACTACTGGGTATGTACATCTAACCACTTGAACATTATTAGGTGGGTGATTTTTAAATTCATTCATCAATTTTGTCTGTTTTTAGTGTGTCAATCCGCTCGTGAGCGGTTCGTCTCTGTGGACTGCGGGGCAAATGCGCCCTAGACAATGCTGTTAGACTGCACTGTTTGTTCTGCTGCCATTTTAACCTACGGTGTGACCGTTTCCTGTTTGTTTTATATTTGTAGCTCTATGCTAACGCTGGTGGCTTAGGTGAAGAGCGGCTAGTCTCAGAGCAGTCACTTAAAGTTTGACGTGCCAGTAATTATGTACATGAGCCCCACCTTTGTAATATTGCCACCAGCAGTCTGTTAACTGTTTTTTTTTTTTTTGTTTCCTGTGGTTTCATCTGTTTACTGTCCAAACAGTAGTTTTCCTTTTGTATTGTTTGATTTGCAAAATGCGTTTTGCTCTGTTTTTGTTTCTAGCAGTTGGCTGCTCCAAGGTGTGTCCAGGCTTGAATGGCAATGTGATGTAACGTTAATTTTTGGGTTACACAGCCTGGTTAACTTCTGTGGCCAGTAATTGGCCGTTTTTGACCTTTCTCGTATAGGTTGAATTGTTCTTTTATAACTTGATACATGTGTCTGTGGCTAATTGTGAAATATATCATTGTGTTTTTGTTTCTTTCAGGAGCTGAAGGCCCCCGGTGTAGGGAAGCTAGCTGTATTTGCCCTCTTTGGTGGTGGTGTTTCCTTCACCGAGTGTTTTGCCATTGGCACCTGCGTTCCTTCACTTAGCAAGTATGAGAGAGAGTTTGTGTGAGTGGAATTTGGTGAGTGGTGTGGTCTTAGGATACTAACTGCCTAGCTAGCTGCCCTACTGGTAAGCCTCAGCCTGAAAGTTTTTTTGTTATTTGTTTTTATTTTTGAAGTGGTGTAAACCCGTGCCCCCTGGTCAATGGTTTTTAGATATTCAAAATAAATAGGATTGTGAAAAATAAAGTGTATTTGTATTCAGATCCACGTCTCTTGTCCTCTGTGGTAGCGAACCTGTGTGTCTTAGGACATTTTCCCCGTTCACGTAACGGGGTGGCGTAGTCTGCTTTCTAATTTCGTACATGTCTTGTGTAACTAACGTAGGACCCCTTGTGCACCAGCCCTGCCACATCATAACTACAGGTCCAGCGGTTCAGGTTTTTAAAAATCTGTCTTGCATCAGACTACTGCCCCTTTTCCTTTGGGTTCTCTGGAATCTGAAAAAGAAAGCATGATGTTACTCAAGAACGAGTCAAATCAGTTGTCATACATAGTCACATTCAATAATGTTAATATACTAAACACAATATGATTCACTTTTTTTTAAGTCACTGAAAACAAAATATTCTAACTACGATTATAGTATTGTAAAATTCTGTTTATTTCTATGAATGCTTTAATATCAAAAGAAAGCTCTAGCAGGGGTGTCGGATTTATCTCCAGCCCTAATTCTTCTTTTCTATCATGGCGGATTGCAAGCAACTTTAAGGTGCATACCGCCACCTACTGTTCATGAGTGTGTAGTAACATTGTTTCACATCTATTAAATTCTATTTTTTTAATTTTGTATTAAGATAAATAAATAATGCTTTCCTTAATCTATAAATATCCTTTATATTTCCTTTATTTCCCAATAATCCTTTAAGACTCCATTCTTGGCCTGACCTTTCAACTACTCTTCTCAATTTCTCCCTTTCAGGTTCATATGTTTTACAGTTCATCAATACGTGTTCTACATTTTCTATCTCTCTACATCCTTGACGTTTATCATTATTTTTCCTCCCTATTAAATATAAACTGTCATTTAAATAAGTATGACCTACTCTTAATCTGAACATTATTATTTCTTCCCTTCGGTTTCTCTCATTAATATTTCTATTTGACTTTTGTACTTTATATAATCTTCTTCCTTTTTTATCTTCATTCCACCTTTTTTGCCAATTTTCAATTTCTTTCCTCTTAATAAATGATTTTCCTTTCCCTAAAGGAATTGTAATTGTTATTGCCTCTAAAGCCCTTTTTGCTAATTTATCTGCCTTTTCATCCTTCTACCCCTTCATGTGCTGGTACCCAACAAAACCAAATATCAATGCCACCCCTGTATAATCTAAATAAACTGTGCTGAATTTCTAGTACTAAATCTTTCCTATTATTTCCTTCTCCCTGAATACTTTCTAAAACTGCTTTGGAATCCGTGCATACCACCACCCTGTCTGGTCTGACCTCTTCAACCCATTGTAAACTCAGTATAACTGCCACCATCTCTGCTGTGAAAACAGATAGTTGATCTGACATTCTTTTAGAAATGTGTATTTTAAACTCTGGTACATATATTCCTATTCCCACACACCCTTTTAAATTCTGAGACCCATCTGAATAAATTTTAAGGTAATTATAATATGAGTTTCTTAAGTATATATCAGTCTGTATCCCTATTTTGTTTAAATTCCATTCATTTTTCATTTTAAGAAGTCTCATGTCTACATTTATCTCAGGAAATACCCATGGAGGAATAACACTAATTGGATTAAACTGTGCTATTTCCTTATCCTCTAATCCAAACTCTTTAATCAATTTGCTTATAGCCCATCCAAATCCATTATTATGGAACTTTGCATATTCCCAACAAGTTTTTAGAATTGTTGAGGTTACATTTTCATCCATATTACTTTTAATTTTCATCCAATATACTAAACCTAATTTCATTCTTCTCATTTCCAGTGGAGTTTCTCCAGTCTCTACTAAAAGAGCATTGATAGGTGTTGTTTTCACTGCTCCTGTACATATATGTAAAGCTCTACTCTGTAATCTATCTATTCTTTGTAATGTTGTTTTAGCTGCTGCTCCATAAATAAAACTGCCATAATCTATTATTGATCTCATAAGAGCCCTACATATGTTTAATAATGACTGTCTATCTGCACCCCAGTTATTTCCAGCCACAGCCTTTAGGAGATTTATAACTTTCTTACATTTAGTTTCCAAATTATCTATGTGTTTTCCATGTATAAGAGCTATCTAACCATGATCCTAGGTATTTAAATTCTGTAACCCTTTCCAACGGTTGTCCATATAATGTTATTGTTCCTATATCAATATTTCTCTTATTTGTGAATACCATGAAACAAGACTTGCTTGCTGATAATTTAAAGCCCCATTCATAAGACCATTTTTCTACTTTATTAATTGCTTTCTTAATATTTCCTATTACATGTTTTATATTCTTTCCTCTCATCCATATGGCCCCATCATCTGCATATAATGCAGATTTAATACATTTATCAGTATCTGAAAATATTTCATTAATCATGATATTAAATAATATTGGACTTATTACACTACCTTGAGGTATTCCATTTTCCACATTAAATTCTTTTGAATAATCATTCCCCATCTTCACCCTTATTTTCCTATCCATCAAAAAATTTGCTATCCAATTATACATCTTCCCACCTATTCCCATCTGCTTTATTTGTATAAGTAACCCTTCTCTCCATAATGAATCATATGCTTTTTCTATATCAAAAAATACTACAATCATTATCTCCTTCATTTTTAGTGCTTTCTCTATTTCATTACTGATACTAATTATTGCATCCATCGTTGATCTCCCTGTTCTAAATCCACACTGGTATCCATTAATTACCTTCTTATGTTCAAGAACAAACCCTAATCTACTGACCACTATTTTCTCCATCCATTTACTTAAATGAGAAGTTAAAGCTATTGGTCTATAATTATTTGGACTGCTAGGATCTTTCCCTGGTTTATTAAATGGTAAAATTATTGCCCTTTTCCAACTATTTGGTATTGAACCTTCTTTCCATATTTTATTGAATAATTTTAATATTAATTTCAATGTTACTTCTGGTATCTGTCGAAACATAGCATAGCATAATTGATCCTCCCCTGGAGCTGAATATCCTGTCCCTTTCAATACTGTTTTAATTTCTTTCATATTTATATTCATGTCTAATGTTGATATACATTTTTTACATTTTCCCAATATATTTTTATGATTTCCAAGTTTTTGTAGCTTCTGCCTTCTATGAATGTCTGTAAGATGATCGCCATTATGAACTGCAGCAAATGTCTCGCCTAATAAATCTGCCTTTTCTTGATTTAAAACTACTATCTCCTGATCTCTAACTAACGCTGGTATTTTAACATCATTCCTTTTCCCCGTCATTTTCCTAAACATTGACCAAACATTCTGTAATTTTATTTCTGAACCTATTGAGGAACAATATTCTCTCCATGTTTTCTTTTTTGCTTCCTTAATACTTTTACGAACCATTGCTCTTTTCCTTTTATATTCAATAAGGTTTTCGGTTGTTACATTTTTTCTTACCTTTTATGTTTCTTTTCCTTGGTATGCTACAACTTGCTGCATTTAAAATATGTTCTGTTATCTCCCTGGCACATTCTTCAATATTGCCTTTTAATGTAACCATATGACTGGTTTCCTCACACTTAATTTTAAATTTTTGCCAATTAGCTTTATTAAAGCACCATCTTGTTAATATGAAATCTTCTTGCCTGTTTATATTGTCATCAATTATTGTACTCACTGTAAAATGATCACTTCCTAGACTCCCAGTTGACATCCCATTTACATGAACTAACAAGACAATCAGATATTAATGTAATATCAAGGCATGAAACTGTATTTTTATGTATATTTATTCTTGTACCTTTTCCATTATTAAGACAAACTAATGACCTTTCATCCATTATTTCTTCCACTATGTTACCATTATGATCGGTCTTCCTGCTACCCCAAAGACTATTATGGGCATTAAAATCACCACACCATATTTCTCTTCTATGTATTTTCCCTGCTATCTCCCTAAATATATCACTATCAAGATTTTTACATGGATTATAATAATTAATAATTTTAATATTTCCATATTTCCTTACATTAAATATTTCTATAATAACACATTCTATTTCTTTATTCATGGGATTTTTCTTATAAGCTATTCCATCTTTAATAAAAATAGCACATCCTCCTCCACTACCATTACTTCTATCCTGTCTTTCTATACTATATCCAGGAATCTTAAATTCTAAATTAGGTTTTAACCATGTTTCTTGAATGCATATTATATCTGGAATTATTTCTAATTCATAAACATACTTTTTAAATTCTTGTCCATTGGCTATTAAACTTCTGGCGTTCCATTGAAGAATGTGTAAAACCATGATAACAGCTAGGATCCTAATCCTGACCATTCTCTATTATTTCAGTGTTACTCAAAATGGTATGGATCTGTTCTGCTTGAATTTCTTTCATATCTAAAAACCTTCCAGCTGCTGTTACAATTTCTTTGATTTTGTCACTTTTCTTCTTCATTTGTACTGTGATATTAACAATATGACACATGAATGCTATAAAGTTTTCTTTTTTCACCACCATTGTGTTTTCATCCACTCTACATTTATGCAAACATGTGTTTTTCCAGCCCTAATTAAACCCACCTGAGGCAGATAATCAAGGTCATCAAATCAATGAACACTTCCAGGTGCTGGAGCTAAACTCTTCATGAAGAGGAACGAACACCTCTGAGCTATAGCCATTACATTTCTCAGTTCATTTTCTGTGAAACTACAGCATTCAAATAACACTTATCTTGTAGAATAAAAAAGATCTTAGTTTTTTTTTTCAATAAATTTCTTTAAAGAGATAGTTCAACCTGAAATGAATTCTGTAATCATTTACTCACCCTCAAGTTGTTCCAAATGTATGAGTTTCTTTCTTTTGAAAACAAAATAAGAGATTTTAAAGAATGTCGGTAACCAGAAAGTTGGCGGTGGCCATTGATTTACATAAATAAATACCATGGAAGTCAATGGCTAACATCAACTGTCTGGTTGCCAACATCCTTCACTCTATCTTCTTTTGTGTGCAGCAGAAGAAAGACATTCATATAGGTTTGGAACAACTTGAGGGTAAATAAATGATGACATAATTTTAATTTCAGGCTGAACTATCCCTTTAAAGCTGCAGATTCACCTTATGTAGACCCTAATCTCTTTAAATATCACAAAATAGCCAAGTCAGTCACTTTCTTAATAAACACTAGATATTTTTTTTTATTGTGTTTCAGTGGAAACAAGCTAAACTGAATGGAAATCAGTTATTTCTCAAATTTAATACAGATTCAGGAATATGGATGATTACCTGATTAAGCAGTGATAAGATACAGAATATCATCAAGTCCCAGGTCAGGTGATTATGCTGTCGACAACAACTCAGTGTATGATCAATGTCAGCATTATCAGGAGGGTGCTTTTTTAATTGTCCATCTTCATCTGCCTTCACTCCTACTAAAGGAGCAATGTGTCTGCATGCAAACACTGACCGATACAAGACATGGGCTATGTTAACATTCTTGTTCATGTCTCTTGCACCTTAAGAAATCTGTTAAATGACATAACTTTATTCAGGAAATTCCTAATAAACTTTACTAAAGCAAGATGCATTTAAGAATGTAGAAAAATAGATGCTTTATTCAAACACTTTAATAACTTTGTAATCTAATTACAGTGAGTAACAACACAAATCAAACGCAAATAAGCATGCAAAACAAAGGAACAGAGAAATAAGGTAGATGCACCATTGTTTGAAACTCCGCTAGACAAGTTGTGTATGTCAGGTGATTCAACAAACAAGAGGTCTGTATAGGATGCACCTGTTTTCTCTCTAATGAGGAAGCATTAGACTACTGAAAAGTGCACATGCAAAGACAAAATGGGCGTTTACCAATCAGTGGCCAATTTCAAACTACAATACAGGTAAATGTTTTTCAACCATTTTTCAACAGACTTGCCAAAATCATGAAGGCCCACCCCTAAACCAAGCCCACAGTGGATTACAGCAAATCGGGTAAAGCGGTTGAAAATGTCCATTGTGGTTTGAAAACGCCCCACTGATCGAGAAACACCCACTAGTGTTCTGCAGAGATACGCCTGAATGATCTTGTGCTCATCAACTACAAATCACTGTTAGTTCAATGTCACTGTCTCCACCCATGTGTGTTGTTGGCTTTCATCAAAATGTCAATGCTGATCCAGCACACACTGCTGGTCTGGTTCTTGAAGTTTGATCATTTTCTCTTGGCAATCGGCGCATACACCACATGATCTTCCTCTTTATTATCCTGTCAAAAACACAATATATAATAATAAATACATGTATGTCCTTGAAATCATTTTACAATATGCAGATATAAAACCAGCCTCAAGTGTGTCACAAAACATTGTTTCCTTCCGTTTGTTTTTTAATGCTCGCAAAATAATAGTTGCTTAAAAAAATTCCAATTCAAATGACAGACAGACAGAATTGTGTTGGACTGTGATGTCATCAACTGACACAGGAAATACTTCATCAGTGGCTCATTTCAAACACTGAACATTTTAAAGGGGTCATGAAATCAAAATCAAAATCCCCTTGATCTTTTAACATATAAGAGGTCATTACTGTATACTATACTATAAAAACATCCTGTAAGTTTCAGAACTTAATATGTTCTTGTTAGTCTAAAAAACAGCTTATATTGAAGAAAATCCATCTGAACAACTGATTGTGGAATATGCTACTTTTTTACGTAGTAGGGAAGCTAAACACCTCCTCTGGAGAAGAAGATCAACGCCTGCTTCTTGCTTATTTAGTAGGACTAAATAACCATTGTGTAGGACTGATAGATTTAAAAATTATTTTGTACCAGCTGCTATTGGTTTTCTAAATTATTTTAGAGTAATTAAGGAAGTCTTTTTTATATATACTATTGTGTGTTTTTTTTTATTTTTTTTTTTTTTTTTTTTGATTGTATGGATTACTGCTGGCAGTAAAACAAATTGCCCCTTGTGGATAATAAAGTTGACCTAACCAAAAATAAGCCCCGCTCACCGATTCGCGCATGCATGTAAGTAGTAATACCCGATACCTTGTGTCAAGATGATTTATGACCCTATGATTGACAGGTGGGCGGGGCTAACCTTTGACCTTCCGGAGGATGTTCCGGAGGCCCCTTTGATGTAGGGATTAACCTTTGACCTATCGATCGATCAAGTTGACAGTTGTCTTTGATCCGGGGTATGGCAGCTGTGGGGTATAATAATTTATTTTGACAGTTGTCTTTGCCCTGTTGACCTGGAAATGATCCGTCATTTTGCCAGTTGGTTTTGATCCGGGTATGATATATCAAGTTGACGGCTAGTTTTGAACTTTTGACCCAGGTATAATAAGTTATTTTGACAGGCGTTTTTGATGTTAACATAATGAAGATAAGCTTTGATGATAATGGTTTGTCAGAAGTGACAGAAGGTTTGAGATTTATTGTCTTTGATGTTATTGGCTTTGAAAAGTCGTAATTCCCCACCACCCCCGGTATTTCCGAGCACATTGCCAGGGACAGTGAGGAAGTTTATGAGTTGAAACACATTGATCTTTAAAATGGTTATGTACATTTACAAAATATCGTACACATTGATCTTTAGTGTATAAAGTATATTTTCAAAAAATCATCTTACCATTTCAGAGTACTGAAGAATTGGGTTAAAGTTGAAAAGAGTTCCTCTTTTGGAAAGAGTGCCTTTTGCATTTTGACAGTCTTTGAGCTAAATGTGCGTGACATCCGATATCCTGGCATTCCTGAAGCATACTATATACATTTGCTGTGTCTCTGTGTGTGTGTGTGTCTCTCTCTCTCTCTCTCTCTCTCTCTCTCTCAAACACCAACGCATGACAGGCATGGTCTCTGCGCTAAGTGTGTGCGTCTGTCTGTGAGTGTGTGAGACGTCACCCTATTCCTGCATCCCCCTGCTGGGGAGTGAAAGTGAGAAAATATCTCACACTAACTAGAGTTGAAAAACATTAATTCCTTTAAAATAAATAAAAATAAAAATCAAAAATAAAATCATCTTACCTTTTCACTATGGTGAAGAATTGGATTAAAGATGACAGTCTCTGAGCTAAATGTGTGTGTGTGACACCCGATATCCTGGCATTCCTGAGCACACTATATAAATGGGGATAGTGAGAAAAAGAGATTTTTTCCAATAATGGCACATATCTTACACTAACGTTGAAACACATTCTGTTCTTTAAAAGTATATATGAAACGGTTATAACATTTATAAATATAATATTTTTACCCTAAGTAGAGTTGAAATACATACTGATCTTTAAAAGTATATAAATGAAATGTTTATAAATGTAGTCATTCACAAATATTTTTCATACTAACTAAAGTTGAAAAACATTAATTCCTTTAAAATAAATATCTTACTGAAGCAATTATTTCAAAAATAAAATCATCTTACCTTTTCACTATGGTGAAGAATTGGATTAAAGTTGACAGTCTCTGAGCTAAATGTGTGTGTGTGCCACCCGATATCCTGGCATTCCTGAGTACGCTATATAAATGGGATAGTGAGAAAAATAGATTTTTCCAATAATGGCACATATCTTACACTAACGTTGAAACATTCTGTTCTTTAAAATTATATAAATGAAATGGTTAATAAAATATCTTTTCAAAACAAAAAATAAATAAATACATTTTCACCTGGGTTGAAGAAGAAAGCTATACAGTTATGAACTGATGATCAGAAATAAAATCATCACATATTTTTTCACTGTGGTGAAAAATAAAAATCAGCTTACCGTTTCAGAGTACTGAAGCAATGGATTAAAGTTGACACTCTTAGCGCTAAGTGTGTGTGCTTGCGACGCCGGAAGATGTATCCATGGACTGTCTTTATCACCTGTTGTTTTTTCACGATTCATACTAATTTATGGTCGCGAGCATATCCTGAAAAACAACAAATGTGTAGCAAGCCTCAAAGGAGCCGGTACCGCTGTACGTCGCAGTCTGGGTAAATAACAGTGCCAGTTCACCCTACCGATACGCTTTCCAATTAAAAACATCGTATCTCAAGAGAGGAGTGCCTCTTTTGTGACAGTTTTGACCTTCTATCCATGAAATACGGCAACAAATGCTGGATAGATCTCTGAGAAACGACCTCTCTGTGAACTCTCCTGTACCATTCATAGAACACGCACGCCATCTAGCGGACACACAGTTATATAGCTTTTCTCATTCATTTTCATTGCATCTCAGAATGTATATATATATATAGATGACGGCTCGAATCCTGGCAAAACCATATCTTGTCCAAACTTCAAGACTGTGCAGCTCAACTCATCAACATGCAAAACAGTGAGTATTTTCTCTTTGTAATTCTTTTATGCTATGTTGTTTTAAAGATTGTTTTTCACATAGGGTGTGAAACAATAGATATGATTTTTTAAATATGAGCATTATATTCATAAAGTATGATTATTAAAAATATTTGCGGTACAGATATTAAGTATCATAAACTATGATTTTAAAAATATCAGTCTGTTTATCCATGCATATGTACATTAGACTATGGTGTTTTACATACTGTGTTTTAAAAATTCACATCAGTCTTTATTTCCATGCTCATGTGCATTATGCTATGTTGTTTTAAAGATTGTTTTTCACATGGGTGAAAAACAGTAGATATGATTTTTAATAATATGCAACATCGCATTCATTTATCATAAAAGTTTGAAATTTAAAAATATGGACCATTGGTGATTTTTTTAATCACACCAGTCTGCATACCCATGCTTATGGATTATGCTACGGTGATTTAAATATTGCTTTCATATAGGGTGTTTTCACATGGGGTGAAAAACAGTAGATATGATTTTTAATAATATGCAACATCGCATTCATTTATCATAAAGTTTGATTTTAAAAATATGGACCATTGGTGATTTTAAACACATCAGTCTCCATATCAATGCTTATGTGTATTAATATGGATTATCATTGGATGTAGTGGCTATGTGAAACTGCTTATGTGAAACTTTTTATGTGAAAAAGCTTTTATTATGAAAATCATGGATCAGCCGTCGGCTTACAACAACATACTTCACACTTCTACGAATGTATTTGTGTGTTATAATGCAGCGCTATCTCAACATCTTTTAATGTGAAAAGACGGTGATATATATATATATAGCGTTATAATTTAGTAAACCGATGCTAGAACGTAAAGTGAACTCGTGCTAACCATGTGGCATGCTGTTAGAACATTGTGTTGGTTAGCATCTTGTGCTACGCTGCTAACGGGTCTCACACATCGTTATGGGGGCTATATCATTTTGCTTTTGTCTGTATATGTTTCAGAAAAACATTGCTGATGCTTCTGACGGTATACTGGTAGATATTTTACCATAAAATCATCGTTTTAAACACTTTCTGAAGCGTCGCATTCAGGTATGGAATGGATATGCTTGCCCCTAATGCCTTGAGCACAAACAACATCCAGTTCACAGACAAATAGCGCCCCCTAGCATCCAGGGGTATAAATGACATCCAGTTCACAGACAAATAGCGCCCCCTAGCATCCGGGGGTATAAATGACATCCAGTTCACAGACAAATAGCGCCCCCTAGCATCCGGGGGTATAAATGACATCCAGTTCACAGGCAAATAGCGCCCCTAGTGTCCTGAAATGATATACCATGTCACTCTTATGGTTGGAGATGGTTTTGTTTTAATCTACCTATTTAAATGTTGATGTGATTCATAAATGTTATTCATTTTAAAATTATAGCTGTGTGTGTGTGTGTGTGTGTGTGTGTGTGTGTGTGTGTGTGTGTGCGTGTCATCAACCATATAAAACGGACCACCATGCGGCTTCAAATCATAATATGTTCCCTTTCGAGGGAACTCGAACTGCGTCGGTTACGACACTAGGGGAACGCCCTTCAGCGTAGCGCGCGTCTGAATCCATGAATGAAATCGAATCCAATCCTATTGGCTTTGCGTGATAACGTAGCGAGTGACGGCATACACGGATGTGTACAAGAGCACACCGGCACAAGCAAGGTAAGCTTTTTGCTATTCAGCAAGCGCTCTGTGTATCTGTGAGTCTTATTTGGTGTTGTTTGTCTGCTTTGAAAGCTAACAGTATGTCTGAACAATTCAAGAAGTGTGTGTTCCCATGCCCGCGTTTTCTCACGGCTGGGGATACACATGAAATGTGTGTGTCATGTTTGGGAAGGCAGCACGCTCAAGCAGCTCTCGAGGGGGCTGCTTGCGCTCATTGTGAGTCTCTTTCTGTGAGAGTGCTGCGTTCTCGACTGGCTTTATTTTCGGAAGATGGCCAAATGCGTTCCCCCCGCGGTTCGGGTCCCACATCTGCCGAAGCAATGCGGCGGCTTTCATCATGGGGATCGCAAAGAGATCTGGTTGAGGGCGAGACTGCCGAGGCATATTCTCGTTCCTCTTCTTATGAGTCCGATTCCCCCGTTCCCCGTTCGGGAGCCCGCTCCGCGGCTTCTCTCGATCGGGATGACGTTCCTGGTTTACAGCTGTCTAATTCCGAGGAATTAGACGTGCTGAGTATTGGGGATGAGGATCATATTACCACACACCATTCCGTTCAGCCAGCACCCAACTATAGTGAATTAGTGGAGGTTTTGAAGCGGGCTGTGGCCAAGCTTGACATTTCTTGGCCACAAGAGCGGCAGGAAGCGCATACAGAAAGCAAACTTAATGAGCGCTTCCTGCAGCACCGCAAGCAACCTCCACGCCGGTCTCTCCCTTTCTTCCCGGATTTACACAATGAGTTGTGTAAATCCTGGAACAGGCCATTTTCATCTCGCCTGTCTAACCCCCCTATGTTGAATTACAGTGATGTAGTGGGGGTTAGAGATAAGGGATATGGGATGATGCCTCGGGTTGAGGAAGCTTTAGCCAGCTACCTTTCACCCGACCTTGCATCATCCCTGAGGTCACCGGCGTTGCCTTCTAAACCTTGCCGTACCACATCCGCTTTGGTGGGCAGGGCTTATATGGCGGCGGGTCGAGCTGGTGCGAGCCTGCACACAATGGCCATCTTGCAGGCGTACCAAGCCGACCTTTTAAGAGATATAGACCAAGGCGAGGGTCCATCTCCAGACGATGTCGCCGAGCTTCGCAGAGCCACAGACTTGTCGCTCCGGGTTACCAAGGAGACGGCCCGTGCCATCGGTCGCTCCATGTCAGCCCTGGTAACCACGGAGAGACATCTGTGGCTCAACCTGTCGGGCATTAAGGAGAAGGACAGGACCTTCCTTCTTGATGCACCCGTTTCAGCCTCAGGTCTATTTGGTGAGGCTGTTAATGCTGTAGTGGACAGGTTTGAGGATGCAAAAAAGCAGGGCGAAGCTTTCAAGCGGTATCTCCCTCGCCGTTCAAGGTCTAGGAGGGCGGCTGCTAGAGAACACCCACAGCAGGCCTCCTCTTCCTCTTACCGCCAGGCACAGAAGGCGAGTGTCGCTGCCAGAGCTCCCCCTCATGGAGCTTGGGACTCTGGTCGACGCTCACACCCTCAGCCTCCTGAGAAGACGGATCTGAGGACCGTTATTCAGTCTAGGAAGGCTAAGGGAAAGAGGTCCTAACTTCTTTAAGGCCTCAGAGGGCCGCCCCCCCCGAGAGAGGACGACTGAGGTCCCCTCTCTCGTCGGGCCCTCAGGGAGTTGGCGTCAGTATCCCGCCGTCTCTGACGCTTCGGGACACGCTAGCTCCCAGCGAGCTCACGCTGGTCTGCCTGCCCCAAAGGCTTGCAGGCAGCCAGTGTTCGGGTTCGCACAATGTAGGACGTAATCGGTTCTCCCCTGCCGGTCCTCCGCTTCAGGGCACCGTCAACATCCTGCACAAAACACTGGACACCAGCCCCGAGGGGCTGGTTCCCTTGGTGAATTTCGCAGAGGCATGGCAAAACCTCGCGAATATTTCTCCATGGGTCCTGCGCACTGTAGAAACTGGGTACAGACTGCAGTTCCAGGTCCGCCCACCGAGATTCAACGGGGTGGTCTGGACTTCAGTTCACCCAGAGCAGGGTCTGGTGTTGGAACAGGAGGTTCACTCGCTGCTGGAAAAAGGGGCCATAGAGCATGTTCCCCTACCAGTCAGGGAGTCCGGGTTCTACAGCCGGTACTTCATAGTTCCAAAGAAGGATGGAGGGTTGCGGCCAATTTTAGATCTGAGGCATCTGAATCGGTCTCTGAGGAGATTCAGGTTCAAGATGCTCACTATTCCCATCATCGTGAGTCAAATTCAATCCGAGGATTGGTTTGTCACGATAGATCTAAAAGACGCCTACTTCCATCTCACAGGAAGTTCCTGAGGTTTGCTTTCGGGGGCGAAGCTTACCAATATCGGGTTCTTCCGTTCGGCCTAGCACTCTCCCCTCGCACTTTTACCAAGTGTATGGATGCAGCTCTAGCACCCCTGAGGCTCGAGGGCATCAGGGTGCTCAATTACATCGACGACTGGTTAATATTGGCCCAGTCGCGAGAGCTGGTGATTCGGCATCGAGATGTCGTCCTCGCCCACATCCAAAGCCTGGGGTTGAGACTCAACACAAAGAAAAGTGTGTTGGCACCAGCCCAGAGAACCTTGTTCCTGGGAGTGGTGTGGAATTCAGTCACGATGCAGGCACATTTGTCTCCTGCTCGGATCGAGTCCATCTTGACCACAGTGTCCAGGATAAAGCTAGGCCAAGCCATCACTGTCAAACACTTTCAGAGAGTGTTGGGTCTCATGGCAGCAGCGTCCAGCGTGATACCTTCTGGCCTGCTACACATGAGAGCTCTACAGTGGTGGTTAAGAGCCAAGGGGTTTTCCCCGAGGGGAAATCCATTCCGCTTGATAAGGGTTACGCGCAGATGCCTTCGTTCCCTATCAATTTGGAAGAAGCCTTGGTTCCTGTCCCAGGGTCCCAGACTGGGAGCGTCATGTCGCCGGATATCTATTTCGACAGACGCCTCCCTCACGGGCTGGGGTGCGGTCATGGACGGCCGCTTTACGAGAGGTCTCTGGCAGAACCATCATTCCTCTTGGCACATAAATTGCCTAGAAATGTTGGCGGTGTTCCGGGCTCTGAGGAGCTTTCTGCCAGACCTCCATGGTCGCCATGTCCTAGTAAGATCCGACAGCATGTCGGTGGTATCTTACATAAACCGTCAGGGGGGTCTGAGGTCGCGCCCTCTGTGCAGACTGGCGCATCAGATACTCCTGTGGTCCCAGCGGAGACTGTCGTCCCTCAGGGCGATGTATGTCCCGGGGGACCAGAACCAGGGAGCAGACGTACTGTCGAGGCAGGGGCTGAGGCCCGGGGAATGGAGACTCCACCCCGAGGTGGTGGAGTTAATATGCGAGAGGTTTGGCCCAGTGGAAGTGGACCTATTTGCGTCTCGAGAGACGACACACTGTCTACTGTGGTTCTCCCTCACACATCCAGCCCCGCTGGGGTTGGATGCCATCATGCAGACGTGGCCGAGGCTGCGTCTGTACGCCTTTCCCCCAATCGCTCTGCTCCCAGCAGTTCTGGAAAGGGTCCGTCGGGACGGAGTCAGCCTACTATTAGTAGCCCCGTGTTGGCCGGCCCGAGTATGGTTTTCGAACATCATCCTGCTTCTGGCAGGCCCGCCATGGCAGATCCCTCTGAGGAGGGACCTGTTGTCTCAGGCAGAGGGCTCAGTTCTCCACCCTCGTCCCGAGCTGTGGAAACTGTGGGTCTGGCCCCTGAGGGGGCACAGTTCCTAGAAGCCGGCCTGTCAGCAGAAGTGGTTGAAACTATACTCACTTCCAGAGCTCCCTCCACGAGGAAGTTATACGGCCTTAAGTGGAATGTTTTTTCCATTTGGTGCAGAGAGCGTGTTTTGGACCCAGTTCACTGCCCAGTGGCTTCAGTGCTGGAGTTTCTCCAAGACCGCTTTTCTGCCGGGCTTACCCCGTCCACACTCAAGGTTTATGTGGCTGCCATTGCGGCATTCCACGCTCCTCTGAGTGATGGTCCTCTGGGTCGTACGTTTCCTCCGTGGAGCCTGGAGGATGAGACCTGCGACTCGCACCAGGGTTCCCTCTTGGGACCTGGCAGTGGTTCTTGAAGGGCTGGCCGAGGCCCCCTTCGAACCTTTGGAGTCGGCTGAGGCCAAGAACCTTTCGTTTAAGGTGGTCTTTTTGTTGGCCATTACTTCTCTGAGGAGGGTAGGAGATCTCCAGGCGCTCTCTATTTCCTATGGGTGCTTGGAGTTTGCTCCAGGCAACATTAAGGCCATCTTGCACCCCCGGCCCGGCTATTTGCCCAAGGTACCATCTAATATGGCACGGCCTTTGGTTCTGCAGGCATTTCATCCTCCACCTCATGTGACGGCAGATGAGGGGAGACTTCATCTGCTATGCCCTGTCAGGGCACTGCAGTGTTATATCCAGAGGTCCTCCTCATGGCGGAAGTCGGACCAGTTGCTGGTGTGTTTCGGGTCGCCCAAGAAGGGGCTTCCCGCCTCTAAGCAGACCATCAGCAACTGGATCGTTCAGACTATTTCCCTGGCCTATCAGGTGCGCAATTTGCCTTCACCTATGGCCGTGAGGGCTCACTCCACCAGAGGCATAGCATCCTCTAGAGCCCTCCTTTCAGGGGTTTCTATCCATGACATATGTGAGGCGGCTGGCTGGGCCACTCCGCACACATTCATGAGGTTTTACAGTCTGGACCTTCCCTCTACACCCGGTGCACGAGTGCTTTCGTCCTAGTTGTGCCTGAGGACAGCTTCACACTAGGATGAGCGGGGTTCGTTGTGGTATAGTGGGTATCTCGTTCCCCTAGTGTCGTAACCGACGCAGTTCGAGTTCCCTCGAAAGGGAACGTCTCGGGTTACGTATGTAACCCTTGTTCCCTGAGAAAGGGAACGAGACACTGCGTCGGTTCGCCACACCTCACCCCGCCTGGAGCACTTGCTTCATAGCAAAGAGCTTACCTTGCTTGTGCCGGTGTGCTCTTGTACACATCCGTGTATGCCGTCACTCGCTACGTCATCACGCAAAGCCAATAGGATTGGATTCGATTTCATTCATGGATTCAGACGCGCGCTACGCTGAAGGGCGTTCCCCTAGTGTCGTAACCGACGCAGTGTCTCGTTCCCTTTCTCAGGGAACAAGGGTTACATACGTAACCCGAGACGTTTTTCGCCCTCAGATTCAAACGTCGAGCTGAACGCATTTGATGCCATATGTGAGAACTTATTTTCTATTCTTTATAAATTAAAATCTACCTATTTTTTATGCATCTTTATTTATAAATTTTAATTTATTTTAAGTTTCACTTATTTTTTAATTCACAGTGCCTACTCATGGGTTTGATACAGACAGCGCTGCCGATGGTAAGAACAAGATCCACCTTCAACGTAATGTTTTATGTTTACGGAAATCTAACGTTTTATTTATTTTTATAGATTTCATCCAATTCGTCACACAGCCTGGATTCCCAGTGGTCAACCTTACTCAAGACGAGGATGAACAACGCACCGTCGTCGTAACAGATAGACGAGACGTAATCGGGGATCAAATAGTTCCTACCCCCACAGCTTTAGACCAACCAAAGGAAAAGACTAGAAAAACGAATTATTCTGTACCCCAAAACAGCCCTGAGCTGTTTTATGGTGAGGCTATCTACATGTATTAACATTTAAACTCAAATTTGTCATACCATTATGATTGATTGTTATATTTCCACACAACAGGTTCGGAAAGAAGCCATGATGATGATGATGATGGTGACGTGACTGGCTGGGGTGTGACTCAACTCCACGCTTGGGATCAGAGCTCTTGGACGAGCGAGCGTGGCGAAGCGTCGACCTCGAACGCCGGTCAGACACCATTTCATTTTCATCAATCGTCGGAAGAGGAAGAGATCGATGTTGAAGAAGTAGCGCTGAGCCCTCAACCGCTCGATGAACCATCCAACAATACCTCTCTGATTCGCGAGCTCATTAAAGGGTTAGTTCACCCAAAAATGAAAATTATGTCATTAATGACTCACCCTCATGTCGTCCCAAACCCGTAAGACCTCCGTTCATCTTTGGAACACAGTTTAAGATATTTTAGATTTAGTCCGAGAGCTTTTTGTCCCTCCATTGAAAATGTACGTACGGCACACACTCTTTGTCCAGAATGGAAATAAAGACATCATCAAAGTAGTCCATGTGACATCAGTGGGTTAGTTAGAATGTTTGGAAGCATCGAAAATACATTTTTGGTCCAAACATAACAAAAACTACGACTTTATTCAGCATTGTATTGTCTTCCGGTTCTGTTGTTGATCCGCGTTCACGATTCCGCAGTGACCCTGCTGACGTAAGACGCTGATGACGTGTTATCTGGAGATTAGGACATCCGCGACATGCACACCTACGCACCATTTTAAAAAAAAATATAGCAATACAAAAATACAAACAATGTAGAATAGCTTGAATACAGCGCCCGTCTCCCTCAAACTGTAAACGAAGCTCGGGCGCACCAGATAACACGTCATCAGCGTCTTACGTCAGCAGGGTCACTGCGGAATCGTGAACGTCTGTAAAGAAGTATTTTGATCCATCCATTTTGAAATTCAGACTAACATCACAGAGTATAAAACAATCACAGAGTATAAAACATGAGATATTACAAAATCATAGAGCATATCAAAGCATACATAAAATAGCATAGCGTATACATGAAATATAATAATAAGAGTATATAAAATCAAAAGAGTATAAAATCAATACATGATCTAAAGGAATACAAAATGGATCGTGAGTAAACTATTAAATGTACTCAGACATCTCATCTATGACGTTGTGTATAAGACGAAGCCTGAGCAGCGTTTCACTTTGGTATTGCGTTGACATATGCTCGTTTCTATCAGAATACTCATCCATGATTAATTGGATAATACGGATGCGGTGAAATATTTCATCGCTCACATTCTGAAAAAAACGATCCTGAAGATCGAATCTGCTATGTATCTCGATGTTAGAGGACCTTAGCTCGCTACGCAAGGCATCTATTCTGCTACGGTTTTCACCCACCCTTTCAAAAATCGCATCAAATTTCCTGTTTATATCTGCATACGCCTCGCGAAACTCACTGCGAGATGCATCTACTGAATTAAAGTAAACCCAAAAATGAAAATTATGTCATTAATGACTCACCCTCATGATATCTTGATTAAGATATCAAAATATCTTAAACTGTGTTCCAAAGATGAACGGAGGTCTTACGGGCTTGGGACGACATGAGGGTGAGTCATTAATGACATAATTTTCATTTTTGGGTTTACTTTAATTCAGTAGATGCATCTCGCAGTGAGTTTCGCAAGGCGTATGCGGATATAAACAGGAAATTTGATGCGATTTTTGAAAGGGTGGGCGAAAACCGTAGCAGAATAGATGCCTTGCGTAGCGAGCTAAGGTCCTCTAACATCGAGATACATAGCAGATTCGATCTTCAGGATCGTTTTTTTCAGAATGTGAGCGATGAAATATTTCACCGCATCCGTATTATCCAATTAATCATGGATGAGTATTCTGATAGAAACGAGCATATGTCAACGCAATACCAAAGTGAAACGCTGCTCAGGCTTCGTCTTATACACAACGTCATAGATGAGATGTCTGAGTACATTTAATAGTTTACTCACGATCCATTTTGTATTCCTTTAGATCATGTATTGATTTTATACTCTTTTGATTTTATATACTCTTATTATTATATTTCATGTATACGCTATGCTATTTTATGTATGCTTTGATATGCTCTATGATTTTGTAATATCTCATGTTTTATACTCTGTGATTGTTTTATACTCTGTGATGTTAGTCTGAATTTCAAAATGGATGGATCAAAATACTTCTTTAAAGACGCTCGTCAATCAGACCAATCTGACACAGAACTGTCTCCAGAGGAGCTTGAAACGATAAGTATGCTTCCAGATTCTTTAGAACAGTATCTTAATGTAGAATCGTCACACCCACCTGCTGATATGGATCTTTTTGAATTAGCCGTAAATCCAGATATAAATCTCTATGACCCACCCGTACAACGCGGTGCAGGGTTAAATACCCCACCCACTACCACCGAACCAGACCCAGATCCTGATGACGATAGTGTAGAACATCCTACCGACAATGATAATACTCCTACACATGATCGATTAAGCCCCCTCGACATTGACGCATTGATTCGCCAGGGTGGGTTCGTTAACGGATATCACGTTTTACCACGACCTCGTTTCAATAGTGTATCGTTAAGAAGGACCATGAATCTGAGAGCAATCAACTCTGCAGATCTGGCCGATTATCATCGTTACTTACACGACACGCTGAGCGAGATTGTTACTTTCGCTAGAGATTTTGGAGGGGACGTACCCGTGATCAATTTGACCGTGTCAGCCTCCAGTCTCCAAATACCCATCAGCGCTGTTTTAACTGATGGAAATAATTATGACCCCAATTTGCTTTTCGATCAAATTGAAAAAGTTTTACAGAGCAACGAACAGTTATTATCGGACCAGGCCGTGGAGATAGAAGCTACCGTTGTTATGAACAGGCATGGTGGTGGTCGACGTAAACTCACGGATCTGGCCATTGAGGAAGTGATCAAAAGAAAAAAAACTAGTTTATTTTCCCCCACAAATATCTTGAATAATTTGTGTTTCTCCATCTGTCTCGCCCGTTTTCTTAACCCACAACAACGCGAGAGTGAGTTAGAAAAACTGGCTAACACCATCCAAAACAGTGCAGGCTTCTCAATCCAAGATCCAATCGCTTTTAGCGACATAGCCTCGTTTGAAGGAGCGCTAGACATTAAAATTGTGGTGTTTCACAGATCTAACGCCGCGGTCCTAGAAACGTACAAAACTTGCGATGAACCCCATCCGAAAACGGTGTTCCTCTATCTCGATAACGGACATTACTACATGATCTTGAATTTACCCTCGTTCATCGGTTCGCCGTACGTATGTGAATTCTGCTACAAAAGTTACACCAAACGCAGAGACCATCGATGCAAACACGTTTGCAACATATGTTTCGACTCAGAAAGTTGCACCTACCCTAAAACTACCATACACTGTCTAGATTGCATGCGTTACTGTAAATCGAGCTATTGCTTCGAAATGCATAAAAAAAAAACCCTCCTGGTCAGGAAAACCCCGCTTGTGATCTTATAAAATACTGCAAACTATGCAACAAACGTTATGATGTTAAACCGGGAAACAAGAAAACCAAACACATATGCGCTCCGGACAAATGCGTACATTGTCGCGAAATTCTGGTGGACGAGGGTGAACACCAATGCTTCATACAGCCCCTAGCGCCTAAGGAATTTTGCGAAAAATACATTTTCTACGATTTTGAAACACGTTATGAAAATGGGAGGCACGTGGCTAATTTTGTTTGCGCGATCACGTTCCAAGGTGAGAAATTTGTAGCTCGCGGTACGGGCTGTATATCTAAGCTAATCAATCGACAACCTCGATATGAAGGCTACTGCTTCATAGCTCATTACGCCTCCAGATTTGACTCCTTTCTCATTCTGGAGTATTTCTGCAAAGCCGGAATTGCGCTCGAAGTTATCATGCAGGGATGTAAATTAATTTTCATGTACGATGAATCGTTTGCACAACGTTACCTTGACAGTTATTCATTTTTTCCGCTAGCGCTAGCCAAAATGCCATCTGCGCTAGACTTGACGACTACTGAAAAAGGTTACTTTCCCCATCTGTTCAACAGGGTTGAAAATGAGAACTATTTCGGACCTTACCCCGACAAAAAGTTTTACAACTACGATAACATGTCGGATATAGACCAGCAAAAGTTCGATGCCTGGTACACCACGGTTCAGGGTAAGCTCTTTGACTTTAAGAAAGAGCTGAAGGATTACGGGGTTAACGATGTGGTCTTATTACGAGAAGGATGTATGAAATATCGCCAGTCGTTCATCGAATGCACCAAACTTGACCCTTTCAGTTTTACAACGATCGCTAGTTGCGCGATGGGTATCTTCAAAACACATTTTCTCGAGAAAAATACACTGGCTCTCACGCACAACAAAGCGTACATTCGACAGAGCAAATGCTATTCAAGTGGGTCGATAGAATGGTTGGAGTATGTCAAAAAGACTCGAAACGTCGACCTAAATCACGCCTTAAACCGTGGCGAAGTATCCTTCGGTAAGTACTTTTTAGACGGTTACTACGAACAGGACGACATTAAGTACGGTTTAGAATACAATGGTTGCGTCCACCATACACACTGCTGTCGCTTTGAACCCCATCAGACACACCCCTTGTCGGGAGTACCTTATGGGGTTCTCAGGAGACAGTTTGACGATAAGGTCGAAATTCTGCAGAACGCGTACGGTTTGCAAATCGAGGTTCTGTGGGAATGTGAATGGAGCAAAATGAAAAAGACCGATCCCTCCGTGATAGAATTTATGACCAATTATTCGGCCCCCGAGAGATTGAAACCGCGAGACGCTCTGTTTGGCGGCCGAACTAATGCTTATAAACTCTATCACAAGGTGACCGAAGGTGAGAAAATAAGGTATCTCGATTTCACCAGCCTCTACCCCTTTTGCCAGGCTAGGAAAAGCTATCCAATCGATCATCCACAAATCATTTTCAAAGATTTTGAACCGATTGAAAATTATTTCGGCCTTATCAAAGCGACCGTGTACCCTCCCCGCAAATTACTGCACCCGGTTCTCCCTTACAGACGCGAAGGAAAACTCATGTTCCCGTTATGTAGAACTTGCGCTCACGACCAAAACCAGATCACTAGCTGTACACACACGGATCAGGAAAGATCTCTGTCGGGGACCTGGGTAAGCATCGAGTTTTTAAAAGCTGTCGAGAAGGGTTATGTGGTAGCCAAGATAGACGAGGTTTGGCATTTTCCACAACGGTCAGACACGTTGTTTGTCGATTATGTCAAAACGTTTCTGCGTTTAAAGCAACAAGCGTCAGGGTACCCGTCGCATGTGGTCACAGACGCTGAGAAAGAGACTTACATTCGCGAGTATTTTGAAAAAGAAGGGATTCAACTCGACCCTGAAAAGATCAAGTACAACGCCGCCCAGAGGGCAATCACGAAATTGATTCTCAATTCGCTTTGGGGGCGGTTCTCGTTAAGACAAAACCTGCCTCAAACGACCCTGGTGAACGACCCCGAGGATTTCACCAGAATCGTTTTTGGTAATACCGACACGTTGTCCTATTTCACATTCGTCTCGGACGACGTAGCTCTCGTTCAGCATAAACCTAACAAAGATGATGTTTGTAAGGCGCGTGACGTTAACGTGTTTCTAGGGGCGTTTACAATGGCTCACGCCCGACTGGAATTGTACGAATTGATGGACAGACTCGGCGACCGGCTTCTTTACTCAGATACGGACTCCGTCGTCTTTGTGTCTAGGGAGGGAGACTGGGAACCACCTCTAGGGGATCATTTGGGGGAGCTGACGAGCGAGCTAGACGACGGTGACTACATAACGTGTTTTTCCGCAAGTGCACCTAAATCGTACGGGTACAAGACGGCCGGAGGCAAGACGTGCATGAAAGCTAAGGGTATAACGTTGAATGCAAAAAACTCCCGAGCCATCTGTCTGGAATCCCTGATTGGTCTGGTCGACGGCTATGTGACGTCGCACGATAGTGCCAAACACATCCTGACTCACACTGAAAATATCGTGAGGAATAAAAAGACTCTCACATTGCACAACAAATCAGTCGTTAAAAGGTTCAAGGTGGTGTATAATAAACGCAGACTTTTACCGGATTTCACCACCCTTCCTTATGGCTACTGATCAGATAATGCATAGAGGGTCGCAGGGTGTTTCCGATTTTGATTTCAGACTTCAACATCCATTTAGTTGTGTTATAAGCGGACCGTCCAATTCTGGAAAGTCTTATTTTGTAAAACTCTTGTTGGAAAAGGGTTTGACTATAATCTCCAAGAAAATTGAAAACATTGTATGGTTGTATGATTGTTGGCAGCCTTTGTACGATGATGTACTGAAATTGCACGACATTAAATTTGTGCATGGAATACCCGAGAGTCTGAATGATGATGATTTACTCCCCGTTCATAAAACAAATCTTCTCATCGTGGATGATTTGATGCAACAAGCTAGCACCAACCTGGAACTCCAGCGCGTATTTACGCAATATTGTCACCATCGGAACCTCAGTGCCATCTATATAGTGCAAAATTTATTTGCACAGGGTAAGTCAAGTCGAACCATCAGCTTAAACGCCAATTATATGATTTTGTTTAAAAACCCCAGGGACGTCAATCAGGTAGCGATGCTAGGACGACAAATGTACCCGGGAAACACAAAATACTTTATGGAATGTTATCACGACGCGGTCAACCGATCTTTCGGATACCTATTGATAGACTATAAAGCGAAAACTCCAGAGCAGTACCGTCTCAGAACAGGATTGCTGTCCGACCGTCAAGTGGTTTATATCCCGAAAAAAAGAAGAACCTGATAAATCGTCATGTCCGCCAGACTTTGTAAACATCTGCCGGTGTTAAAACTGCTACATAAAGCGTCTCCTAAACAACGACGCGTTATTTTACAATCGGTGTCCGACGAATTCATTTTATCGCTGTGCGAATTGGCGCTAAACATCCTCTACGGCACGATCCCGGTCAATCGCCAGCAGTACCAAAAACTGAAAAAGAGAAAAGCGGAAATCAAATTTGTGGTCGATAAAAAAATTGGCATAGAGGCCAAGAAACGAGTTATCAACCAAAAGGGGGGGTTCCTTTTACCTCTATTAAGTGTCGCCGTCCCGTTCCTGACGAGCTTGATAGCCAATCGATAGGATGGAGTACGCTGAGAAGATGTATTTAGTCCCTCAGCATCAGCTGGATAAGATGAAAACTGAAAATGTACGCGAGAACATTCAACAGACTGTGGAAAACAATTTGGACGGTGCCATAAGAAATATTTTACATCGCACCGATTTGAATCCGTACGAAAAAGCCAAACTTTACACCAATACCCTAAGCAGGTTTTTGACCATCGTTAGACAAGGGGATCGTGAGACCGGGGTTTTAACCCTCTCGTTACCCCGTACGGATGACGATCATAAAGATGCGCAAACGCCTACCGCCCCCCACACTGCTAATGTTGAAGACGGTGTTGCTGAGGGGGCTGTGGTGGACGAAGTGCTGAAGAATGTCCCTTCGAGAAGCGTAAAAAACAGTAGATACATATTAGACAAGATGTCTAAAGCTAAAGGACTAAGCGGCTGGAACGAATCGGGGGAGTTTGTGTTCAAGGGTAAAGTCGTACCAGGTTCACACATGGTTGATTTGTTAAAAAATGTGACGGCCCCCCAAAAGGTTCGGGATGACCGGAGACCTCTAGGATGGTCGGAGTTTCTACAGGCTTTTGGCGAGTTAAACATTCCTTTTTCTACCGTACCGAATCAACAGGTCAGGAGCGTGATTAAATCTCTAAAGAGTAACCCCATCACCCCCGCCACCAAACCCGATGTTAGACCTTATAAAAAGGCACGAAAATATTCACGCTACAGGACTCCGAAAGACTCTGTGTTTAAAATATCGACCGGTGATCCGAGGCAATGGTTGGAATTTTAACGAATGTATCTTACGATTAAATAAAGACGATAAAATATAAATGGTTTTAAGATTTTTTTATTTATAGATCAAACATGTTTGCACACAGGATGATATTTTATCATTACACACATGCGGTCTTAATCTCTTCACAAACAGGGATACCATTTTATCATTTTTAATATAATCGTCGGTGTATAGTTTCATCACATGGGCATAGTCACAACCTTTAGCTAAATGATATAGAAAAAACAAACAGTGCTCCCCGCAGGTATTGGATGAATAATCCTGGACTTGTCTGTCGGAATATAATACTTGGGGGTGGTTGGTCGCTAGAAAGTGATCGATGCTGGTTGGGAAGCGGGGGCTGTTGGGTGGATTGCCAAAGCTGTCGAAAAAACAAGCGGGCCCCTCTTCGGGTAAATAAACGGCGATCCAATGTTCACCGGGTAGCCGAGCAGGGTCGATGTTAATGATCCCCATCGCAGGTAAGGTCCTCACAGGTTTTTTGGGTAGTTGATCGCTCGGTAGAACCCCAAGAAAATGTGTTCTGCACGTCATTTTATCCACGATAGCTGTGAGTTGAAGCGTGTTCATCTCTCAATAGTAATCGATCAGCACCTGTCTGCGGTTAGACACTTCAATGAGAGAATCAAAAACGGCGTAAATGATTAAGTTAACAGTATTCGGCAGCGGTTGTCTGAAACGTGCTTCGACTCTGATATTTCCGGACTTGATGAGCGAAATGTGTTGGCCACACTCTTCATCAGGGGTAAGGTTAAACGCATAAAGCGTGTATCCGTTCATGAAATCGTCACTGTTGATACAGAGCGCGCGGTCTTTAAGGTGTCTACCGGTCGCCATCGATAGCTGATAAAATTCACGCGCTGCCAGACCGGCTTCGAAATTAGGTTGTAGAGGTTTAGCGGGGAATTGCTGAGAGTCGACGTAGACGGCTAAGAACTCCAGATTGTAATGTTTGAACGCGAATGGATTTTTTGTGTAGGATCCGGTGAATGCGTCGTTGTCGACCATGGCGATGATGATAGACTTTGGTAATGTTCCTAAAAACAGATTTTCTTGATTCAGAACACGAGACCCGTTAGGGATTGAGAACGTTTTTAGACAGACCCTGTCGACGGCATACTTGGCCGTTGTTGACTGTAACGCCTGTGCGTGAGCCAGTCTCACCGGGGGTGAAACAGACACTTTCTTGACAAATAGGGATGCTGCCGTTATATTTAATTTGTAAGCAATGTCGTCGGCCCTCATCAGGCAGAATTCATCTTTTGCTCGAATAAATCGCAGCTTAACATCCACCCCATTCAGTAAAAGTTTCTCCTGGAAGAATATATCAGCGTGTATGGGGGTAAACAGTTCCACCTCCCTGCTCCGACTGGTATAGGTCGCCCTCTTTGTCAATCCAGCGTTATTGCCCGGGGGGTCATGAACGTCCATCTGACCCGCGGAATCTTTGTGAAACAACGATGTGGAGAACAGAGATTCCAGCGTATCGTTACCGTAGTTGAGCAGACTCTCTATGATACACCGATAAGGATAGGTGCTTGAGTTTTGAGATATCAGACGATCACCCAGGGTTATGTCGACTTGTGAAAATATATCGGATAACCGGGTAAAGCTCCGCCGGCTTGGTTTTGGTAGTAGGCAACATAGTCCGGACTCTCTATAGGTCTATAATGATAATTCATTTTTTGGTTTAAAGTGCAGTTTTACGATGACTTTCCCGTAAGTGAAGGGTACTGGTTTGTTTTGATCGTCCTTAACCTCTATGGTGATGTCGGTGATGTGATCCTTGGCGATCGATGCGTAATGCGGCTTGTCGTATCTAGCAATGACCGTGTCATTGGTTTTACCCGATATATGTACGCATCTCAAAAGGGGTACGTGAGAATCGCCGACCACTTGATATTGGATAATGTCCGTGTAGACGTAGAATGTGTAGAACCCTGCGTTGATGTCGCATTGATGAGGAGCATACGTCATAATGGTTTTCGTCAAATCTGCTTCTTTATCGTAGCTCGATTGTCCGAGATAGCCCCCCCTCGCCGCTCCTAAAATAATGCCGAGTCTTCCTCGGAAGTAGAGTGAAACGTTGGGTTTTGCCACCAGAAACAATTTGTTTTTTATTTCATCGTGAGTCAATACCCCATGATTTAGGATGAGTTGATTTATAACACGAATGATGGCGCGAATATTTGGGTAGTACCCTCCGGCTATGTTTAATTGCATCGCTCTGTTTTTTTTAATCGTATCACCATCCGGCTCAATGTTTAGGGTGAAATATCCTTCTTTGTCGTTAAAGCTATACCAACTTCTAGGATATTCGATTTCGGCTAGTCCGACTTGCCAGGGTCCTTTCAAGCTTATAGCTTTTGGTAGTCTGGTTGTATAGCTGGATATTCGATTTTGGGGGTAAACCCACGACGATGCGTTGCACGGTAGCGTGACGTAGAACCCATGCTCGTCCATGACGGTCCTCGACTCGTATGATCTCATCCGTTATGGCTGATGCGTTTTAAGGAGATTTCAAGTCCACCACAGTTTTTTTATCTACGTAGCTGTTAAATTTTGAAGGCCATCCTAGCCATTTCACTAAAACAAGCGTAGATTTGCCTTGTTTTTTCTGCCCTAAAATCTTTTCCACCTTAAAAGATTTGTTTTTACTCACAATTATTTTTTGCAGCTCTTTTTCATAAAAAACCCCTTCGAGGACTTCGCCGTCATAATCGCTGAGTCTGTAGACCGGGGGGTGGCGCGGAATACATGAGGATACGGTGAAAAACTCTTCCGTGTAGTTCTGCTCGTAACCTTTGGCGAACGGACCTCTCACTTTAGAAATCCTGACGACGTCGCCGACTTTGAACTTTAATACGGGTTTCTCGGTCTTATTCTTCTTTACATCCCCGTACAAGTTTTGAAACACTTGACCCTCATTGACTCTGCTGACGTCCACGGGTCTCATTCTGATACTGCGATGATAACTGGTATTGTACCCCTGAATAATGTCTTGTAAAACATCTATGTATCGTCGCGAATTGGTGGCTGTTAAAAATCTCCACATGCGACTTTTTAACGTTCTATTAAATCGTTCGACGACGCTGGCTTTCAAATCGGTAGCGGTAGCGAAATGATTAATGCCATGTTTTTTCATTAGATTTTGAAAATGTTTGTTAAAAAATTCCTTTCCCTGATCCGTCTGCAATTTCTGCGGGACACGACCCTCTTCGCGTATAGACTCGAACGCATTAGTAACCTCAACCCCGCTCTTATTCTTCAACACCTTGGTCCAGGCGTGTTTGCTGAAAACGTCTACGCAGGTCAACAGATATTTATGACCGTCATTATCCCAGGCATAAGCGGTCATGTCGACCAGATCGGCCTCGAATTGACAATCGATTCCGTATACAACCACCCTATTTCGTTTGTATTTTATCGGTGCTGTTTTGTGTAATGTGTAAGCATCTTCCCCAGCCAGCCATTCTGAAACCTGTTTATCGCTTAGACGGACTCCGCTATCTTTTAAGACGGCATCTTTTAATCGTTTTTTTCCCCCTAAAGAACCTGGGTTGGATGGTGTATAATAAGCCTTTTTCATGAGCTCGGACATGATGATGTTTCAGCCGCTGTGAAAGAATGAGAGGTGCGGATGATTTGAATCAATCTTTTATTAAAAAAATAATGAGGTTACAGGATAGACACGCTAAGTAAAAATGGTTATAATGAATATAATACAATCTAAGTAAAATGAATATAATACGACACACAAAGTAAAATGGTTATAATGACATGCATGATCAAAGTAAAAAATGAATATAATACAACGGTCTAATCACAATCTAGCCATAATAAAAAGTCACGGAACACAAACATGTTTCTGTCTAGGACATAATTGGTAAACAGTTCAATAATTCGGTCGACGTTGTTAATCAATTGACTACGTTCGACCATCTCCTCCTCATCGTCAGTGTCTAACCCTTTTGACTTTTTGACCAAATGGATACATACATCGAATACAAACGTGAACATGCTCAATGTATCATAGACACCGGTGTCAGGCCGTGAACCGTACATCCAATCGAGAACCTGTTTTATCACATCGCATACTGGCTCATCATTGTCAAGACATGCGGAGGTCATAGAGTACCATGTATTGTTACGACCCAGACTTCTTACATTTATTATCATTTTCTTGAGATTGGTCTCACGTGTAGTGTCGTCATCATCATCACGTGGAATTTCAAACGGGGAATCGGCTGCCTCCTCAATAATCTTGTTCATAAGACCGATGATCTGGTCTTTGTAATGATCTTTAAACATGGATGCGATAAAGTGCGTTATACTACCCGCAACACCCATGTCGGAGGAGGTTTGATCACTCGCCATTCACGATGGAGAGACCTTCCCAGAGATCAACGACGTCGTAGATGATCTCCTTGCAGGGTTTGTCCAGAAGTCTCCCCCTGATTTCTTCTAGCTTGCCAGTGATGAATGGTTCGTCTTTTAATTCACGCAGAATAGCTCCGACTGTTCCTTGAATACGGTGGGGTCGAGATTTTAACCCGCACCGGTTGAGGATAATAGTGATGATGGTATGAAAATTGGGTTTAAATAGCTTGCCTGACAGTTCGTCAAAGTGTGTGTCAAAGAAGTAGGTAGAGGGGTCAAACAGGCACGAATGTTGCAGCTGGCTAGGATGATCGATCGCACACCCCTCACATTCCTCCTTGAGCTTATCACCAATGAGATGTTGCAGCAGCACCACGACCGCTGCTTTTATGATTTTGAATCCGACGTCGCTGAAACATCCGTCTGTAGCGTCGAAATTTGGTTTAGCATCGGACTCGTAAGTCAGGTTGTGAGATCCGAGCTTTTTGTCGGATGGTGGTGAAGGTTTAGTGCAAGCACAGTCGCACTCGAGCTCCAAATCCCAGTCTAAGCAACGTTTGGTAGTTTTAGTCTGAGCCCAGTCGTTTTGGAGGTCTGATGGTTCAGGGTTGATAATGTTACCCTGAGCCCAATCGTTTTCAAAGCACGGTGCCAAGGCTATGCGACGTCTGATAGTTTTGGCCGGGGCCCAGTCTTTGTGGAGACCCGATGGTCCGGCGTCGTCGGTCAGAATATGGTCGATCGCGTTGTCGTCAGGTTCGAGAATGCTGCCAAAAGAGATACCGCAGCTGCACACATGCGCGGGTTCTGGACCTCCGTCTTCAGCCATGGTTTATATTTGTTTGCTTGGGTGGGTCTGCTCGCCGGAATTTATGGGTGTAGAAGAGGGCGGGACGTTCTAGACTTTCAACCACGGTTTATAAAGACGCTTGGGAGGGTCTGACAGTTGAGCTTTACGATGACTGTAGTGAATGGGTGTGGACGGCATAGCGAACGAACTGCTCCGTGCGCATCTCTCGGGGTGGAACAGCTGCACTTTGATTTTGTTGTATCCGTCGTGCATGTCACACCATTTGAACATTTTGTCGATGGTTGAAAAAACAGTACTCAACAGATCCAGATCGCACCAATTGAACACAAATTGCATTTCGTACAGATCGTGATGCTCGTTAGGCCGGATGACTCCTGATCGAGTGCTGTTGAGCTTTGTCTTGTCTTTACAGCAGAATATGTAGACGGAATCATTTGGCTTCTTTTTAGTATGGTCACCTACCACATGGTACCGGGTGTTCGGGCTTACCCCGTCCCACTCGGCGGTGTACAAAGGCTCTTCGCCGATGTCGTGCAGATCCTTCCAGACAAACATGTAAAATAGAGTCCAGTCTTTTTCAGGAAATACAACGCATGCGTCTTCCCCATGCTGAAACTCACCTACACCATCAGCGGTGTAGAGTATAACAATTCGTGAGGGTTTATGAAATTTGTAGCCGAATACACGGTTGCTACACATCATATATTCCGCTTTAGTCCATTCCGAAGTTTCATGGAGAAAGTTTGTCAAACGGACGTGGCCGATGGGCTTTCTCGGTGCCATAGTCAGACTTTCCATCATCCTGCTGCTCAGCTCTGTCTCGGGGGTTTTAGGGGTGGATAAACTGTCCATACTCACGTAGCTCATGTTTCTCTTTCTGGTCGTAAGGCAACACAGGGCCCCCATTTATATAGTATGCTTCAGGAATGCCAGGATATCGGATGTCACACACATTTAGCTCAAAGACTGTCAAAATGCAAAAGGCACTCTTTCCAAAAGAGGAACTCTTTTCAACTTTAACCCAATTCTTCAGTACTCTGAAATGGTAAGATGATTTTTTGAAAATATACTTTATACACTTTTAAAGATCAATGTGTACGATATTTTGTAAATGTACATAACCATTTTAAAGATCAATGTGTTTCAACTCATAAACTTCCTCACTGTCCCTGGCAATGTGCTCGGAAATACCGGGGGTGGTGGGGAATTACGACTTTTCAAAGCCAATAACATCAAAGACAATAAATCTCAAACCTTCTGTCACTTCTGACAAACCATTATCATCAAAGCTTATCTTCATTATGTTAACATCAAAAACGCCTGTCAAAATAACTTATTATACCTGGGTCAAAAGTTCAAAACTAGCCGTCAACTTGATATATCATACCCGGATCAAAAACAACTGGCAAAATGACGGATCATTTCCAGGTCAACAGGGCAAAGACAACTGGCAAAATAAATTATTATACCCCACAGCTGCCATACCACGGATCAAAGACAACTGTCAACTTGATCGATCGATAGGTCAAAGGTTAATCCCTACATCAAAGGGGCCTCCGGAACATCCTCCGGAAGGTCAAAGGTTAGCCCCGCCCACCTGTCAATCATAGGGTCATAAATCATCTTGACACAAGGTATCGGGTATTACTACTCATGTATTAGTTAAATAATGAGAAACGCAAACGTAGGTCAATGCAAAAACCAAACGGTAAAGACGGCTCTGAAGACAGAAACACGCGGTGCAGTGTCAAATTGTGAAACAACACATCAGCCTTTGTTCAACACAACCTTCCTTCTGATCCCAACATTGACAACATAAGATCATTATAAGTGGACCTCAGAGAACAGTAAAAAATAATAAAAAAAGGCAGATCATGATCCCTTTAACTGTTGACCTGTTACTCTTTAGTTGCATGGTAGAATGAGTGTTGTGAGTATTATGGCATATGTGTCTCGCATTGAATTCTGATCTTCATATTTAATATGGTGGTGTTTTGTGTTTTTGTCTGAATGATGATCTATCACACACAAGCGCACTCACTGCTGAAATGATACACAGACATGAATTAGTAATAAATGATCTTACCGATTTCTGTGATTTTCTTTTGTAGAACTTTAGCTCGACATAAGTGATTTCTTCTTCATGAGTCTCAACTGTTTCAATGATAAGATGTAATATAATAAATAGGTGGATTAAAATCACAAAACTGAATGTTATTAACTATATCTGTTTCTTCACATCATATATGTTATTAGTGCTGTCGAAGTTAAAGTGTTAAAGCTCACATTGCTCACAAACATATATTCAGAAAGACATTCTTTGCACATAATTCAAACCCAGAAAATGTTGAATTAAATAATTAACATTTTTTCTATGATGAAATTAAAAATGAATTGAAGCTCAGGTGAAATGCCCATCATAGAGAACTGCTAAACCCAACATCTACACATATTATTCAGTGATCTTTCCATTAACCCTTTTTATCATAACCCTTGTTTTTAAACAATCTGTATTGTATAAAGCGCTATAAAAAATAAAGATGGTGATATATTTTGCTGTGGTACCAGGAGAGAGTCACATGACTCAAATTCAACACTGATGAACACACCAATGAACATGATGATGATGATGAACAGTGTGAAGAGTTACTGATGACAGGAACAGGCAGACGAGCTGAGAAAGATTAGAAACATCACAGTAAATCTGTTGATGGAGTGTGTGCGATTTTAAGTTTTATCAAAAACAATTACACAGAGATGACAGTATAAGAATAATTAATCCAAAGAAAAGCGTTCAGAAGTTTGAAAAGTGAACGCCAAAAATGATTGTGTATCTTATATTTTACCATTTTAAAATTGATTTTTTATTTTATTTAGGATATGTCTTCTTTAAAGTGATTAACAAATAAAGGGAACCAATAATCAACTCACCAAAGACGATGAGACTGAACCTCTTGCTCTCACTGTTGATCTGTCGTTTATAAACTCCATCATGTTCAGTTGTGGTGTTTGTGATGGTCAGAAATCCAGTTTGATTGTCCAGCTTCAGTCTGTCTCTGAATCTCCCATCAAGAACATCATCATATACAGTGATTCTGTCGGTCCGTTTATTGATTATTGTCGGTCCAAACCTCCACTGAATCACATCATCACCCTTCGTTTTATTAAGACGAGCTTTTAGAGAGACTGAATCTCCCTTCATCACTGACACTGAATCATCAAACACACACAGAACAAACAGAAACAGGGTTTGTCACAGATAAACAGATTATAATTGTTTATTAAATTAAAGATTGAAATTTAAATTTGAAATAAACAATACCTGAAAACAACACAAACAAAAAATAAATGGTGTATGAATTCATTTAAATTGTATTATTGTAAAACAAGTGTTACTGTTTTTGAACTCACCATTGACAATGAGAAAGAAACTCTTGATCTCACAGTTGATCTGTCGTTTATAAACTCCAGTATGTTCAGTTGTGTTGTTTGTGATGGTCAGAGATCCAGTTTGATTGTCCAGCTTCAGTCTGTCTCTGAATCTCCCATCAAGAACATCATCATATACAGTGATGTTGTTGGTCCGTTTATTGATTTCTGCTATTAATGTGGTTTTATTTCCAAACCTCCACTGAATCACATCATCATCCTTCATTTCAGTAAGATCAGAGTTTAGAGAGACTGAATCTCCCTCCATCACTGATATTTTAACTGCTACAAACACTGAAAACAGAGTTTTTCAAATCACTTGATGTTGGTTTGCTGAAGCTTCATAAAAGCTGGATAAATTTGGGGACATCATTTACGCATATGGGAGTGAGAGGTTTGGTGTGGAAAAAAGGAAGGAATAAGTACAAACTACTCCTGGATTGTCTAGACGGCAGCAGAAAATCGAAGTGTGCAGACGTTGTGTGTGCTGCAAATACGCAAATACACTGCTGTTGCCTTAGGCTTGCTCAGTTGGGGATATTCAAATTAATTAACCAATCATACCATTGATCAGCTCTACCAAACTTGGATGTCTTTTTTCCAGTAATAAACAAACATTAAGTTGTTTTGATTGATACTGTGAAGCAGCTTTGATACAATGTGTATTGTGAAAAGCGCTATATAAATATATTTGACTTGACTTGACTTGACTGCAGCCATTAACACCAGACAGAAGGAGATTCACATCACCAGATGGAGAGAAGCGTAAATGGATGGAGAAGCATAGGTTACTGTAAAGCTACGTCTTAGTTGGTGCTTATCTTGGCGAAAGCCGAGTACAAATCAGCATGAAGTTTTTAACATCTACTCTCGTGTAATGGAAATCACTAAAATACTTTGATTCATTTTCTGCAACATTACAAAGACAAATGATGATTCATGAAATGAGAAATCGATTTATATATGGAACAATAACTAAAAAAAACTTTTACTGTAATGTTTAATGTCACACTAAAATTAATGCTGTTGAGTATCTGAGCTTCATATTTATTTTTTTATATTCAATAAATAAAAAACTGAGTTTAATTTTATTATTTCTAAACGCCCGCGCGTTTTGCTGTTTTTTTTTTTTTTCACATAGCAGCAACATAGACTTAAAATACTCCGTCATTTATGGTCATATAAATAAAATCAATACATGATTATAAACTATAGAGGGTTTTCTTTTTTTGTGTACACTCACATTAACATCAAAACCGTGTGTGTTTTTTTTAAATAAATAAAATAAACAGGGTGCGCTTTCAGCTCACTCTGTCTCCGCAAAAATCTTTCTGAAACATGTCTGGAAAATTAACGGAAACTCAGCCAATACTTATCACACAAACATGAAACATACGTCTGAAGAACGCTTTCAATTTCTACTTTTAAATAAAACAATTCACATTTAAAACAAATATTCTCCTGCAATGTAAACTGTATGAAACTAAAGAGAAGTACAGTTTCTCCTGTCTCAGCTCATTATCGTTCATTTGTTCACACCCACTCGCAGAGCGCGCTATTCATAAGATAATGTGTTGAGGCCATATGCAAAATAGATAAACGCCCCCAGGCAAATGCCTTAAAAGCAGCAAGTTTCATAATAAGATTCACTCACTTTCCTGCGCGTTTGGAAGATGGCACGCTACACCGGCACGGAAGCTCTTCAGCTCTTCAGCTCGTCCTGGACAGTGACGAAGAGTTCACATTTTCCTCACAAGAAGAGCGGGACTCTGACGATGAACGTTTGTATTTTGAAGAGCGACTTGATCCAGCCATGGATACAATTTCGGATGAGTAAGTCTTTTAGTTTAACTTACATTAGTTGACAAGCTATTTTATAAACATGTAGGCCTACATATTTTACTGGTTGGACTATTTCCAGACTTGCCATCCAGTAGCCTATTCAGAGTATTGAAATTTAAAATGTATCTTAATAGGCAGGTTTTACTTACATTTAAATTGTCTAGCCTATAGGCTAAATGCTGTATGATATGTAAAATGATATTTAAAAAAAATATTATCTGTGTTTAGATTATATTTTGACTAGGCTATAGTGTTTATGCTGCCTCATTATCATCAACTAAGCGTGTGCTTGCATTGCCTCGCAAATATCTGTTGTAAATGTGCTGAAATGTGTAAATATGCCCGGTTGATGAAGTGCGCAAATGTGTTAATGTTAGTGCTATCTCCGGTAATGGCACATTGACACGCATATACAGCATGCGTCTACCATTTTTCACATCAGTTATTCATACTATAGGCCAATGGTACTATACTTTGAAATATTTATGTAATAATAGTTTTCAACTTTTTTTAAAGGAATGTAGTTGCAGCATCACTACCTTCACCTGCCACTCGGAGGGCGCGCAACACAGTCGAAAATCAGAAAGAGTAAGTAGATATTTACCCACTATTTTACAGATGTTAGTTCAATTTTGTTTATATAGGCTACTTAGTGATAATATATTTATTTATATTTGGAGGTTGGTTGATAATGTTACATATGTTTTATTTATCAGCGTGCTAATGCCTATCAGTTATGCATGTGCTGGAATAGTAGGCCTACTCTGTAAATTATGATAATAATAGTTTTCAACTTTTTTTGAAAGGAATGCAGCTTGCTCACTCTCACCATCAACTGGAACTCGCACTAGGAGGGCACGCAACAACACAGATGGAAATCAGAAAGAGTAAGTACATATACCCACTATTTTACAGATGTTAGTTCAATTTTGTTTATATACTTAGTGACGATACAATATGCATATGTGCCTGTGTGGCTTTGCAAAAATTGTGTTGTTGTTATGCATGCACAATATTACAATTAGTGATTGGTAATGTTAATATAAAAGCTTATTTTTTGTTATTTTATCAACATGTTGATTGTCCATCAGTTATGCATGTGCTGGCATAGTACTTTGTTAAACCTTTATTAATATTATAATTTTTATAGGAATGTTGTAGCATCACTCTCACCTTCACCCGCAACTCACACTCGGAGGAGGGCACGCAACCTGTGTCGTTCAGTTTTGAGAACAATTGAAAATGACAAGTAAGTACACTTATTCCCTTTCTTTCAGATATTAGTATAATTCTGTTTACATATTCCGGTTTTGTCTGGGCAATATTACTTTTAGTGATTGAATTACAGTTTTTTGTGTAATAAACATGCATTGTTTGTTTTACAGCTATAAAGATGATGGTGATCATCAGACACCTGTTGCAAAGAGGGCCAAGACAAACATTCAAACAAGCAACAAGGAGTCCACTCTGTCATGGAAAACAGAGACTGACATTGATCTGGTTCCACAGACTCTGAGATTCCTGCCTGCACAGGAACCTGGACCACAACTGAGACCTGCTGACACACACACTCCCCAGAGTCTCTTCAAAATGTTTTTTTCTGAGAATGCAGTGTCAACTCTGTGCCACAACACCAATGCTCAGGCTGCTGGTGCAATTGCAAAGGGCAGGACACACCTTGGAAATGCCAGGCATGTAATGTTCACTTGTGTCTTCAGAACTGTTTTCAAAAATGGCACCAAGACATGTAACTGTATTCTCAAAACAATCGGATTGCTTTGATTTCACTACTTAAATCCAACTTTCCGAACTTCCGCTACTAGCCTTAGCCCGCTAGCATAGCAGGCGTGGTCTGCGAGGATAGCGATCTGCCTTTACTTTTGTTTATTTTACTCACATTTGATTTGCTTAGAGCCCACATCTACGGGGCATAAGCATTTACTGTGAGATACCTGCCTTTAGTTTTGTTTATTTATCGCTCACAATTGCTTGGTTTATAGCCCACTAACGTAGCCAGAAAAGCGTCTCTGGGTGTGCATAAGAAAAACTGGGTGTGCCACATTTATTGTCAGATTAATGTGCAATAAAAACCTTGACCCGGCGTATCACTAACTTTACAGAATAGACTGGGCTGATGTGTGAAACTATATTCAGGCTCGCCACATACAGTGCCTAGCATAAGTGAACACACCCATGCTAAAGTTGACTAAAAAGAGGAATAAAAAATCATCTTTTGGAAATTGATCTTATTGCCTTAATTTAAAAAATGAGGAAAAATCCAACCTTTAAGGACACCAATTTTCTTTGTGAATGAATAATGTATCGTAAATAAATAAATGTTCTTCCTTAAAATACAGGTTGCATAAGTCAGGACACCCCTATGTTAAATTCCCACAGATTTTTATTTTTAAAGGCCAGTTATTTCATGGATAAAGTTCCCTTGGCCTTTGGAATTAAAATATCCCACATTCCCTTCACCATACCATACACTTTCCATAAGATCATCTCTCAATGCAAATACCAGCTATTAGCCTAACTGAAATAACACCATGCCAGTCTCTAGGTATGGTGAAGGGAATGTGATGATGTGGGATATTTTAATTCCAAAGGCCAAGGGAACTTTATCAGGATGCATATTATCCTGGATCCATGAAATAACTGGATCCTTTAAAAATAAAAATCTGCCTGACTCTATGGGAATTTAACATAGGGGGGGCCTGACTTATGCAACCTGTATTTTAAGGAAGAACATTTATTTATTTATGATACATTATTCATTCAGAAAGTAAATTGGTGTCCTTAAAGGTTGGATTTTTCCTCATTTTTTAAATTAAGACATTAAGATCAATTTCCAAAAGATTTTTTATTCCTCTTATTAGTCAACTTTAGCATGGGTGTGTTCACTTATGCTTGGCACTGTAAACATAATACTAGACCTATATAAAATATAACTCTGGGCTCAACATTAAGGCTTTTCATATGCTTGTCGTTTGAACAAGTAAATCGGTCATTCACTTGTCCAAGTAAAAAAATTGCTTGTCCAAAAATTTTTTTGATTTTTTGTGTGTGTTGTAAATACAATTTATTCTGAAGCAATATTCTCATCAGTGTTCAGTCAGCTTTTACATATTTAAATCTGCATATTTATGATATTTTAACCTTTATAAAGAGCATTTTTCCCTAATCGGTTTAAATATATGCTTCATCTTTCATTTTAAATTCTTAAATTTGATCAATAAATTCATTTGAAATAATAAGAAACTATATGGGTGTTACCAATCTAATTAATTTACACTGAAATTTTACAACTACATTAAATAATGTTATGAGATTGTTTTAAATACTTTTTGAATATTCAAATAGAATGATAGCCTAGTTTTAAACACGAAATTAAACCACCAGTAGAGGGTGTCAGGTGACCGTCTTAATTAGTGAGTTATTGAGTCATTTATTCAAATGATTTGTTCAAACGGCTGAATCGTTCAGGAATGAGGCAGTTGTTTAATGGGTCATTGAATCTTTGACTCAACCGATTCATCCAAAGCGCTGAATCATTCAGTAATGCGGTTATTGTTTCCGGTGAGATGCGCTGTGGTTCTGCTGTGATCTTTGTTTTGAACTATTTTCGCTGCTCAAATAGAGCAAAAACAGTCAATAATGTGTCTAAAATGTAAGTGACTTGATATTAATTACCTTGTTTATTGAACTGTCATATGAAATTGTCACATTTTCAATTGTGATGGTATTCAGCACTCGTGGTCGTTTGATGTTGCTTAACTGTATCATATCATATGTTATATAAAAACTCCACATTAGTTTTTTAACCGCTGTATGTTTATTAAGTTTCTTTGTGTGAACTGCGCTCATTGTTTACATTTCTCCTCTTCTGGGCAAGACTCAACAGCACAATTTTGTTACCGTCAGACAGTCAGCGGCTGTTTGCGGATTGGTTGGCAGTCCGAATGTCGGAAGATATTTTTTTAACGATGATAATTTCAAAAATTAAAATACATTTTAAATGTACAAATATTGTAAGTAAACAACAATAGTCCAAGTTTAGAAAAACATTTTTATTAAGACTTTAAAAAATTATTCTGCATCTATTTTTAGGTGTGCCTGCTGCCACTGTGGGTGGCACCGGCACACCCTGGCACACCCGTGGCTACGCCGACTGTTATAGCCGACTGATAATGTATTTATTTTACTCACATTTGATTTGCTTAGAGCAAATTTAGAACATTTAGTTTCTCCACATAGAGGAATTACAATAAAACAGATTGAAAACCTTTGAATCTCCTCTCATTCTGTGTTCAGGCTGCTTCACTTGATGGGCCATTAGCTATTGGGAGAGTGTCTGTCATACCCCTGGTCTGAATCTCATTAATATCGATAGGCCATTACCACTCCCACGCATAAACCTCTTCTGACCAAAAAACTGTCATACAAAGTATAAATTAATGTTATTGTTTTATGTGAACGATCAGGCAGGATGATTTTCACATCATTTTGAAGCCAGAACTCGAAGCGACAACATCCATTAGTCAAAAGTCTTGTGGACACATATTTAGTATGTGTTTTGTGGTTTTATTTCAGCAACTTTCATTTTTATTTTTTTCAATAACCACACGTAAACATTATTCTCTTAAAAATACATTTTTACATTGTAAAAATATTTTAATCGGTGGCCGCAATACATTTGGCGGGAAATTGATCCCATAGAGGTGTTGCTCCTCAGACGAGACCACAGAGACAAATCACACTAGAGATTTAAAGACTTTATCATTGCCTGTTGGAGGAAATGGAGGATCGATATGTTGTGTTTATGTATTTCACTGTGATCTCAAAGCATATTATAATGTTTTCCAAATCAGTAATATTCTCAGGATAAAAAGAGAAGCCGGTGGAAGGTGTTTGTTCACCTTCTGGGGACCAGAAACGCGTCAGCGCGTTTTGCTCGTTTTTTTTCACATAGCAGAAAAATAGACTTAAAGTACTACCATTAAATGTCTACTTTTTTATGTGCCCACATACAATCGAAATAAAATATTGTGCTTTTGTAAAATAAAGAAAATAAACAGGGTGTGCGTTCTGCCTCTCAGTCACCGTGAACTTTTTTTCTGGAGCACGTCTCTAATCTTCAACAAAACTCAGCAAATACTATTCACCCAGCCATAAGCAATATATCTTTTAAATCATTTGAGTTTGTACTTTTAAATGATCTGATTCAAAACTAAAATAAATATTCTCCGTTTATGTCATCTATATAAAAAGAGAGACGTGTCAGCCGGTCTAATTATCTTTCTCTTAGCTCATTATCTCTGGTAATGTGACACGAGAGAGCACGCGCTATTCAAACGCAGATATGTGAAGCAACACATTGAGACGCGTTAACGCCCATAAACTCTGAAAACACACTATATTTTTTAGTCAGATTAATCTACTGTCGTCTTGCGCGGCTATATGAGGAACAATCCTGGGACATTTACCTACCTCAGAACAAGTGCTGGTTTATTTTCACTACGAGGAGGAGCAACAGATTCAGCTGAGAAGTGTAAGTGTTGCTTGTGCTTTGTTCTAATCGCGATATAGAATAACGTTAGTGTCTGTAAACGGAAAAATAGCATACTGTTTAAATGTGAATCATGTTTCTGTGTGTGTGTATGTGTGTGTGTGTGTGTGTGTGTGTGTGTGTGTGTGTGTGTGTGTGTGTGTGTGTGTGTGTGTGTGTGTGTGAATGAATTAATAAATGTACGCACAGACACGCACTGTTACAGACGAAATAAAAGACAACATTTCGTTGAATAGTTTTGGATAAAGTTTTTACTCTAAAATAGACATCAAATAAGCTTTTTTTAGGAGTTTCTGCTCATATGTTAAATATATAGAATGTTTTGTAAGGCTGGGGTAAACGATTATTAACTAAACGATTAGTTGGGCGATTATTTTATCGATTAGTCGACTAATCTAACGACTAATTGGACAATTAAAATAAAGATAATTTTTCTGCTGCTCGATTAATAAAAAACCATAATGTACCTCAAATAAATACGAACTAGCGTACTGAATCATGATACTGTATAAGATGGCTAACGTTAGTCTAATGTTATGTATTTGAACACGTCATTAGAACTCTATAACCGCCAAAACTGTATTAAAAAAAAATGTACAATTTTTTTTTTATCATAGAGAATTTTTATACACTAATATCAGCTTACAAGGGAAACGGAGGCGGAGTTAGTGGTGCTTCTGCTACTGCTGGAGATAATTCGGGAGAGGTCTGTGGCTGTGCAGCTTTACCGATCAGAGCGCCCGCTGACACGGAGCATGTTTAAACTCGACGCATCCGCACGAGCGCGAAGGTGCGCGCGGGAAAAATGACGCATTGGGTGAGCAAAACCAAGACCCAATTTCGCTTGGCTGTGTGCTCGGCTTCTTTTGTAACAGCGCGCGTGGCGCCGCGTCCGAAGATGAACGACTTCAAGCCGAATCTGCCCGAGCCGTACGTCTCACCACACCGGCACCCAGTTTGCGTGTCTAAATTGCAACGTTTTTTTTTTTGTTGTTGTTAAGGATTTGTTTACTGTGTGTGATTCATTTAATGGAAAGCACATTCACTTCTAGTGGTCTTCGTCCTCCTTTCTGCAATGTTTCGGTCTCCCACGTGTGATGGCGAGCTGATATGTGTGCAATAAAAAAGTGTCGACGCAAAAAAATGACGTCGACGTAATTTTGATGTCGAAGCGCCGACGTCATCGACGCGCCGCTACAGCACTAATGTTTTGTCAATAAACTAATCAACTAAGATGTTATAGTGTTTGTTCCAATGCAAGCTATATCAAAATAATGAATCCTCAACTTTGAAATATGTATGATCAAACTAAGACATTTATGGAAAAAGACTATTTTCTTTTCAAGATGTTTCCAACTCTAATTTTGAACTTTGAACTGAAATAAAACCATGGCTGCGTTCGGAATCGCATACTTCCCTACTATATAGTAGGTGAAAAGAGTAGGCGAGCGAAAAAGTACGTTCGAATCCTCAGTATTCATAAAAGAGTAGGCGAGAATTACCTGGTTGACGTACTAATTATCGCGAGATTTGGACGATAGTGCGTTCGAATATGCCTACTTTCCTACTATATAGTAGGCGAAAACAGTACGTGAGGGAAGCAGTACGTTCGAAACATCAGTATTCCTAAAAGAGTAGGCGAGAAGTTCCCGGATGATCTCCTGCTTTCGCCCAGACATTTGAGTGTTTTTCAGCTTGTACTCATCTATCCCAGGAGGCCACGCGAGAGGATACGATATAAAAAAGAACAAGTAGAAGTAGATATTTCATACTCAAACATGACGGAAAGGGTGGACGAGAGTGTTTTCAAATGTGAGTATTACAAATACAAACCAAATCGCATGTGTTGAACTAACTTTCTGTACAGTAAATTGTTGAACTGTTGAAGGTGCAAAGACGCTATATAATATGGTAAATTTGTGATTTTGCCGTAAATCACATTTTATTGGATAGAGGAGCTCCATAAGGACGCATACGTCTTTAAACTGTATTTGCATACATTTTAAACCGTATACATCTGAAATACCATTACTAAATATTTATTCAAAATCTGGCAAGATTACTACGTGTAACATATGAAATAGACATCTGAGTGACGTGTGTGTACTATTGTTTAGGAGAATTCACTGTTGTTAACACTGTTTTTATTAGTTTAATGCATTTTACATAAAGTAACTAAACATAATCTATTTCATTTATCCATTAGTACTGTTGAAAAATTGTTGAACATTTATGATGGATAAAAAGCTATTTATTAGCAACAACCTCAACATGTAAATGTAGTATTGAGCTCATAAATCACAGAGGTAACGTGAGTCTTGTCTGGATGTTACAGGGACGGATGAGCACACGCGGCTGCTTATCCGGTGGAGAGTGGCTCATGAAGCGCTCTTCACCGGAAAGCGTAATGCTGCCATCAAAGGCTTTGAGTGAGTATACAGAAATATTTAAAAATCAATTGAATACTTTATTTGCAGTACATTTCAATTATTGTATTTTCAAACAGAGATATAACTTTTTCATTCTTGATTTCTCTCTTGCTGCAGATCTTTTGTGGAGGAGCAGAGCCTGCAAGGCAAAAAATGGGAAAACCTGAAACAAAAATACAAAGTAAGATCATTTTGTTACTTCTAATACATAAATTAAATGATTAAATATTGTGCTGTTAAAATGACTGCTTTTGTATCATACTTGTGCATTTTTGCAGGATCTGAAATGTCCGCAGACGGGGGTGAGCACTGAGGATGGAGAGGCCACAGCAGCATCCTGGAAGTGGTACACTGCCATGGATGAGGCAATTGGGGGCAGACCCTCCATCTCTCCTCCTGCCCTCGTTGCCTCATGTGGGCCGGATGCTGCTGTGGTCTCTTCATCCTCAGTGAGGCCAGAGCCAGCAAGAGCCAGGAAAAGGGCTATAGATGTGGAGGAGCTGATCCGGGACATGGAGGAGCGAGAAGAGGAGAGAGAGCGGAAGGCAGCTGAGAGGGAGGAGAGGCTGTGGAGAGAAATGGAGGAGAAGGAGGACAGAAGAGAACGGGAGAGACGAGAGAGAGAGGAAAGACAAGAAAGAGAAAGAGAAGAGAGATGGCACCAGGAGGCAGTCGAGAGAGAGGAAAGGAGAGAAAGAGAAACCAACGAAAGGGATGAAAGGTTCCTTTCTGTTCTTCAGATGCTCGCCAAAAAATAAATTATTTGACAAAAAACATCTTCTGATCTTTTGCACATTTGGGTTGATGTGAATTAAATTTGTGAATAAAAATGGGAATCTATATATATATATATATATATACACACACAGTACTGTGCAACAACTACAAATGGTGGCCTAAGAATTTTGTACAATAATATGTATATAAAACAAACTATTCCTAGGCATTCACATTACATTATAGACTTCTAGAAATTTAGTGATACTTTAAGATTGTAATCAAATTCATAAATTAAATATTTATGAAACGTTGATTAATAATTAGTGAATGTATGGTGTAATGTAAGAAGAAAAAACACTTTAAAACACTGGTTTTACTGGAGTGTATTATATGACTTTTAAAGGTTTATAGAGTTCATGCAAGGATCTTAAAGGCAGGTCATGGAGGGTTAAGTTCCAGCACACCTGTCAGTAAATTTCAAGTAGTCAGTTATTAATTGGTTTAAATTGATTCAGGGGTGTATAATTAGGGTTGGAAAAACTCTGCTGGATAATAGCCCTCCATGACCAAAGCTGAACTTGAGACTGTTTACACAAATTACACACAGTAAAATAGTGACTAAAGGGTTACTTAACCCAAGCAAATAAATCATAATAGTAATAATTCAATAGTCATTATTTACTCGCCTTGATGTTGTTTGATCCCTCTGTTTTTTGTTTTCCTGAACACAAAAGGTGATTTTGGTCAGGTTTGTACTGTTTGATTTAATACAATATCAGTCAATGGACTTTCAGAAGCTTCAAAAGCGTCATTAAATAATGTCATGAAGCTTCTGAAAGTTGGGCTCCATTGACTGATATTGTATGAAACCAGCAGAACAAACTTGACAAAAAATCCCTTTTGTATTTAAACAATAAAAAACATTAAATAAGTAAATAGTAAACCGTAAATAATTGCTGTATTTATATGTTGAGGTGAACTAACCCTTTAACCCACCAAATATAAATTGTAGTAAATTTATGTATGCATTTTGCATTATAGTAATTCCTTGACAAACTAAGCAGCTTTGACTGTTTATGCCCATGACTGGTTCAAAAAATGCTTTACAAATATCAATCACATTTATGCATTTGACATATTTTTTATCAAAAGTGATTAACTCCATTTATTTACAGGGACAATGACCCTGGAAAAACCTGGAGTAAAGAGCCTTGCTGATTGACCAGCAATCTTCTTCTAACCAGTTCATTGGTTTATCCCTCTACACTACAAAAGGTTTTAAAGCTCTAACAAATATTTGCATGTAATTGTAAACCTATAAAATGACATTTGTCAAGAAACTGAATGCTGACAACATGAATTTTAAAACATTTTTATCTTTCTTAATGTTTTAAAGGTAGTCATGCTCATGGAGAGCCGGCACAGGGATGTTTGGAGCAGACACTGCAGCAGCCAGATTGTCCCGCACTTGTTCTCCCACTCTTGCTGCAAGGTTGTGGGGATCAGGGGGGCCGTCATCATGGTCTTCCTCATCCTCTGGCTCAACGATGTCCCCATTGGCTAGAGCGAGATTGTGAAGCACAGCGCAGCACGCAACAATCTCAGGCACGAAGGCAGGGCTCACCTCCAAGGCCTTGAAGAAAATGCAGCGCCAGCGTGTCTTCAGCATCCCAAAAGCTCTCTCCACGATGTTGCGGGCACGGGAGTGCTTGCTGTTGAAACGAGCCTGCACAGGGTTCTGTACAGGCTCTCTGTAAGGGGTGATGAGGCAGATGGGTGCACTCAGGCAAGGATAGCCTCCATCCCCGAGGATGCACTTGCCTGCAGGTGGGTAAAGGTTGCCAGCATACACAGGGCTGTTCCTCAGCACCCTGGCATCGTGCACAGACCCAGGATATCCCACAAAGACATCAAGGAATTTCCCCCGGTGATCAGAGATGGCCTGGAGTTGGATGGAGTGAAACAGCTTCCTGCTGAAGTAACAGTGGGAGTTATTTGCTGGAGGTTTGATACGGATATGACAGCCGTCTATTGCACCAACTACTCTGCTGAAAGCTGGTGACCCAGACAGCTGTGCAAATCCTGCTCCCACTGCCTCCAGGTCATCTCCGGTCGGAAAGCAGATCACCCTCCTCAAAATTCCCATGATGGCCTTGCTCACTCTGTGCACAATGTCATGCACAGAGTTCTTTGGGATATCGAAGGTCTGCGACACCACCCTGTAGGATGCTGCATGGGCCAGCCAGTGCAGGAACACAAGGACCTCAATCTCCCGTTCCCATCCAAGGTCAGATCCAGGTCTGACTGCAGCAATCAGGGACCTGATGGACGGCATAGACAGGCGAAGGTGGGCACGGTGGTCAGCTGCCTCATCAAGATAAAGCCGCAAAATGGGAACAGCTCTATTGAGATGGCAGTATGATGTGGGGTTCACTGCCTGCAATAAATACATCATAGTTTGTTAGAACAAAACAATCAAAAACAATGTTTCATGTGGTATTGACTTGTATATGTATTTATTTATTGTGATGATTTCTTTTATTCATTCACTTATTTTTATTCATGTTTCATATTGTTGTCAGTAAATAAAATATGAATTTCATGAATAAAAATGTATTTACATCATCTGCATTTGTCTAGCGTGTATTCATGCATAGCTATGTCATATGATAATACAAAAGTTTGCTTGTTTTACAAAACTACATAATTAATAATGTATATATATTATAATAATGTTATATAATTAACTGTTGGTCACAGCATTTGTCATAATTATTGTGCATAAGTGTTGGGATGGGCTAGTAATGAAATTCTTTCTGGGGTAATCTTAATTGTTTAAGTAGTAATACTTGCTTTGTTTGAGAATAAAATCATCAGTTTTCTCCAAAGGCGAGATCGTCGAGCAGCTGCCCGACATCTCCTTTGTGCACACCTTAATCTAACAATTGCAGACATGCCAACCATTTCAAACGCTGAACTAAACCGTTCTAGTAAAGTTGTCGAGTTACTGATGCAATCAGCTGTTAGTGCACCTGTCGCTCATGACTTTTAAATTGTTGCGCTTGTGAAAACGTCATAGGTCACATGTAACGTCAACATGGCGAATGATGTCCGGATCGCATTCATACTTAACGAGATTTGGCCATTAAGTACCTACTCTTTTAGCGCTCGTTAAGTAAGTACTCATTGAAATTAAGTACCTACTCATTGAGTATGCGATTCCGAACGCAGCCCCATGTCTATATGGTGAAGGGTGTGTGATAGAAGTGTCCAGACGTATGCACCCTGTATTTTAAAGAAGAACATTTAATTATTTGCAATACATTATTCATTCACAAAGAATTCAAGGACATTATTCATGTCCCTAAAGGTTGGAGTTTTCCTCATTTTTTTTAATTAAGGCATTAAGTTTTTTATTCCTCTTTTAGTCAACTTTAGCATGGGTGTGTTCACTTATTCTAAGCAGTGTGTGTGTGTCTGTGTGTCTGTGTGTGTGGGTGTGTGTTGTAAATAAATCCAAACAATCTAAAAGCCATTCTTTTTTAAATCTCCTCATTCTTTGTGCAAGGCTCCTCATAATGATATGGCCTGATAGCACACCTAATAGGGCCATTATGGGAGGGTCTTTGTCTTTCTTAGGTGTGAAATGCCATACATATTAATGAGAGATCACGCCCCTTCGCATAAAGCTTTCTCAAACAAAACACGTCATACACATTCTAAAAGACTTTATTGACTTATCTGAATGAGTAGTCAGGATGATTCTCACATAGTTTTGGAGCAAATATTCTAGACTATGTGATACAATTTTCAAAAGTCTTGTGAAGAAATAATCAATATGTGTTTTGTGGCCTTATTTCAGAAACTTTTCTTTTTAGTTTTTTCAATAACCATGCATAAATAATATTCTCTCAAAAATACAAACATGTACGTATTGCTCACATATTATGGTAGCCCCGTTTGTGCTATATAGAGTGAATTTACACCTTTGCCATTAACATGTTTATAAATAACTGAAAAAAGCACAAATGTCAGTGCATGTCAAAACCTCCCAAGGGGCCCAAAAACCCCTTGGTCCCCAGAGGGTTAATTATTGTAGATAGAAAAACAGTAGGCCTATCAGTATTGTTAAATAATATTTTAATAATGTAAAGACGTACTGTATATGTTCCAAACTTCTGAAAATCTTTAAAATATACATAAAGTTAGTATTCCTCCACGAGGCGCTCTATATAATAAATGCAATAAAACACGGAGAGACTCTTAAACCTCAGAGTGAGAAACTTTATTGATAAAGGCATGCAAATACAGCAAATATACAGCAGTAATAAAGTGAGATATGTGACTCTTTATTCATTTTTTTGTATCTTAGAGAAATATAAACAATAAAGCCTTACAAATAAGATTTTTTTTAAATCAAATCATCAAGCTCAATTATTCAGTATTTATTCTGAAAAAAACACCAGAAGAACAAAAAAACACGCTTGAAAAACCTTTAAAGTTCAGCGTTCTGCTTTAGATTTCAATACTTCCTAAAAAAAAGATAAAAATATAAAGCCAAAAATGTATAAATCTAACAAATATAACAAATATATATGCAAATTAAGTTTGTGAGAAATGACATCATCAATCATGTACCTGATGTGTGAATATGTGCTTGATCTCGTTCAGCTCTTCTGGATCTGATGTCATAAACCAGAATGATGACAGTAGCCACGCCCACCAGAGCAGAGAGGACCAATCGGATCACAGCTTCAGTAGGACCACAACATTTGACAGAGTCTGAGGAATAAACACATCAAACTGAGATCAGATCAGTCAATAAACACTAATATCAGCGCTGACATCAACTAATATTTCTGAATACACAGAAATATGATTAAATCTAATCAACAATCTTATATTCGGTTCCAAGTGAGTTTTTATACGGTCTGTCATCTCAAACTATAAACGATTTAATAATTCAATATGTAAATAGTGAATAAGAATATTTGAAAGAGAAGATAAATGATCTCTACTCACCATAGACAGAAACTCTGAATGCTTTTGATGAGAATCTTCCTGAAAACTTCAGTAGTTTATAAACTCCATCATGTTCAGTTGTGGTGTTTGTGATGGTCAGAGATCCAGTTTGATTGTCCAGCTTCAGTCTGTCTCTGAATCTCCCATCAAGAACATCATCATATACAGTGATTCTGTCAGCCCGTTTATTGATTTCTGCTATTAATGTGTTTTCATCTCCAAACCTCCACTGAATCACATCATCATCCTTTATTTCAGTAAGACCAGAGTTTAGAGAGACTGAATCTCCCTCCTTCACTTTATCTGTCAAACACACACAGAACAAACAGAAACAGGGTTTGTCAGAGATTAATACTGTTGACCAGTAATTTATTACATGATACCATAAGTCATAAAAACATATTTAAAACTCACCAACCAAATAACAAAAACAGTTTTTAAATAGATATAGAATAGAAGAGAAAAAGAAAAGAAAATGTGAGTATTACAGTTTTTGCCCGTTGCTTGAACACTATAGACCCATGCTTAGACTAAAGTAACACAACTTGAAGCTTTTGTTACCATACCTCAAACACATGTACCCATACCTTAAACAAAAGCGCTGCTTTGCACTCTAGTTGCAATTCTGCAACACACTTACTCCTTTATGCAACACACTTGGTCCTGCACACTACACTCTATTTCATACATAAGACACTTCGTTCAAAAATGAAATCTCAGGGTGCCATTTGGAAAACACATGTATCCAAAATACAAAACACATCGGGTAATTGCAACCACTCAAATACACACCTGAAGGTACTTACTTGCAAAACTGAACACCAATCAGCCAGCTACAAAAAGCCCTCAGTTTAGCCATTTCAAGAACTTTGCAAGCATGGATGGAGGGAGAGCAAGAGGTAGAGACAGAGGTAGAGGTAGAGGAGGAGGAGGAGGAGGAGGAGCAGGAGCAGGAGGAGGAGGAGGAGCAGGAGGAGGAGCATGAGGAGCAGGAGGAGGAGGAGCAGGAGCAGGAGGAAGAGGAAGAGGAAGAGGAGCAGGAGGAGGAGGAGGAGGAGGAGCAGGAGGAGGAGGAGGAGGAGCAGGAGGAGGAAGAGGCAGAGGTAGAGGAGGAGGAAGAGGAGGTGGTCAAGGTCGAAGAGGCCATGCACGGACTCCTATTTCTGATGATATAAGAGCAACTTTGGTGGACCATGTCATCAACCATGGCCTGACGATGAGGGAAGCTGGGCAGAGAGTCCACCCACATCTAAGCCGCTTCACAGGTGCATCTGTAATAAGAACATTCCGACTAGAAAACAGGTATGTATTCACCTCTCTACCTTCTACTCTACTCAGATGGTATTTACAGCACTGTAGTGTATATCACATTACCACATCACATGTACAGGGTATTGCAGGGTGCTAATGCTCCTTTTGCAGCCAAAGTGGTAGCTTTTGTGAAACATACCATGACGTCAGACTGGGGGTAAAACCAGTACGGATTACCAGGGCCCCAAGGGGAGAGAGGGCCCTTGAAAAGTCTAGAATATATTTTATTTGGAACATGGGGGCCCATCAGGTCTGCCTATACATAGGGCCCGGGGTCTTGTGCTACGCCCCTGCCATGATTACTTACAGTATATTGAGATGTTTCAGTACAGTGGATGATACAGTATATACAGTAAAGTAATGTAAGAAAAAGAAGCAAACCGATGACAATTTGTGGTTGTATTTCTCTAGAATGACTAGAAGACCTTCTGGGGGAGGACGCCAACGCCTGTTCACACAACAGCAGGAACTCGCCATTGTGGACCTAGTGAGGGCAGACAATGCCATCCGTGTCCACCAGCTACGACAGAAAATACTTGCAGACAGAACAGTGTTCAAAAACATAAACAATGTGAGCATCACCACCATCAGACGCATCTTGGGAAAACACAACATCACCATGAAGCAGCTCTACAGGGTCCCATTTGAGAGGAACAGTGACAGGGTCAAAGGACTTCGAGCTGAATATGTACGGGTAAGTGTAACTGTCCTTTACATTTACAATACAGTATTGGTGAAATCCAGTAGCAGCTGAATATGTACCATATCAGTACCACATGGATCCATTCGGAGAGCTACACAGTTACCATGATGGTGTGAGGGTTCTGTATGTGTAGCACTGTAGTGCAGTAATATGTTTTTTTTTTTTTTTTTTTACAGAGAATCTTGGTCATGGATGGAGCTGCACAGCCTCATGAATTCATTTTAATTGATGAAGCTGGATTCGACCTGAGCAAAACAAGACGACGGGGTCGTAATGTAATTGGCCAAAGGGCAATTGTGCACATCCCGGGGCAGCGAGGGGGAAATATCACATTGTGTGCCGCCATAAGCCTTCGAGGGTTTCTGCATCATCATGCAAAACTAGGTCCATACAATAGCCAACATATACTCACATTTCTAGATGCTCTCCATAATATAGTTGTACAGAACAGACCAGATCAGCCCAGGTTTGTGGTGGTATGGGATAATGTCAGTTTCCATCGGGCTGCTCTGGTCCAGGCCTGGTTCACAAACCACAATCAATTTTTTAGTGGTATACTTGCCCCCTTACTCACCATTTTTAAACCCTATAGAGGAATTCTTTTCGGCTTGGAGATGGAGTGTATATGACCGCCAACCACATGCCCGCATGCCTCTTTTGCAGGCGATGGAACAGGCCTGTGGCGACATTCAGGTGACAGCAATCCATGGATGGTTTCAACATGCAAGGGGATATTTCCCCCGGTGTCTAGCAGGAGAAGACATTGCTTGCGATGTCGATGCGATCCTGTGGCCAGACCCCAACAGACGGCGGGATCCATGAGCCCACGTATGCACAATTGCCATGACTTTCTGTGTTTACAGTATAGTGTTTTTTTTTTCTATTATAATTTTTTTTTTTTGTGCTTTATCTGAATTCATGTTACTGCAATGTACAGTGCTGCAATGTACAATATTGAGTAGGCCTATTTGCTTTTTTGGTTGCTTGAAAATGTGCCTCCTGAAAATATGCCTTCTGAATAAACAGTGAAAATCAAAGACTGCAGTGTTTTATATAAAGTAGACTAGTGTGTTCCCCCTGATCTGAAAGTGTATGCATATGATGCAAGTATGTGTCATTTTGTCATCAGAGTTACATTTTGACAAAGGAATGTTAGGTTTTGATAGTAGAGTTTCAATTTGACACAGATACAAATGGTATATTGCCCAGTGTTGTGTCATGTTTACTTGTGTGTAGAGTTTTGGCACAATGAGCGAAGTTTTGCAAAATGTGTTGAAGCAATGGGCAAAAACTGTAACTTAATGGAACAAAAGAGTAACAAGCAACACTTTAATGTACAGCCGCAGAAGTCACACTTACCCTGTAACCACATGAACAAGAGTATATTTCTACAGCATTTCAGCAAAAGTTGCAATAGTTTTAGTTCTCAGAGCACTTTTTTTTAAAGAAAGTACTTTATAAATGCAGATATGTACTCTACAATATTTTAAAAGCCTATATGTATTGGTATACTATTATTACAAAAAGGTTTGCAGTGAATGTTCTCACTAAATTTCTCCCAAAAGTTAGATTGTTGTATCAATTTACCTGAATTAGTTATTAATTAGTTTTGCATGAATTTTTGAAACTTTTTCAGTAGTTCTCTGCCAAGCATTAAAAAAATTGCAATTATTGATTAGTTAATATTGAAATACCACTGTCATCTGTGTGCTATTACTTATTAATTTGTTAATCAGAATTTGTTCTTAGTTAATAGTAGTTACTAGATTGTTAATATTGTGTTACTCATTTGTTCCTGTGTAGTTATTCATTAAAGAAGGAACCGTATAACCGTAAGTGTTACCTTATATTCTTCTGGTTATTACCCCTTTATTCCTAAAACTTTACATGTTGTAGGTACGCTACACTATAATTACAGAAAGTAAATTAGTTTTAAATATGCAGTATTTGCAGGCTGTAATGTAAAGCGTTACCAAGCTAACTCCAGCAGCTCGAGCTCTTACTAGAACCAGGAAGTGACATCATATTAGCCGGTTCTGTCAACACTGCGTTGCCTCCCTATTAAACATTGCATAGATTTCACAATCCTGATGATTACTATAATATAAACTACTATTACTATCAGAGTTTAGAGTGACTGAAATAGACAATATCATAAAACTACGAAAAGAAAAAAATTAGATTAATTTAATTTTGTCATTAAAAACAGGTGAAACCAATAGACTATTTAACCCTTTCACGCATGATTCTGACTGGGTGAGTTTTTTCAAGGCGACATTATTTTAGAACGTTATTGTTTCCATGGCGAACCGTCATGATCTTGATTTAAATTGTGAGATGGCGCCGCCATGTTTGTTTGTGCCGCAGTTCAAATTGTGTGAACAGTTTAAATCTGATAGTTATGTGACATCACTGAACATTGCAAATCCCATATGTGAGACTGAATCACTCAAAAGGTTTACTCACTGTAGACATAGAGATCGATACTCTTGATCTCACTGTTGATCAGTAGTTTATAAACTCCTTTATGTTCAGTTCTGGTGTTTGTGATGGTCAGAGATCCAGTTTGATTGTCCAGCTTCAGTCTGTCTCTGAATCTCCCATCAAGAACATCATCATATACAGTGATTCTGTCGGCCGTTACATTGATTTCAGCTATTAATGTGTTTTCATCTCCAAACCTCCACTGAATCACATCATCATCCTTTATTTCAGTGTCAGAGTTTAGAGTGACTGAATCTCCCTCAAACACTGACTCATCAAACGCTCCTGAAGAACAGAGTTTTTCACAGATTAAAGCTTTAAATCACTTGATATTGGTTTGATGAAGCTCCACTAAAATACATTTAATCATTTAAATGTGAAATTAATAATATTCTGCAGCAGTATAAAGACAAAAGATGATGAGTGAAAATTAGATAGTTAAACAGTTTTATATTTACATTTACATTTACGCTTATATCCAAAGAGACTTACATTGCATTTCAAGGCACACATTTACATTCTTATCAGTTCTTTTATATAATCAATAACTGCATTAAAAAGATTGACTTTAATCTCAAATAAGAGTGTTATCTCTCAGCAAAATTGCACATTATGTGTTTCTATACGAGAATAACAGTGAATGTTAATCCTTTCTGACTAATTTAACCAGTAATTTATCACAGGTTACAGAAAAGCATATTTAAAACTCACCATCCAGACGCCAGAAACACAAACAGAGCAAAACTAATTTAAGAAACATTTTCTTCATCGGTTCACTGAAAAGCCCACGATAGTAACTCTTAATGTCTGAAACACTCAGATTGATCTGAAAGACTGAACTGAGATATTTATCAGGTTGTGTGTGAATCCTCCCCCAACCTCAGTTAGTTTCCGCTCACATATCCGTCCCCTTTAACATCACGAAAATCAACAAGCTTTTGCTGATCTTACATTTTCTAATGAATTCTGGCCCTGAATGAAAACTAACAGCAGAAGAGTGAAATATTGAATTAGATATCTGTATCTACTGTGTTATTTAGTTCTATGAGCTGTCAATCATATTTAACCTCTGACCTGTGACTCTTATTTGTCTGTTGATGGATTCAGTTTATTTCAGTGTAAAGATGTTTTGTGTGGAGTGGAAGATTGTGAGCTTCTTATTAGCAGGAGAGGAAATGAAGAAACGCTTCAGCCACAAACTACTGACACACACAGAGACGACAAACATCCAGCAGAAGCTGTTTATCCTCCGACAGATCAAACCAGACACACAGATGTCTGGTCTGGTAATACTCAAGTCAGCATTCACACACACATTCATACACTGATAGGACAGTCATCGGGACCTCAGGGGTTCAGTGTCTTGCTCAAGGGCACTTCGACATATGGACCGCAGGGGCTGGGGATCGAACCGCCAATCCTCCGATCAGTGGACTGTCATTCTACCTCCTGAGCCACAGCCGCCAGAAACATTACAATCATAGACATTAACAGAGCAGAAGCCGTGTTGGCCGCTGCTTTCCATTAAAGATATGCCTCAATCTCACCGCCATCAAGGCCTGCCATGCCTCTGAATGCATACTGCCGTAATGTGGGTTTTGCGTCCTGTCTTGTTTTGTCATGTTCAGTGGTTCCCTGTCTTGTTTATTAGTGATCCCAGGTGTTTCTCGTTCTCCACGCCCCCTTGTTATCCTGTTAGCTCATTTGCACTTCATTATTTAAGCCCTGTGTTTCTGCCCTGTCCTTGTGAGTTGTTGCATGAATGTATGTACGCTAACGTTGGTGATTCCTCGTAACCTGTTCCCGAGTCTTTGTAACCTGTTCCCGAGTCTTTGTAACCTGTTCCTGTCTGAGTTTCAAGTTTGTCAATAAAGCCACACTGCATTTGGATCCAGCCTCCTCCATTTCTACATCACCAGCATTACAGGACGTTACAGAACAACTCACCGCAAAATGGATCCAGCAGTCTCTGCTATTGTCGTCAACAACCGGGCCCTGAGAAAATATCTCTCGGTAATGTTTCAAGAGAACCAGTCCGTCCAAAGCTACGCTAAGGACTTCCTCCCCATTTGCCATCTAGGAACGCTCGATGAAATCCAGCTCATAGGCCTGTTTCGGAACGGGCTGGATTACCGGATCGCCCGATAGATGCCGAGTGACATTACCGATTGGACTCTGGACCGGTACATTGCTGAGGCGTGCTTCGTGGACAGTACCATAGCCACGTTCCCGTCCTATCCGACCGAGCCAGCTCCTCACTGCAGCTTTGCCAAACCCGCGACTCACGTATGCCCACTCGAGCCCGTATTCCGCACTGGTCCTGTTGGATTTGCCAATCCGGAGACCGCGGAGGTTTCGCCGAATCCCGAGTCAAGTCCTGAGTCAAGTGAATCTAGCCCTGAGTCAAGTGAATCTAGCCCTGAGTCAAGTGAATCTAGCCCTGAGTCAAGTGAATCTAGCCCCGAGTCAAGTGAATCTAGCCCCGAGTCTACTGAGTCTACTGAGTCAAGTGAGTCTACTGAGTCAAGTGAGTCTACTGAGAGTCTACTGAGTCAAGTGAGTCTACTGAGTCTACCGAGTCAAGCCCAGTGAAGTGCCGTCGCAGAAAGAAGAGGAGGAGGACTCGCTCGGCTCATCAGGCTCCAGTGAGCGTACCCAGACTTCTCGCCCTGGCGGCCCCGCCTCTGCGCCTCGCCCTGCCGGCCCCGCCTCTGCGCCTCGCCCTGGCGGCCCCGCCTCTGCGCCTCGCCCTGCCTGCGCCCTTCAAGCTCCGGGAGGCCTTTCCTGAACCCGTGGATTTCCCCAAGTATTTTTTTTGGGGGAGGGGCAAGGGTCCGGTGAGGAGACCATGAAGACTGGGCCGCCACGGTCGTCTGCAGGGGCTTCACCACCCTGGCCTTCGCCTCGTCCTGCTCCGCCCTGGCCTTCGCATCGTCCTGCTCCGCCCTGGCCTTTGCCTCGTCCTGCTCCGCCCTGGCCTTCGCCTCGTCCAGCTCCGGCCTGGACGCCCGAGGGTCCGACAGCTCCGCCCTGGACGCCCGAGGGTCCGACAGCTCCGCCGTGGCCACGCCCGCATCCAGCTCCGCCGTGGTCACCTGGTCTGTCTGGTCTGCCCACGCTCCACGGCCCAGGCCCGCCTTGCCTAGGTCCAGGTCCTGTTCCCCTGTATGGGCCTGGCCCCCCATCCCTCCCCCAAGACCGCCCTCCTGGACTTTTTGGGTGTTATTGGGCGTCAGGAGCCGGCCTTAAGGGGGGGGGGGGTTATGTCGTAATGTGGGTTTTGCGTCCTGTCTTGTTTTGTCATGTTCAGTGGTTCCCTGTCTTGTTTATTAGTGATCCCAGGTGTTTCTCGTTCTCCACGCCCCCTTGTTATCCTGTTAGCTCATTTGCACTTCATTATTTAAGCCCTGTGTTTCTGCCCTGTCCTTGTGAGTTGTTGCATGAATGTATGTACGCTAACGTTGGTGATTCCTCGTAACCTGTTCCCGAGTCATTGTAACCTGTTCCCGAGTCTTTGTAACCTGTTCCTGTCTGAGTTTCAAGTTTGTCAATAAATCCACACTGCATTTGGATCCAGCCTCCTCCATTTCTACATCACCAGCATTACAGGACGTTACACATACATACCCCATGTATAACAAAAGCCCAAAATCGCGTATTATAAGCGGACTTGGCAACTATGGTCCATAGACCTCTGAAGGAGTAGCGTGCTGCCATCCTCAAAACGCGATGAACAATCAGTGAATCTGAAGAAACTTCGTGTTGTTATGGAATTGATTGGGGGGCGTGTGCGATGCATAGATCACCTATTTACCATGTGAAAAGCTCTCGGGGCGTGGCGGCCTCAGCTCATTAGAGATAATGAAGGGAGAATGAAAAAACTGTACCTCTCCTTGGTTTCAAACGGATTACGTAAACTGGAAATATATATTTTTTTTAAATAAATGACTTCATTTAAAAGAAGAGAATTTCAGCTTCATAAAGATACATCTCTCGTATCTCTGTGACAAGTATTGACAGAGTTACAGTTCATTTTTCAGACGCGTTTCAGAATGGACCTCACTGACAGAGAGAAGGCAAAACGCGCATCATGTTTATTTTTCTTTATTTGACGAAAAGCACAACACTTTGTTTTTATTGTGAGTACCCACAAAACAAAATAGACACTTAACAGGATCCAATGGTGTACAACACTTATATGTAAGATCAAAATCAACAGAGTAATTTGATTCTCTTTTGCACTGATAAGGAAAAAATCCAGCAAAACGCGCCGGCGCGTTTGCCGACCCCAGAGGGTTAAATTAACCGAACTAAATCAACACCGAACTGACTTCAGCTGAACAATAGCACTATTGTCTTTTTAGAGCTGCTGTAAAACAGAATTGAATTCTGTTTGTATCATTGCATCATTATTTTCTCATTTAAAAATCTGCTTTGAAATATAAATAAATATAAATAAAGCTAAATTTACTTGTAGAAGTGTAGAAGCCTAGATCAATGCTTTCAGAATAATGGTATTTGGAATCGGCAGGTCATGGAATGAGGTTATAGGACTTACTTCGGCATTAGCTCCCTTTTTGGGAGTAGGGGACTTTGCCTAATTTCTCCTCCCCGAAGACTACTTTCAAGTTTGCTTTCTGGTATGAAGTCGCCCTCAGTCTGACCCAGTTTAGGCCAGGACATATTGCAGCCATTTCTGGTCACTCAGGAGCAGAGACTTCCCTCTGAGCTAATATCTGTGAGACATAAGGGTTACGCACAGATTCTTCGTAAAACTTGTGGATCGTCTCTCACAGGACTAGACTCCTCTCTCACAGGATGGGATGTGGTCTTGAACGGCCGCCAGCTCAGTCTCTGTTTAGGCTCATCTAATATGACATATAATCGCCTGGAGATGAGGGCTGTATTTCTTGCGTGGAAATACTTCTACATTTGAAGGGTTAACATGTGATGATCCAGACTGATATAATTCTGTAGCAAAATGGAAACAACTGAAGGTATAAAGCATTTAAAATTCAACAACTAGACGGCACAAACAGAACTAAACTAATTTCAGAAACATTTTCTTCATTAGTTCACAGAAAAACCCATGATAGCAACCCATAAAATGTTTGAAAACATTTGCTATGAAGCACGACAGAATCTGCCATATTTAGATGGTTGAATCCTCACTAAACAGGAATAAACCTACATCACAGTTGTTGTTTTTATCAGGGGAAGTCATGAAAATGAACAGAAGCTTCTGTTGCTCTTTGGTGAATTCTGGCCCTGCATGAGTGTTGGATTAGAGATCCATATCTAGCGGTGTGTTTAGTGTTGTGAGCCGTCAGTCATATTTGACCTCTGAAACACAACAACAAAAGAGTTGAAATTTTTATTCGGCTGTTTGTGATGGTCTTGATGAGAAATATTTGAGTTCATAATGAGATCTCTGGCTTTTGATTGCAGACATTGGTATCTTTGTGAATCTGAGCAAAATAACTCTTTTGAACATGTGTACACATTTAAACTTACTTACAGTACCATCCAGACGCCACAAACAGAACAAAACAGAGAAAAACATCTTCAACGGTTTCAGTCCAAAAATATGAAGACAATCTCTTCAATACTGGTTCGGTAATAAAATGGCAGATGTGCTGATGTGAAGCTGCTCTGTAGTAAATTCATGAGAAACTCTACAATCAGTCAAATCATCTTTAACAGGTTTGATCTGTTTTACTGATTATTTCACGTCATCTGAGCTTCACCACTTTGAGCTCCAGTCGGCCACAACGTCCACTAGATCTGATAGATAGTGTTATTTTCACAAGTGCCTCATAAAGTTCTCACGGACAAGAGAAGTTAAAAACATCTTAAAGCAACAGTTTGATCTTGTCATGAGATCCTGAGAGTGTTTGTCTCTGCTCTCTCCTGTAACTCTCTTCAGGACGTTTGTTCTTCATTTCTTATCAAATGTCTCGATTTTTTCTCCTCTCAGACTGATCTCAGAGTTTCTCTAATGGTTTTATGGAGCAGGAACAGATCGCCTGCTATAACTGTGTGTATGAAAGTGTTCTCTGATATCTTCATATGATTAATATTTCACCAGTTATGGATTATGATGCCGCTGTGACGGTCTAAATGCTCACTTTGTTCAGAGTGAACACTGCAATAGTAAGACGCTCACACAAAAACACTGTAAAACTGTTTAATAATTTCTCACACGGCTCAGACAAGGTGTTAAAGACTGATAAGCTGACAAAGATAATCAGTTACAAAATGCTGTTTTGAGCAAATGGTTGGATATGAGGCCAACAAATACTGTAAAGCAATAATTCAGGGCCGGTGCCCAATTCAACTCTAGACGAGCTTCTTCAAGGTATAAACGGCTCCACTGTGTTCAGTAAGCTTGATCTGAAATTTTATGATCAACTGGATCTCACAGCACTGTCCAGAGGAATCACAACATCAGCTGTACATAACAGTACATATCGATACGAAACAGTGTGTCGTCGGCTAGCGAGCAAAATCAACATGAAGTCGCATCAGCACTCGCAGTATTGAAGGAGTGGAGAATATCTCTGATGATATTATTATACTTGCTCCAAACCAAGAGACACATGATCAGAGACTACATGCAGTGTAGTGGAGGCTGTGGATGACACTCAACATAATACAATGTGAACAAGCTAGTGTTTATGAGAACACTGCTTTCAGAAAAGGGGTTTAACGACCGCTGAAAGGGTTTATGCTATTGAGGCCAGAGAACCAGAGAAACACAGAACTTTAAGTACCTTAAAACTAGAGGTCGACCTATTGATGGGCCGGCCGATTAATCGGGCCGATTTTCTGAATTTTTTAATGAATCTGCATCGGCCGATTGTGCCGCAAATTAGGCCGATTAAAAGGCAGGCACATCCGCAGCTAAGCGTTGTTGTGTAACACGTGAAACCGCCTCTTGCAGCATCAGATTGCCAGTCCCGCTCTGCCTGCTAACTTTTTAAAGAAGCTACCTGGTAACTTCCCAAGAAACTATCATTTTTGTGTTTTTTAGCCTTACCTTTTTAAATATTGAAGCACATGTAGACTGGAAAGTACCCGCGTCTCTCAGTTTGGTAGTCGTCTGTTGTGTGTGTGTGAAGCAACATACATCCAGATCACCACGTCTCACAGTGTGCAAATAGTATACTCTATCATGTCTTCCTGAGCATAGACGGACATATTCACACTAGGGCCATATCGAGTACGATATATGTTTTTAATAAACAATATGGAATAAGACAATACTATTGTTTATATCAATATGGCGTACAGTAGTTTGATATGAGCGCATCTGAAAAAAAGCAGATAAAGCTGGTGCAGGGAAAGTGCATTATCCAATTATTCCTAAGCGTGACAAGCTTTATATTAAAACAGTGGCGGCTAGGTCAAAATGGCTCCAAAAATCCAACTCTAACGCGGTACACTCTCTCCTCCAAGATCCGTTTGAGAGGAGAACTTTAGCAAATAAACTCCTTGTGAAAGAGCTGGGCCCAGATCAACCTTCTCTTGTAGCTGGTATACTAGAAAGGCCTGGCTGGCTGGATGTTGTCATGCTAATGCCTTATTTTGCTTTCCGTGCTTACTTTTTAAAACTACGGGGACAGATCCAGCATGGACATTTACTGGAGTGAGGGATATGAAGCACCTGTCTGAGAAAGTAACAAAACACGAGAACATGTACATGTACACATGGACAATTTCGTTAAGCTAGCTATATTCCGAAGAGTTAACATTGTTACGCAGCTTGACGAAGGCCACAGGGTTGCGGTGAGGAAACTCAACGAGGTGGTGGATAAAAACCGGCACATCTTATCCAAAATAATCGACTGTGAAGTTTTGTGGGTCATTTGAGCTGGCCTTGCGTGGGCATGACGAGACTGATCCCGAACAATCCCGGCATTTTCAGGGGACTGGTGGACTTTGTTGCCTCACTCAACAGTGTGGTAAAAGAGCACCTTAAGACAGCCACCGTTTTTAAAGGTACGTCAAATACCATACAAAACAAGCTATTAGACTGCATGCTGTCAATGCTAAAGGATTACATTCTGGAGGAAGTAAAGCGCGCGGATTTCATCGCCATACAAGCCGATGAGACGACCGACATTTCCACCCACTGCCAGCTGGTGCTTGTGCTACGTTACATCGATGGCAACAACAACATCCAAGAGCGGTTTTTCGAGTTCATTATGATCCAGAATGCCACAGCAGACACCATCTCTACAGCGCTTCTGAAGAGGCTAAGCATCATTCTTCCAGAGGGACAAAAAGCAAAACTTATCGGCCAAGTTTATGACGGAGCTAATGTAATAAGTGGAGCCACCGGTGGAGTGCAGCGCAAGGTAATGGATGTCCAGTAAAATGCTCACTACATCCACTGTTACGTGCATCAGCTGAATCTCATCATGCAGCAGGCAACGTCCCAAAAATCACATCCCCAAAATCTGCACTTTTTTTCTGATCTCTCAGGATTTTCTGCTCTTTTTTCCAGGTCACCCAAGCAAATCCTCGTGCTTGACCAAGTGGTTGCCCATAGACTTCCCAGAGTCTCTACAACACACTGGAACTTCCACAGTCGTGCTGTAAACACAGTGTACGGACACAGGGATGACCTCTTAAAGTGTTTTCAGACCATCAGAGACAATGGAAACTTTGATCCCCTAACTGTCAGAGAGGCTGGGGGCTTTGTGAGGATGCTTGAAGATGATGCTTTCTGGGTTTTTTTCTGGCACTGTTCCACAAGATCATGCCACACGTGGACATATAACACAACATTTTGTCTAAATGTCCGTTTTGGAGAGTATTCACGTAAATGTTGGTTATGTCTTAAACAGTTTTGAGTGTATCGGATGTGCATCAGTGCAATTGGATCCGCATGTCATTGGACATGATCCGATGTCTTAAAGTGACAGTGGGCAATAAACCTAATGCGGTCTGTGTCCTTTCAAGCAACAAAAGAAACAGAGAAAAGCATTCACTGCTCATTAATAGCTTTAATAAGGATTCATTATATTTAATTCATACAAATAAATATGTCTGCTGCTTGAAAGAATAAACAATGATGTATGCAAGTAGTTATAAAGAATGCATATATCATTTATTGAAATGAAGACTGTGTTCTACTTTAGGAAAAGTGTTTTTGTTTAATTTTAAGGTATTTTTCACATTAATCTGTGTCTGTATTGCATGTTCAAAATTGATAATCATTCATTTTAACAGGTTAATAGATGTTTTCTCCGGGGTGGCTTTTTTTGAGAAAATCTAGAGAAATGTTTGAGAAATTCTAAATTAATGCAATTACAATTTAACTAAACCAATTATATTTTAGTTGACTAAATCTACTGTAGATTTAGTCGACTAAAATCTTATTGTATTTCGTCGACTAAAACTAGACTAAAACTAAAACAATTTAGATGACTAAAATATGACCAAAACTAAATGGCATTATGACTAAAACTAAATCAGAATTTGCTGTCAAAATGAACACTGGTCCCATCTGGGGTGCCATTTGCTGTGGTTTCTTCTCTTTTGTGAAATCACTTCTCAGAGATCTTTGATTCCAGAAATATTAGACTTTATTTTACAACAAAGCCGAGCATCTCCTGCAGGAGATCACTCCCGATCATTGCTTTACACATATATACATACATCCTTTTCCAAAGATGGTAACACACCCTATAGATCATGTTTGGGGTCTTGTACCATGTGACTTCTCAGAATAGAATTTTCTGCTGCAAGCAACATTCCAGGCCTTTCTTCAGGCTTCCAAAAGTCAAACCAAAGTCACACACAGAGGAAATAATTTTGTACAAATGTATAGCTAAATTACTTTTTTTCTAAGTAATAAAATCTTCTACATTGGCCCCTATCTTTACACAGATCTTCCACAGATCACTAGAGCTGTGCGAAGTTCCTTCAAACACTCCACCATCATCCCTGTCCCAAAGAAACCCAACATCACTGGACTGAATGACTACTGACCTGTTGCCAGAGGTGTCAAGTAACGAAGTACAAATACTTTCTTACCTTACTAAAGTAGACATTTTGGGTATCTGTACTTTACTGGAGTAATTATTTTTTAGCCGAATCTTCCTTCTACTCCTTACATTTTAAAAATAGCCTCGTTACTCCTATTTCATTTCGCCTTGTTTTCATTCCGGCTTGTCATCGTTCAAAAAAAAGAAAAACCTATCCAGACAAATCGCGCCATTCGGATAGAGTGAATTTTATTGTGGTTGGATGAGAAGTATAAACATATACCATTCCGGCATATTGTGCAAACAAGCAAGGACTGGTGGGACTTGACGTGGAGTTGGTGAAGTGAGACAGACTCGATCAGGGAGAGCACTAGTGACTCACAGGGCGGGCCAGGCCCCCCAATGCCCGCCCATGGCGCCGGGTCTGCTTTATTGTATTATTTTCCTGTTATCTCTGTAAAGCTGATATGAAACAATCTGTATTGTAAAAAGCGTTATATAAATAAAGGTGACTTGACTTACAGAGAATGGTCTGAAAAAGAGAAAATATCCAGTGAGCTGTTTTTAGTTTGAGTTCACTCCTGATATCATGTTTTGTTCAGTGATTTGAATAAAATATTTCTCAGTGCAGTTTCAACATGTCTGTTTATTTTCTCTGAACACTTCAACATGTGGTTTTATTCTTCGTTACTCGTTGCATAGTATTCGTCACATGATACTGAACACAGCGCCATCTAGTGGCTTTCTTGAGTAACAGACACAATCACTGGATCTCATTACAGAGACTGAGTAAATAACTCCTGATAACATGTCAGTTCAGGGTGAGTCACTAGATGGAGGAGTTGCTCCTCAGACGAGACCACAGAGACAAATCACACTAGAGATTTAAAGACTTTATCATTGCCTGTTGGAGGAAATGGAGGATCGATATGTTGTGTTTATGTATTTCACTGTGATCTCAAAGTATATATATATATATATATTTCCCTAATGACTAATGTTTCCCAAATCAGTATTTTTCTCAGGATAAAAGAGAAGCCGGTGGAAGTTGTTTGTTTATTATTGTAGATAGAAAAACAGTAGACCTATCAGTATTGTTAAATAACATTTAAATAATGTATAAAGACTTATATGTTCCAAACTTCTGAAATCTTTAAAATATACATAAAGTTAGTATTCCTCCAGGAGGCGCTCTACATAATAAATGTAATAAAACATGGAGAGACTCTTAAACCTCAGATTGAGAAACTTTATTGATAAAGACAAGCAAATACATACAGCAAATACAGTATATATAAAAAAACATAACCAAGTACTACTATAGAGACTACCATATCAGCATAGACTAAATCACTTGAGTGTATCACCTATAACACCATAAATCAGCAAACAAATTTTTTTACAAAATTGTATCACAAATTTGATTAATTCCTTATAGGAAATCATTACTACACATGTAAATAGGACCGAATTCCTTAACCTGTCAAGAAAATTAAATACATTAAGATTCTGTTTCATGTAAAATGACAAACCTGTGCTGACAATGACCTTCATGTCCTTTGTGTAAACAGCATTGGTGCTATGGCCTTCAGGTAAATATAGGAATAACCCCAGGGAGGATGGCTCATAGTAGACAATCTGTAAGAAAGATTGATAGCTCTAACAATCTTTTTAAAACTACAAACTCGTGACACTAACAGTTGATACTACATAATGCTAGAACAATTTGAAGTATCTAATAAATCTGTTGAAATTACTGTGAGTTTGTTGCCTGTATGTATGACTGCATGGTATTGTTCTTACATTCCACTTATCAGAAAGATGCAGTGAATTTCTGTGAGTCCTCTTCAGACAACCCTCACAAAACACTGCAGTGGTGCTGCACTCAATGCACCTGTAATCAGCATGTTCTAGGCAGACAACACACTGGGTAGCAATTGGTGCTGAACATTCAAACGACACCTTAAGCATGTCATCCTTGACTGCATCCCAGGCATGAAGCTCTCTCTTCTTTGCCTTACTGTATGCACTCTCAGAATATGAACTACAGCTCGATGCCACATCATCAGGTTCAGCCTGTTGAGATGTAATAGTCGGGTCGGTCTGTTTGGAGTTGGGCTGGGGAAGACCTTGACTAAGGTAAGAATCCTTTGCAGGGCCAACGATACACCTCCTCACCACCTTAATCTTAACGCTTCTGGAACGTGTGGTCTTAACTGTTTTTCCCATATCTGAAATCAAAATATTTGGCAATTATTACATAAAGCAAAGTGCAACCTGTACTTATCACAGCCTAAAAGACAGAAACACATCAGTGAACATGGGATGCAGATAAGGGATATGTATTTGGTGCCATAGATAGATATGTCAATAAGAGTAAGGTTAGGCCTATGATGTCTTCAGTGAAGCATCAACGAGCATTCAATATTATGCAATAGGCTGCCTTACAGTGTGGAAAAAGTAATTTTTCAGGCTAACTTTGCGTTTAACTAGAAACTAAATTTCCCCATTAGCTTCATACGTAAAAACATGCTTATTGGCAACGTTAATGCTCAAATAAAGCAAGTAAGTTAACGTAATGATAGGCTAATAACGTAACGTAATAGGGCCTAACGTTAGCCTATATAACGTTTACAAAATAATCGCAATATGCTTATCTCATGTCAACACTCATGTCACGCAACATTAAAACACATTTTATGTATTGTTTTCCACTATTGACTAATTATAATTACAGTATAAATGATCAGTTTTATCATTTAAATGTTCTTACCTGAAAATATCAAGCGTGAAATATCGCAATACGGTTATCTCATGTCAACACTCATGTAACGCAACATTAAAACACATTTTATGTATTGTTTTCCCTTATTGACCAATTAATTACCGTTTAAATGCTCGGTTTTATCATTTAAATGTTCTTACCTGAAAATATCAAGCGCAAAATATTGCAACGTTGCTGCGTCATTCACGATTTCCGATTACCGGCGAGCTGGATTCCTCTGGGATTGGATCTGGAGTCTTCTCTTGTATTTGTCGGTGATTAACCATGTGGATGGATGATAACAGCCTTCTGAGCCTACAGTAGTCGCAACAGGCCCCTACTGGCCCATATACTGTATATGAGCTGATAACCACTGATAACGCCCATTCAATCGAGTGATAACATTCGAAGCTGGTGCACCGACTGTATCATTATGTTTTGTAATATATCTAATATATTGTCCTTTTCAATATTTCTAGCCACTCTTTAAATCCTGTGATGGAACAGCATCTGGAGCTGAATTATTCTCCATTTTTGATCATAAGTTTGTTGGACTCACTTGGGGCCTCGTTGTTTGGACATGTTTGTCTGGTAATGAAGTGGTGAAAATTCATCCGTGTCCGTGTTTTTCAGAACCATTTTATTATGATCATGTTGGTCAACTTGTGGTTTTAAATGTATGTCGTTTGCGTATTTCTTCTTTGTGTGAAGGGCCATGATGGCTAATTTGTTTCAAGTAATTAAAAAATATTTAATTTCATGTCCATTTAAAAAAAAAAAGTTTGTAAATAAAAATGAAATCAAAATAATACAAAATACACTGTTTTATGACTTTTTTTCATGCATATTTTAAAGTTATAAATTAAATAAATGTTGACCTGTTTTTCAAGATTAGGATGTTGAATAATTTGGTGTTTTGTGAAGTAATAGGGGAATTAAGTTGTGCATTATACAACATTTAATGTATTTAAAAACAATTGTTTAAAGCTTATGCAATTGATAAATAATTAACATTTAAAATTCAGCTGCCAGTCATTAATATTCAGAAATCAGGAAAATATATTGTATATACTGCATTTTACATACTTCCTCTAGATATAGCAAACACGCTTGATATAGCATTCATGTAATTTACTGTAAAAAAATACAATATACTGTAAAAATACTGTTGTTTACTGTAATCAGAGAATACAGTAAAATTCTGTAAATTAAATTACAGAAACGCTACTGTAAAAAATACAGTAACTGGCTGGCAACCCTGCTGCCAGTATTTTACTGTAAAATTTACAGGTAATTTTTAACAATGTATGATGAAAATTGGCTAGCAATTTCACCAAGCAACTACCAAGAAATATATTGCAGCAGTTTGTCTTTCGTTTCGACAACACTTGCAAAATTCGTGATGGGACAGAGCTCGAATAGCTTCAGCGTCAGCGACTCTTTATAGTACAAAATCGCTGTCAATCAAAAGGCCATGCAGTCTTTCGACAGACCCTCCAATCATCACGCAGAGGCCCGGAGTCCAGGCCCGCTGAGCGTCCGTGGGCGGGACATAATCGCAGCATTTATCCAATGACTGTCTAGTTTCAGAGCGCTGAAAAAATCTGTTTAAAGCCCCATTAAAATCAATGGATGCTAGGCTTCAACAGGGAAATGCACTGTGACGCTCCGGGAATGTATGAGAAGGAAATCGAGTCAGCCGACCTGCTATATGTAGCTGATTCTGAACAAACTCCTTTTCGAGATGAACGTGTTCTAACGCATTTTTATCAATAAAATGTTAACACAATAATTTGACCATTGATATGTTGACATTATAAGGGATACCGAGCTTCCCTTGCAATCTTAAAGGAATCCCCACTGAACTTAACCAGACATTTATTACATGTTACCAGAACAGAAACAACTGAAGTCATAAAAACACATTTTAAACTCACCATCCAGACGCCAGAAACACAAGCAGATCAAAACAGGGAGAAATATCTTCAACAGTTTTAGTCCACAAATATGAGAAGACAAACTCTTCAAAACTGGTTCAGTAATAAAATGACAGACGTGCTGATGTGAAGCTGCTCTGTAGTAAAGTGAAGTGAAACTCTACAATCAGTTAAAATATCTGCCTATTTATTCAGTGTTCATGCATGTGACCGTCTAACTCTATTTTGGATGATGATTTCTCACTTTGATCATTGTCACTTTGAGCTCCAGTAGGCCTCAACTTCCTGTAAGTCAATGACATTATTTTCAACAGAAATAAACTGACCCATGTTTGATCTTGTCATGAGATCCTGAGAGTGTTTGTCTCTGCTCTCTCCTGTAACTCTCTTCAGGACGTTTGATCTTCATTTCTTATCAAATGTCTTGATTGTTTCTCCTCTCAGACTGATCTCAGAGTTTCTCTAATGGTTTTATGGAGCAGGAACAGATCGCCTGCTATAACTGTGTGTATGAAAGTGTCCTCTGATATCTTCACATGATCAATATTCAACAGCTCTGGATTATGATGCTGCTGTGATGCTGTAAATGCTCACTTTGTTCAGAGTGAAAAATACAATAGTGAGACGCTCACACAAAAACACTTTCTCACACGGCTCAGACACGCTAAAGACTGTGACGTCAGAGCTGACAAAGAAAACTCCTGATAACATGTCAGTTCAGGATGAGTCACTAGATGGAGGAGTTGCTCCTCAGACGAGACCACAGAGACAAATCACACAAGAGATTTTGGGCCCTATCACACACCCAGTGCAATGCAGCGCCAGACGCGACACAAGTGTGTTCTGCTAGTTACAGCCCAACACAGTTTTCATTTTCACGTCCTGTCACGTTGTTTAAATATATACATTATAGACTTTATCATTGCCTGTTGTAGGAAATGGAGCATCAATATGTTGTGTTTATGTATTTCACTGTGATCTCAAAGCATATTATAATGTGTCTCAAATCAGTATTTTCTCAGGTTAAAGGAGACACTAGAGGAAGTTGTTTGTTTATTATGTGGTGTATGGAAGTAAAATAATGCCAAATGTTTTTGAAACAAAAAGCCTGTTGAATTGCACTACTTGAAAAAAAAATATGCATTGCATTAACCATGCTTGCATTTTAATGCATTGTATTTTTAGGACTTGCATTTGTTATTGGCTCAAATTCGACATGGTTGAATATTTAAGCTGTGAATATTTCAATTCAAAACATTTCAAACACATTTTCATTATTAAAAATTCAATAATCCATATTCACCTTTCATATTTCATTTCCAAAATATTAAAACTGTTTAAAAATCCAACCTATAATATTCAACAGGCAATTTATGGTCCATTTTATTTCGCTTTACAAATTCGCTTCCACAAAATCAGTGGTTTAAATTCGACAGTAAATTCAACATTGACATCCAGGAACTGCAGGAAAAGCAGTAGATTGCCGAGCAAAATCTCTGTTAGTCGACCTCGCCAGCAGGGGGTGCAAGCGTATGTTGTTGACGAAGACCAGAGCAACAGTTAGAGCAAGCCATTCATTCATAAAAACATATTTATAGAAATGTAAGTGTATTTGTGATATTTATGAGGGCTGTTTTTTATGTTTAATTCAGTGTCTTCGTGGTCCCTGTGTAGCCTACATGCATCTTTCTCTACTGTGAACGAGATTATAATGTTATTCCCCCGATGCTGATGTACAGATCAAATGGAGGGCCAACATTTGAGGTAGACATATTTCTCTTGGTTGTTTAGTTGCCTTTATATCGCGGCGATGTGCTGCAGTACTAGGGTTTCCCTCAATACTTCAGGATTGCTGGACATATAAAACGCGTAACGTAGCTTAACTAATACAGTGATATAAAAGACCAAACTCGCACCTTGTTGAGAAGGCTGTAGGCTACTATACGCACTGCCGGCACATCCGGGAACTTAATTGTCAATTTCGTCCCCGCCCCTTTTTAGGGGAAAACAAACTAGACTTCCCATTGAGTCCAATACAAAATAACGGCACAAACCAACGTCCGTACACAGCCGACAGGCGTGAATAACTTAAAGGGTTAGTTCACCCAAAAATGAAAATTCTGTCAGTATTTACTCACCCTCATGTTGTTCCAACCCCGTAAGACCTTCGTTCATCTTCGGAACACGAATTAAGATATTTTTTGATGAAATCTGAGAGCTGGATCACTCCTCCATACTCCTCCATAGGCTTCTTGAGGGATTGAACTTGCAGGCCCCGAAAAGTTATTACAGACATCGTTAAAATAGTCCAAGTGACTACAGTGGCTCAATCTTAAGTTTATCAAACGACGAGAATACTTTTTGTGCGCAAAAAAACAAAAATAACGACTTTATTTCAACTATTAATTTCCTTCTCTGTGGGCCTCGAGTCAGTTCACTAGTGTAAAAGCGTAGAGCTTCTGTTGTTGTACGTCACACGCATCACCCACATGACCAGCGTCGGCCAATAGTGAGCCTACGTGTGACGTAGCTCTACGCTATTACACTAAGTTAACTGACTAGAGGCCCACAGAGAAGGAAATTAATAGTTGAAATTAAGTCGTTATTTTTGTTTGTTTTTGCGCACAAAAAGTATTCTCGTCGCTTGATAAACTTAAGATTGAGCCACTGTAGTCACTTGGACTATTTTAACGATGTCTTTAATAACTTTTCGAGGCCGGCAAGTTTCAATCCTTTTGAAGCCTATGGAGGAGTATGGAGGAGTGATCCAGCTCTCAGATTTCATCAAAAATATCTTAATTCGTGTTCCGAAGATGAACGAAGGTCTTACGGGGTTGAACAACATGAGGGTGAGTAAATACTGACAGAATTTTCATTTTTGGGTGAACTATCCCTTTAAGAAATCACTCAAGTAATTATATGTCCACCCTGCCTGCCATAGAGCGTAAAAGATAGACATCAACAAACTTAATTTGGTCAATTTGAAAACATGTCCCTTCATTCTCCCAGCGTCAAATTGGTGTAACAACCCACCCAGTGGGGTAATATATTATAAGATATATTATAATGCATATTATAAGACATAATACATATATTTAAATTAAAAAAAAAAAAAAAAGTAAAACCATTCACTGGCTTGCCATGGTTATTCGATGAGGTATGACTACGAGTAAATGTCCGGGTAAGTACACCTCTGGCCACTGTTACACCAATTTGACCGAATTTGACGCTGGGAGAATGAAGGGACATGTTTTTAAATTGACCAAATTAAGTTTGTTGATGCATCTTTCACGCTCTATAGCAGACAGGTTGGACATATAATTACTTGAAATTATTCACGCCTGTCGGCTGTGTACGGACGTTGTTTTGTGACGCTATTTTGTATTGAAGTCTATGGGAAGTCTTTTTATTTTCCCCTAAAAGTGGGCGTGAACCGGTTCAGAGAAATTCTATGACGCTGCGCCGGTTGTGCGTATATGGCTATAGGCAAGCAGATGGACTCAGAATATGAACTTAACGCACAAAGTTTCACACTCGCGTTTCTCAGTGATATACTGGCATGTGCTTGACATTGGACATTCGCAAATTTAGGGACCGTCTCTAAAGTTACATATACATTGGTACACACGTTTCTAACTTCAGTAGCATTGGGAGGTAATGACTTACAGAAAAGTGGTAGGTGTCAGGCATGATGCACACCTTTTATATTTTTGATATGTATTCAAAATAAATTGAAGTTTGCTATTGAAGTTAGAAACATGTGTAATGTCGTATGTAACTTTAGAGACGGTCCCTCCCTACGCGCGAATGTCCAATGTCCAATGGGGGGGATTATGATATATGATTCGATAACTAATCACTCGTTGAAAAAGACGAATTGACTGACTAAAGTTTAGTAAACAAAATGGAATATAACTCAATACCATTTCATTAGAAAACATTACAGTGGCTGAGTGCACTGGATACATCACAGCAGTTTTTCTAATAAAAAAAAAATACACAATCATCCTAAAAAGAGACCGTACGCCTATAGTATAGACCCCTTTTGCGCCGACGTCACAGTTACGTCACGGCGCTAGCTGGAGGCAAAACAAAGGGGAAACTGGAGGCTGCAAATAAACCAGCACAGATTCGGCTACATAATAAGGAGCTTAAATTAGTATTATTATTATTAAATGTCATCTTGTTGAGTTGTTGGGTGCTAGAATCAATGAAAAATGAATATGCTGTATCTGGAATTTTTATTTCTATAAAATATTCACATCATTAAAATTGCACCGTAATGTCACTCTTTACATTGTCGTCTTCTTGGCGCTGGCTAGGCAGAACTGCGGATCGTACCCATGATCGTACCACACAAGTCTTGTACATGACCATTCAGCACATAGTTATAGGCATCTACAGATTTATATGCCCTCAGTTTCTCTTTACGCTCTGTTTCTCTATCGGATAGCTGTAGAAGTCAGGCCACTCAACCGGAGTTAGCCTAGCGTTAACGTTCATCCTGTCAGATCGTCCATCCATTGACTGAGCGTGTATGGGTCAGCCAATCTGGTTCCGTCCGTTAAAATTAACTTTTGCAAATAACAATCGCGGTTCTGGACAGTGAGTGACCTTGCAGATTAAGATAAAATCAGATTTTCTCCAGTCATTGTTAAAAAACAAGCTAACAAAACTTGCAAACTGGCGTTAGTGAAGTGGCCAGAGGGATCGTTCTGCCTCCACGTAAGCCCCGCCCACATAAAAACGTCACTATGTTTACTAACTGAAAAGGGGTCTATAGGCTAGGCCTTCTCATCAACACTCCCTCCGGGACCGAAAGGGTATTCTGACGTTACAGACACAATTATCATCGCAAACATCTAGATATTAAAACAAACTTTTTATATCTTGACAGTTAAAACATCAAACAACACTAGAACAATAAATTAATTAAATTATTTACTTGTTTTTTTCAGCTGAATGATTCCTCTCGAAAACGTTGGTCTGCGTCTGCAGGATCCCCCTCAGGATTTAAATTAACCGCCAAAACCTTTTTTCAGGCGGCTGAGTTCCTTAATTCTAGTAGTGGCCCGCTTGTGACAAAACGAACTCAGGCGATGGTAAATACACACAGCTACACCGAGTATGGACCTGACAGTAGTACAACTGCTTTCAGCCGATACTGGCCCATACAGAAAAAGCCGTCAGTCAGTCAGATGTGTTATGCACAGTCGGTACGGATCTGGCCCATTATCTGTTCACCGTTGCCGACAGTGAGCCGACAGTGATGCATTTCAGCCGGAATCGGCCCAACTGTGCTTGCTATCTGGGGACTGCTTCATGATAATCGAATGTACCCAGTTTTAACATTAGTTTTAGTTTAACCACAGATTAACTTATAACGCTAGTGTATGGGGCATTGAATAAGTAAAAATAAAAATCACTAGTTAATACCACTAACAAGGCTCAAAATAGCCCCACACTAACACGCTAGCATAATTAGGGTCTCTACCTGCAAACCGAAGCATTGAGAACTTTGTAAGTGTACAAACAGTTTAATAATAAGATACTTTATAAAGACAGTACACTTCGCGTATACAAGTAAGAGCCATCTTTGGAAAACAGTCTCGACCAGTCGAACGAACGCCGTGCTACGTGAGCTGAACTGTGACTATCGACCAGCACGTAGCATGGCGTTCGGGGTCATGAAAACGTATCCCAGAGAACGGTAGACTCGGGGTGGTGGTGGTACCCATGTGTTATTTAGCCCTAGGTTCATTTTTGGCCGGAATTGTCCTTTAATGTACGATCTTACATTAGCTCAACCTATTCATTGTGTTTAATGTTAACATACGTTTAATGCCAAATTACCTTTGGCATTAAACACAATACTAAACACTGCTGTGAGGGTGTTTCTAATACAGATGCTGAGGGAGTGACTGTGAATTAAACATCTTTCTCTCTTCTGACTCAATCTAATCAATCTCTCTATATTTGTCTTGGAAACATATTGTTGATGTGTTTACATGCCTAAACACTATCAGAATCACTGACTTGCACTTTAATATATTTTTTCCATGAATGAGTATTAAATTATTCCCAATAGTCCATTCTCTTAATCTCACAGCTTTTCTCTTGGTTGCGCTGATTCCAGTATTGTATATTTATTTTAGCGCTTTTATCCAATTATATTTCAGCCATCATGTGTTGCCAGGGTAAAATAAATCTGCCTTGAGGCCTTCAGAATCGACAGTGCGGCGCCTGTAGCTTAAAATGAATGGAAATGAAACAGTTACTTTAACCAATCAGATAATCAGTCAGATTTAATCAGCCAATCAGAGTTCGATTTGACTGCACTGGGGCCATCTAGCAGGCGTACAATAACGTCGGCATTTTTTTATGTCCTTTGATTGGGTGGTCAGGGTGCGTACTATTACTGGTAGTCAGAGGCTGAGCTAGCTAACCGCCTCTGTAGCGAACTACATAAACTAAAATACATTCCTGTAGATTTAATAGTTTTTCAACCCACAAATTAATGTTTCTTTCCCTCCTCGACCCCCAGAGCGGTCATGTTAAAGTCATGTTCGGCTAAAGTCAGACTACTTGGTCTCGTTTACATTTGAAGGAACGGAGAGTATCTTAGGTAGTAGCACAACAAAACCAAAATTAAATTAATAATGGATGCAGTTTCCACATTACTGGTTGTTTTCTTTGCCAGAGGTATCGATTCTAGGACATTATTATACTATTTTATCAGAGCCTGCATAAAGGCTACCGTTCACTGCGCCATCTTGGATTCCCCCCTAAAGGTTTATATGTGGTGCACTGCTGAAATCTTTAATGCTACATAAAGTTTTATTTTCCTCCAGAGACTCTTGAACCTCAGAGTGAGAAAACGTCTCAGGTTACTATTGTAACCATAGTTCCCTGAGAACAGGGAACGAGACGATGCGTCGATCGACGCCATGGGAACGCCCCCAGCGTGACTGCGTCTGAAGCATCTATGTCAACTAGTCCAATGGAAAGAATGAGCGTCACGGGCGGGTGACGTCATGACCAGGAAATGATAAAAGCACATCCGGTGCAAACCGGCATTAGCTTCGAAAATTGCCGAAGCAAGCCGATCACAGGGATGCAGGAAGTATGGCAGGGTGACGCATCGTCTCGTTCCCTGTTCTCAGGGAACTATGGTTACAATAGTAACCTGAGACGTTCCCTTACGAAGGGAACTCAACGATGCGTCGATCGACGCCATGGGAACGAGAATACCCAAAGCGCCAGAATTCCAAGTACCTGAGTGTTAGTCTGTTGTAACTAAGCACTAAGCACCTGAGAACCTGGGGCAGCATCCAGGTCTAAACTGTAAAATTTAACGAATGTGAGCGGAGAGGACCAGCCCGCCGCATCACAGACGTCCCGAAGAGAAACCCCATATAGTAAGGCTTTAGAAGCCGCCATACTCCTAGTAGAGTGAGCTCGGACCACCAAAGGACATGGCTGGTCCGAGTACTCGTATGCAAGTGAAATAGCCTCAACTATCCACCTACTGACCGTCTGTTTAGAAGCAGGAAGACTCGCACTGGACACAAGAGGTTCAGTCTTTCCTGGTCTGCAGATGCAAAAGGAGGAGGACAGAAAGCCTGCAGCACAATAGGCCTCGGAGTCAAGGTCGGCACCTTAGGGACGTACCCCTGTTTTGGATATAAGAATGCCTTGACCATCCCCGGTGCAAACTCAAGGCAAGTGGGGGAAACCGAAAGGGCCTGAAGGTCTCCAACTCTCTTAAGGGACGAAATAGCTAGCAGAAAGATAGTCTTAAAGGTAAGAAACTTATCTGAAACCGAATCTAAGGGCTCAAATGGAGCCCTAGAAAGGCCTTCTAGTACTATAGCAAGATCCCAAGCTGGCACCCTAGTGCGAGTTGCAGGCCTCAGCCTTAAAGTGCCACGAAGGAAACGTGTAACCAGGGGGTCTCGACCCAACGATGTACCCCCCACCAGGGCGTGGTAAGCCGCAATGGCCGCCACGTAGACTTTGAGCGTGGAAGGACATAGGCCTGACGTAAAGCGCTCCTGCAGGAACTCGAGTACTGTGTTCACAGAACAGTTAACTGGATCCCACTGATGTTGGTAACACCATAAAGAGAAAACTCTCCATTTAAGCGCATATAGTTTCCTAGTAGCTGGGGCTCTGGAGCTTAGAATGGTCTCAGCAGCCTCGGCTGAAAGACCACTCTCTATGAGTTGGGCCCCCTCAGAGGCCAAACCCACAGGTTCCAAATCTCTGGTCGAGGGTGAAATATTGTGCCCCCGGCCTGAGACAGAAGGTCTCTCCTGATCGGGATCTCGAAGGGAGGACCATCTAGGAGATGGATCAGGTCCGAAAACCAGATCCGACTTGGCCAGCGTGGTGCTACTAGCAGTAGGCTTATTCCATACCGGCGGACTCGCTCCAGAACTCCTGGGAGCAGAGCAACAGGGGGAAAGGCGTACAGACGTAGCCTCGGCCACGTCTGCACCATAGCATCCAGCCCCAGAGGGGCTGGGTGAGTAAGGGAGAACCACAGAGGACAGTGCGTCGTATTCTGAGACGCAAACAGATCCACTTGTGCTTGGCCGTAAAACTCCCAGATTTTCTCCACCACCTCGGGGTGGAGTCTCCAGTCCCCTGGCCTCAGCTCCTGCCTCGACAGGATGTCTGCTCCTATATTCTGGACCCCAGGAATATACACTGCCCTCAGAGAGAGTACCTTCCCCAGAGACCACAGGAGGATCTGGTGCGCCAGTTTGCAAAGCGGACGCGAACGCAGGCCCCCCTGACGGTTCAGATAAGAGACCACTGATGTGTTGTCTGTTCGTACGAGCACATGATGGCCCCTCAGGTCTGGGAGGAACTGCCTCAACGCATTGAAGACAGCCATCATCTCCAGGCAATTTATGTGCCACGAGAGATGATGACTCTTCCACAGACCCTGAACCGAGCGGCCTTCCATTACCGCTCCCCAGCCGGTGAGGGAAGCATCTGTCGATATAGTAACTCGATGGCAAAGAGCTCCCAACACCGGACCTTGGGTTAAGAACCAGTGCTTCCTCCATATAACTAAGGCACGAAGGCAACGCCGCGTGACCTTGATCATACGAAGTGGGTTTCCCCTCGGGGAGAACCCTCTGGTCCTGAGCCACCACTGTAAAGGCCTCATGTACAGCAGGCCAAAAGGTATCACGTTGGACGCTGCTGCCAAAAGACCCAACAGTTTCTCGAACTGTTTTACAGTGCGTGACTGGCCTAGCTTCAGCTCTTTTGTGGCTGACAGGATAGCAGCTACACGAACGGGCGATAGGATGGCCCGCATTGTCACTGAATCCCATACCACACCAAGGAAAGTGGTTCTCTGTACTGGAGAAAGCACACTCTTCTTGGCATTGAGCCTCAACCCCAAAATCTGCATATGAGCGAGAACGACACCTCGGTGCCGAACCGCCAACTGCTCTGATTCCGCTAGAATCAGCCAGTCGTCGATGTAGTTCAGAATACGTATGCCCTGAAGCCTGAGAGGGGCTAATGCTGCATCCACGCATTTCGTGAACGTGCGGGGTGATAAAGCTAGAACGAACGGAAGAACCCGATATTGGTATTCTTTGCCCCCGAAAGAAAACCTTAGGAACTTCCTGTGCTGAGGGAGGATGGAGATATGGAAGTAGGCGTCCTTCAGATCTATCGTGACAAACCAGTCCTCGGATCTGATTTGAGTCACGATCTGTTTGAGTGTCAGCATTTTGAACTTTAGTTTCTGAACTGACCGATTTAACAAACGAAGATCTAAAATAGGACGCAACCCTCCATCCTTTTTTGGAACAATGAAATAACGGCTGTAAAAACCCGACTCTCGGTCGGGTGAGTACACCTGTTCTATAGCTTCTTTCGCTAACAGGGCCTTTACCTCTTGCTCCATTACCAGAGCCTGCTCGGGATGCACCACTGTGGGCAACACCCCGTTGTAACGAGGAGGACGAGAACCAAACTGGATTCTGTATCCTTTTTCTACAATCTGCAGGACCCAACGAGAAATATTCGGCAGAAGCTTCCACGCTGCCAGAAAATTTACTAAGGGAACCAGCCTCTCGAGGCTGGTCTCTGGTGTTACTGAGACAGCTAATTCTGGAGCCTGAAACATCATGGCAGGAACTACCTGAACTGGCTGCTCTAACGCCCCCCTCAGAGGGCGCGGAACCGATGCTGTGCCGCAGCATAGCATCAGCGACTCGCTGGAGACCGCTGCGCCCTGAAGCACCAAGGGTGGCAGGGTTGGCAGAACGGTCTCGTGAGGACCCCGAAATGGAACGGGCACCGTATAATGAGGTGTACACCGCTCTACTTCGGTCGGGGCTGTCCTCACAGGCCTGACGCATGAACATCAGGACCTTTTTTTTTTCTGAGCCGAAGTCTTCTTCGCCTGAAGAACGGTCCTCAGATCCGGCTTCGACTTAGAAGACTTCGGCTGAGAGGGTTGCGTCTGTCTCCAGTGTCTACGTGGAGGTGCACGAGACGCAACACTCTCTTTCTGTTGCACATGATATGATGAGCTCGACGGCTGGGGCTGCTCACGCCCAGCAGCCCCAGGGGGCTGGACACGGCGAGGGATAAACTTTTTAAAAGCGTCAGCTTGTTTCTTAGACTCCTGAAATCGCTCGACGACCGCGTGGACTGCGTCACCAAAGAGACCAGAAGGTTCAAGCGGAGCATCTAATAAAAAAGCTCGATCTTTTTCTTTAATCTCTGACAGATTTAACCATAAATGTCTCTCAGTAGCTACCAAGGCTGCCATAGACCGCCCAATTGCTCTGGCGGTCTCCTTAGTAGCCCTGAGAGAAAGATCGGTAGCACGACGAAGTTCTTGAATATCGTCATGAGAAATTCCCTCACTACTATCCAGATCCCCCAGCAGGTCAGCTTGATACGCCTGTAGCACTGCCATTGTATGCAGACATGCTCCAGCTTGACCTGCTGCCATATAAGCTTTGCCCACTAAAACCGAGGTGGCTTTAAGCGGTCTAGTGGGCAAAGCCGAGGCTTTCAGGGACGATGCGGGACCAGGCGAAAGATAGCTAGCTAAATTCTGTTCCGCCTGGGGCATCGCCTCATAACCATACTCTTTTAGCCCTCTTATTCTCGAATAAGTTTTAACTTGAGGGCTAAAAAGTCGTGAAGAGTACGGTTTATTCCACGATTTTGATATTTCATTGTGGAGATCGGGAAAAAAGGGAAGCTCTCGTGGTGGAGATAATGTCGTGGACGATAAAAAGCGCTCATCTAATTTACTTTTAGGACGAGCGCTTTTATTCTCAGATGGCCATACAATATTTAATTTTTCTACAGCCCGTGACATAACAACCACCAGCTCATCATATGCTGGGGAAATAAATTGTGAATCTTTTTCCCCCATGTGTGTGCTTTCACTCTCCATACTCATAACATCGACCTCCTCGGAGGAAGAGCATTGAAGTAATGGAGTGCTCTCTCCCCGGGCGGAAGAAACCGCAGAGCGTGCTTCCGACACCGGGGGGAGAGCGCTGGATCTTCCGGGTAAGGAAGGAGAAAAGGCCAAGGGACCCGTCTCCAACCCCTCCGAAAGATCCTTCTGCGATCCCCAGGAATGCATTCTCCGCGCCGCCTCGGCAGACGCGGGTCCTGATCCCTGAGGATCGCGAGCCTGCCCACTCTTTACATCAAAGAGTGACAGGCGAGAGCGGAGCATGCGGAGCGGTAGCATTTCACAGTGTTGACACTCAGCCTCCTCGAAGGCTGAGACCGCATGCTCCACTCCCAAACAAATGACACAAAGCTCGTGTGTGTCCCCACCCGTTAAATAACGCGGGCAGGGAGGAACACACTGTTTGTACATTTGTTTCGCCATAACGTTTCCGAATAAATTGCAACAGACAACAATAAATAGACAGAGACAGTATAACACAGATCGCTTGCTGAGGCAACAGAAGCTAATGCCGGTTTGCACCGGATGTGCTTTTATCATTTCCTGGTCATGACGTCACCCGCCCGTGACGCTCATTCTTTCCATTGGACTAGTTGACATAGATGCTTCAGACGCAGTCACGCTGGGGGCGTTCCCATGGCGTCGATCGACGCATCGTTGAGTTCCCTTCGTAAGGGAACTTTATTTATAAAGGCAAGCAAACACATCTGACAAATATACAGCAGTAGTAAAGTGAGATCTGTGTCTCTTTATTCATTTATTTGATGTATTTGAGGGAAACAATAAGCCTTTCAAACTGGATTTTTTTTAGGCAAAAAGAGTGAGCGTTCTGCTTTAGATTTCAGTACTTCCTGAAAAAGATGAACATATGAAGACAAATGAGTAAACCTCAAGTTACATATGTAAGTTTGTGAGAAATCAATAATTTCATCAATAATGACATCAATAATGACATTAGTCAAAAACTCTCGCTAAATTCTCTAAACAAAGTGTAGAAGTGATCTTTGATAGCAACCTTTCTTTTGAAAGCCACATTTCTGGCATTTGTAACACTGCTTTTTAAATCTTAAATACTCAATTACAACATATGCTATCACTGTCAAATGCAGAAAAGTTAATTTATGCGTTCATGACCTCAAGGCTAGATTATTGTAATGCTGTAACGATATGCCTTATTGGTAGATGTTATCTGAATTAAAATGGGGTCAGATTAAACTGTGTGAGAGTTTGGAGTGTTTAAAAAGATGAGACGTACAACAGTTATGAATAAATGTGTGATACAAGTGTATTTACAAATTCCACATGGAACTTAAAACAACACAATAAAACTAGAACACTCAGGTGTTGATTTCGATGGGGACGGTGGGTACGCGCCCCGACCAGATTTCGTCATGAGTCATTTTGTAGCCGACCTCAAATGTAGCCGACCCCCTACCACCCCGAGGAGCAAACCACACCCACCAATAAAGTTCAGAGGCTTGTCAACTGAGCTTAAAACAAAGAATTTATTAAAGTCTCAATAGTTAAAATGTCTCTTGAAGCAGGACAACCGTCTTCTGTTATGGTAGGTCTCTGGAAACAGGGCAACTGCCTCCCTCCACAACGTGTCTCTAAGCCTGGTTTTTAGTCCGGAGTTCCCCCACGCTCCCCCACTTAAAGGGGGCTGCCACCCAGCTGAGTTAGCTCCTCCCCCAGCGGATAACTGGCAGTACAGTGTCACCGACTTGCTCCCTGGCCCTCAGCTGGCCACTCAGTCCACCACGGCCCAGTCACGAAGCCTGGGGGAAATCCACAGCAAACGTAGAATACTCTTTGAAACAGAGGAAAACACCGCAACACACCAAGGTTCAAGTGAGGTCTCACCACAATCTTCACACCAATATTCAGCAGGCGATCGACTCAGAACAGCGGCAGACAGGCGGCGCCGGTGGCACTGGGATGGGTTATTCCATTGTATACCTGCCAGGGAGAAGACGAACTGGATGGTGGGTTTACAATTGCATGTCGGAAGCGGGAGGCTGGGATCCTTAAGCTGCAATGCAGACTGTTGATAGTGAGACACAGTGTAGAATAGTAGAGCGAGGCTGGTAAGTCGTTGGCTACGGCACTAGCAAGACAGCAGTATGCACATCCAGTGTAAGAGTCGATAGAATGGTGCAGTGAGGCTGGTAAGTCGTTGGCTACAACACTAGCAAGACAGCAGTATGCTCATCCAGTATGGAGGTCGATAGAATGGTACAGTGAGGCTGGTAAGTCGTTGACTACAGTACTAGCAAGTCAATGCAAACTGGACGTATACTCATTGACTAAACCTCGTTCACAATAGCGAGGCGGGGGAGACGGAGGGCAGACACGCATATACTGGCAACATATTTCCCGCGTTCTACAACTCAATCCAATCGCTGTATGTAGGAGTGGGTACTTAGCTTATCGTAGCCCAGCAGATCTCCCTCCCGAATGCGTCTCTGTCCCCAGCACATTTCAAACCAAACTGATGCCCATGAGAACACTAAGGTATTCTAGCATTAAAAATACTGTTAAAAGCACGGAGTCCGTTTGCACCATACCATAGCACAGTCCATAAAAATCCTAGCGTGTTGCTAGTCCCAAAGTGAATGTGAGACGTGTCTACTGGTGTATATACAAATTTCACCGAAGTGATAATCCAAATTGTGCTGGAAAGGTAAGTCCACCGGTGGTTCGACCGTGTAGCGTGTTGCAGGTTTTTAATAAATGCTGTGTTCTTTTGAAGAAACTGCCTATTCTCTGTCATTTTACATGGTGTCAGAAGTAACGGACTATGGTGAAGTTTAATCCACCTCCGAGTTTTTCCTTTGATAAGCCGACGGAATGGATGAATTGGAGACAAAGATTTCAGCGCTTCTGTACGGCTACTAAGCTTGATAAAGAGGATGGAGAAGTGCAAGTGAGTTATCTTTTATTTGTGAATGGACAGCACAAGCCTAAATACAAAATTCAAGCTGACATTAATGAAAAAATGCAGAAACGTTTTGAATGCAAGTGATGAGCGCTGCCCTGTAAGTAGGGGCAAATGCCACAAAACTGGACACTGGTCCCAGTAAAGACACTAGAGCCAGCTAATGTCACATTGGATAGCCCTGGGGGAAAGTCATACCCATTCTCTGCCTATGTGGTCCGTGGATATAACGTGAATAACCTGCTTAGTCGGTCTCTATCAGCTGACATGAACCTAGTAAGGAGAGTGGAGGAGGCGAACGCAGCTTCTGAACGCTATGATGCATTTGGTGAGACACTCAAAACTGACTGTCAAAATACAGTTAACCTGTGTGTGCTGTTTGGGGTCTTTTGTGACCCTAAATTATGTTTGCTAAAATAAAAATAAAAAACTCTCTTTGTCCAAATGGCATTAAACTTTGTACAGTTGTCCTCACTGTACAGTTCTAGATCTACAAATAAAAAAATATATTTTATGTTAGTGTGGGGAAAAAAGTCACATTTGTGCTGTTTGGGGTCTCCAGATAGATCTCGTTTTTGAGAGATTGTTCTGTTTTTTTAAACAAATGTAATTTTACTCAGTTTATTAATGTTTTTACTCCACATTTGAGCAGTTTTTGGAGGAAATGTATGTACATATATTAAAATATATAAATATTTTAAATAGGTTTTTATTTTTATTTTAAAAACGCTTTTTATGTAAAATTCACTTTATAAAAGACCCACATTTCTAAATTTCCTTCATGGAGATAACATGGATAATTTTACATGGTTCAGTGTAAGACTTTTGCCCATCTTTGGAAAATAGCCCGAGTGTAAACCACAAACGAACAGCACACAAGGGTTAAAAGACTTGTCGCAGCCATATACTGTGTGTTCCCAATGCTTCAAACGGTGAAAGAAGAGTTGCAGAGGATCGAGAACAATGGTGTCATAGAGCGTGTGACACAACCAACCAAATGGTGTGTGCCAATGGCACCCGATCTGAAGAAGATCGGCAAAGCACGCATCTGCATGCATCTTAAAAGACTGAACGACACAGTAAAACGAGAGCATTTTGTTCTATACCCACTGCTGATGAGATTATTGCTAAGCTTAGTGGCGCAGTGTTCTCCTCCTCAGATCCCTCTCCACCCAGAGCGCTGCAGACTCGCCACCTTTACCACACCACTTGGGAGATATTTTTTCAGGAGGCTTCCCTTTGGGATTTCGAGCGCTCCAGAGATCTTCCAGAGGATAATGCAGGAGACGCTTCAAGTGCTGGAGGGCCGAAGGTCTTTATGAATGACATACTTGTCTATGAGTCTTCCCTGGAACAACATGACTCTCGTCTGGAACAAGTGCCGCAGAGAGGAGTCTACAGGGTTTAAACTAAATACGGAGAAATGCACGTATGCACTCGGTTCCTGGGTCACCTTATTAATGAGACAGGAGTGCAGATAGATCCAGATAAGGTGGATGCTATCCGACAGCTTCCAACACCACAAAATCTGCAGGAACTGAAAAGGGTGCTTGGCATGGTGAATTATTTGTGGAGGTTCATCCCAAACCTCTCGACAGTAAACCAGCCACTAAATGAACTCCTCATGCAGAAAGGTACGTGGATGTGGACACACACACAGCAGACAGCTTTTGAAAACATCAACGAGCTGCTCATGAAGGCACCAGTCCTCATATATTACGATGTCGCTTGGACCACTGCTAGCATACTAGCATACGGCTCACTGATGCAGAAAGTTGATATGCACAGATCGAGGAGTGTCTGGCCAGTGTGGGGGAATGTGAGAAGTTTGAAAAATACTGTGTGCTTGGATGAGTTTAAGCTGGTGACGGATAACAAGCCCCTGGTCCCTCTCATCAATAGCAGGAGCTTATAGATAACGTCCCAGTACGATGTGCCAGGAAGAATTAAGGCAGTTATGAAGCCAAAAGAGGGTCAAACCTGCTACTAGCAAAGTGTACATAATAAAGTGTCCAATTAAGTGAATTTATAGTGTGGATTTATATAGTCTATTTTGGACACTATATGGCGCTATTTAATAGTGGGATGTTTTATATAGCGGCTACTCAATCCAATGATGAAACCGCTGAGACAGGGACTTTATGCACTTGTGACGCATAAATAAAACATCGGTGAGGAAAATTAACTTTTACTAGCAATTCTTTATTGTACAGACTGATGTTTCTTGATGGAACGAAGTTTAGTGTTCAACAAAGAATACATCGTCCCTACTCACCCCATCTCCCTATCTCAATCACTGAACAGGTGAATAATATTCACATTCCTACGTAATCCCGTGACCCCCCACCATCATCATGTGACAATCAAAACATTAACTCTTTCATGTCTACTACATTTTATTTTATGAAATGTAAGGTTCATGGTCTGTTAACCAATTACAAATGAGAAAAATTAAAGAATTCAATTAGTTGAAAATGTTGTTTTTTATTGAATTTTGATTGCATTGAATTTTCACACTCCTTTTTTCTGAATAGGAGCATATTTCTTACACTTTAAGCTACAATATGTTATTTTCTCACCGCCAGAGGTCGCATTTTCAAAACAATAACAAAGACGAAGCTTGCTGACGCTATTAAAGAGAGAGTGGAACGATGGGAGATGTCGTTTTCAACATCCAGAGATGTATAGAATTCACGAATCATATAAATTGTAAATCAGCTAATTAATTAGTTTTTGTATTACCTGTACGTTTGATCACGCTATGTTATGTCATCGTAATGAATTAGCTGCCAGGTACATTTGAACAAACCCACAGTATTTGCAAGTAATGGCTAAATAATTTTTTGCAAAACATACTTAATTTCACTGCCATAGACTTGGTCACCAGACTTGATAAAAAGCGCTACTGATGTACAAACAAAGTGCAATATAACTGTAGTGTACAATAAATAATATATATTTGCTTACCTGTATATTAAAACACATGCGAGAGCAGAATCTCTGTGGACAGATCAAGTCCAAGTTTGTCGCGAAGCTCTCCCCATCCTGAAAACGCCACGCCGATATTGATCCTTGATTTTATTCTCCGTTTTTCCCAAAGCATGCTTGCCTAAGTTGATCTATGTTTACTTTTTTTGGATTTTCTGTACTTGCCAATCTATAATTGTGAACCATTATGACTGAACAACACAACAGCAGGGTGCGAGATATTGTATCATACACTGAACAAAATTATAAACGCAACACTTTTGTTTTTGCCCCCATTTTTCATGAGCTGAACTTAGAGTGGCTAACTTCTCTGTGGGCCTCGAGTCAGTTCACTAGTGTAATAACGTAAGCTTCTGTTGTTGTACGTCACACGCATCACACACATGACCAGCGTCGGCCAATAGTGAGCCTACATGTGACGTAGCTCTGCGCAATCACACTACGTTAACTGACTAGAGGCCCACAGAGAAGGAAATGAATAGTTGAAATAAAGTCGTTATTTTTGTTTGTTTTTGCGCACAAAAAGTATTCTCGTTGCTTGATAAAGTTAAGATTGAGCCACTGTAGTCACTTGGACTATTTTAACGGTGTCTCTAATAACTTTTCGGGGCTGGCAAGTTTCAATCCCTGAAGAAGCCAATGGACTAGTATGGAGGAGGGATCCAGCTCTCAGATTTCATAAAAAATATCTTAATTCGTGTTCCGAAGATGAACGAAGGTCTTACGGGGTTGGAACAACATGAGGGTGAGTAAATACTGACAGAATTTTCATTTTTGGGTGAATTATCCCTTTAAAGCTAGTCTGAGTCTTCATATGAGCAGGAATGGAAAGAAAGCCCTTCAAACACACAGTAATGACAACTCAGTGAGTCTGATTAGTTTCATTAGTCCGTCACTGAATATCACTCTTCAACAATAAAGTATTGAATATTACATACAAAACTAAAAAGCTGAGAGGGAACTACAGCGGTTCCTGTGAAAGCGGTCACTCTGCTGGTCTGGTTCTTGAAGTTTGATCATTTTCTCTTGGCGATCGGCGCATACACCACATGATCCTCCTCTTTAACATCCTGTCAAAAACACAATATATAACAAAAAAATGTACAGTATGTATTTATTGTATTATACATGTATTTATTTTGCAGTATCACAAAACTTCCAAAAGCCTGTAATTGAGAGACTTTCATTGTTTCCTTCTGTTTGTTTTTTAATGCTTGCCATCGAAGGTGCTGTTCTTATGGCTTTTAAACATATTTAACATAGTGCTTTTTGTGTTTTTGTCTGTATAACGATCTATCTATCACACACTGGCGCACTCACTGCTGAAATGAAACACAGACATGAATTAGTAATAAATGATCTTACCGAATTCTGTGCTTTTCTTTTGTAGAACTTTGGCTCGGTGTAAGTGATTTCTTCTTGAGTCTCAACTGTTTCAACGATAATAAGATGTAGGTGAATTAAAACAACAAAACCCAATGTTATTAACTATATCTGTTTATTTACATCAAATATGTTATTAGGGCTGTCAAAGTTAAAGTGTTAAAGCTCACATTACTGCATTACATTAACAAATTGATTCACTTTGACTCATTCATCAGTCACTAACAGGGTGTAACGTGATTGGTTGTAGCAATAACTCGCACGACGACGGAATATACAGGAACACACTTGGAAATTTTCACAGGAAACATGTAGTTGCCAAACATCAATGAACATACGTAGACCGACAGCCACTGGAAGGAAACTAAGAGAATTTAAACACTGGGACTAATGTGATAATGTGAACGAAGCTCCAGGGCGGATTTGAAGGTGGGAGGAGCCATGGTGTTGCGGACTTGATGGAAACAGACACCCTGGGGACGACCCACTGAGATGCAGCGACCAATGAAGGAGACCTGCTCGACGGCTGACCAAGGCGGAGCCGGAGGGACGAAGGAGCCCGGAGAATTGGATTCTCAATGCCCAATGGATTCGGGTCGAACCGAGGGGGGAAGGAGCCAATGCGGCACTGAAGTGTCGACTGGACAAGGTGGAGCGATGGGCCCAGAAGCTGGAGGTGGAGACAGGGGATCCTCTGGGCTGGGTGGAGCTGATGTAGAGGTCTACACGGAGCACCCAAGACCCGACCCGGGACCCGTACGGGTTCGAGTCTATATTTTAAATGGCCAGCCGGGTCCGGGTCGGGTCCCAATCTATTACTTCGGGTCCCGGGTCTGTTTAACATTGTGTGTAATACCCGAGTCGATCGGCTCGGAGAACACCCGGCCATGATCAGAGTTAATGCAAGCGATAACAGTGAAAATGGTGATAAACGCCTTCATAATCGATGTGAGAAGAAATCTAATAAATAATGAGTATGAAGAGGTTAAACCTACGGGCACCTCTTCTGTCTGGGCATCTTTCATGCTTATTCTAGATATTCTATGATGCTAAAATTGCGTTAAAAAGCTCCTATTTCAGGTTGCTCCAGCTAACGCGCTTGTACAGTCTCAAGCGCATTTCATATTTCTATAGCAACCAGAACTCCTGCAGTGACAAAATGACTCCAAAATGAAGATTGGCTCTTTTACTTAAAAGACAGGACTTATTGCACCAAACCATGCTTTACGCTTTCTCCCATTTTTACAATAATACAAATGAACCGTCTTGTTAATTTTAAAGTCTTTTTTACAGTATATGGGTCAGACTCGGCTCAGAGTGCACAGAGATGATAGCAAATAAATAATGCTAATGTCAGTGGCCATGACACTGAACGAGCAATCTTATTATATTTCAAAAGGGCAAACAGTCAAAGTTATTATACGAGTTATATGGAAACTAAGGCTACGTTCAGAGTGTCAGTCCAAAACGGATTTTTGTGCATATCCGATTGAAATCCGATCAGAATTAGCTGATGTGAACAGCACATTTTTTTTTTTAATTTTTACAAATCCGTTTCAAGCTACATCCATATGTGGTTTGAAATCCTATTCAAATCACATTTATGGAAATCCGTTTCAGTCAGACCGCTTTGATCGGATTTCACGTGGTTTATATGACTTTCTCAGGCCACCTAAAATAAACGTCAGACGGTGTTTTAGGAAACATGTTGAAAGTCGCTGCCGAAACAATGTTGTGTTGTTCAGTGCTTGAAGTGGGGTAAAAAAGGTGCCGGTACTCTCTTGCACTGGCAAATCATAAAATTTTTCTACTGTGAAAAACAAAACTTGGAGATATTGCTGGTACAACAACAATTTATTGTTATTTATTAACAACATAAATGTATTTAAACAAGTCGTGTGTGTATGTGTGTGTGTGCGCGTGCGTGCGTGCGTGCGTGCGTGCGCGCGTGTGTGTGTGTGAGAAAACGGAACTCCTCCAAGTCTGCAAGTCCAAAAATACATTTATGGTGACATACTATACATTTTATTTAATTAAATGCATTTATGGTAAGATTATTATATTTTCATGTCAATCTGTGTTCATTTTGACCACGAACCATGAGCTGTAACTTTAATTTAGCACGTGCAGAACAGCAGAAATAGACTCGATGTGGAAACGATCTCTGCACTGCTGTATAGGCTACACACCGCTCCTGGAACGGATCGCCGGAGCGCATCCGCGTGCAGTGTGAACGCTCTAACCTGTTAATACGGGTGCGGGAAAAATATGCACCACATACGCACTGCAAACGGAGTATATGTGAAACGGGCTTGACACTGACGTCAGTGGTAGAGTACCGGCTACATGCGAGAAGTAGCGGTACGCAAGAAAAAGTGCAGGTACGCTTAAGAGTAAAATGTAGAAGTGCCGGTACTGCGTACCGGTGAGTACCGCCCCACTTCGAGCACTGGTGTTGTTGCAAAGTGCCGGACGAGCAGAAAATGACAATATAACGGATAAATCTTTTGAAACCGGCGGAGACAACAGCACGAAAAAAAGCTTTTCCATGTTGTAAAATTTAAAGTTGTATTGCAATGCAAATTATTGCAAATTTAAAGTAGTTTTTGGTATATGCCTACCAACAGCAATGTCATTGCCATAAAAACCAATGCAGATATTCTGGAAAACATGTCGGGGTGTCACAAATTGTCACCATAGTTGCTTTAGTTACTACATAAGTGTTAGGGTTCACAGAAGGAACAGACTGAATGGTAAGTATTTAACGTTTATTTGTGCAGATGGAAACTCAGTCGGAGATAACAGGTAAGGATCAAATGACTTTGAAACATTAAACAGGCTTAGCTGAATGATAATGTCCTTTTCTCTCTTGCAGATGGGTAGGAAGCAGTCACACTGGAGATGGATGGATACGGAAGGATCAGGAAGCTGGTAAGTAGCAGGTTGGTTGAAGGAGAGTCTGTGAGTCATGTATAGACGAGACCAGACAAGTGACTGCAGTGAAGGTGAGTGCCTTATAGTGCATGAGGGTGATGGGACACAGGTGACGGTGATCATGATGAGGTGCAGGTGCAGGTGATGATGACCGGGAATGCTGGGAAGTGTAGTGAAGACACAGATGAAGGAGGTGAATGTGACATAACTCCCCCATCCCGCTAGGCGCGACCCGTGCCGTACAAGGCAGAAAACGGGAGTGGGGGTGGGCATCCTGGAGTCCGTGACAGGAAGGTGGACAGGGTGCAACTGGACGGACTCCAGGATGGTCCAGGCGGCCATGGCGGAGCAGGACGAGAGGGCGGCCAGGGCGGAGCTGGACTTGCAGGCGGCCTGGGCGGAGCAGGACGAGCAGGCGGCCAGGGCGGAGCAGCACGTGGGCGTGGGCGTGGCCACGGCGGAGCAGACGAACACTCGGGCGTCCTTGGCGGAGCTGTTGGACCCTCGGGCGTCCAGGGCGGAGCAGGCTGTGGGCGTAACCACGACGGAGCAGTAGGACCTTCAGGCGACCGCGGCGGTGAGGACCCTTCGGGCGGCCGCGGCGGTGAGGACCCTTCGGGCGGCCGCAGCGGTGAGGACCCTTCGGGCTGCCGCGGCGGTGAGGACCCTTCGGGCGGCAGTGGCGGTGAGGACCCTTCGGGCGGCCGTGGCGGTCTTTTTTCAGGCCTCCGTGGGTCTTTGGCCGGCCACGGCGAAGGCGTATAGCCCCCCCCCAAAATTTTCTTGGTGAGGTTAACGGGTTGATGCTCCGGGTAGGAGAAGTCCAGCGGCAGAGGCGTGTCAGGGCTGGACAGGACCAGCGGCGAAGATGGCTCTGGGCTGGGCAGGACCAGCGGCGAAGAGGGCTTTGAGCTGGGCAGGACCAGCGGCGAAGAGGGCTTTGAGCTGGACCGGACCAGCGGCGAAGAGGGCTTTGAGCTGGACCGGACCAGCGGCGAAGAGGGCTTTGAGCTGGACCGGACCAGCGGCGAAGAGGGCTTTGAGCTGGACCGGACCAGCGGCGAAGAGGGCTTTGAGCTGGACCGGACCAGCGGCGAAGGCTCTGTGCTGGACCGGACCAGCGGCGAAGGCTCTGTGCTGGACCGGACCAGCGGCGAAGGCTCTGTGCTGGACCGGACCAGCGGCGAAGGCTCTGTGCTGGACCGGACCAGCGGTGAAGGCTCTTCGGGACAAGACCCTGGCTGGATGGTCCATTTGGCGGCACGCACTGACATCAGCGGGAGATCGGCCACGCTGGTCAACAACCCTGGACGACCATAGACTGATCTGGTGACTGGGCTATGGAGGGGGATGGATGGCGTGGCGAAGAGGGCTGGAGGCGGTGGCGTTCCGGACCGGGACGCAACACTCTCCAGACACCGGAACCCAGTCTCTCTCCAAGATAGTCCGGTGGTGTCTGGGAGGTCGAGGGGACGATGGAATGTGATCCCGATCCGGAACAGGGTGCTGAGGGTTTCATCCTCCAGGGAACTGCTGAGGGCGAGATGAAAAAACTCTCTGGAGAACTCCAGGACATCGTGGTTCTCCTGAGCCAAGTTGATGAACCGGATGCATTCCTCCATATTGTTTGGTCTGGTCTTCTGTCAGGGCTCACAGAAGGAACAGACTGAATGGTAAGTATTTAACGTTTATTTGTGCAGATGGAAACTCAGTCGGAGATAACAGGTAAGGATCAAATGACTTTGAAACATTAAACAGGCTTAGCTGAATGATAATGTCATTTTCTCTCTTGCAGATGGGTAGGAAGCAGTCACACTGGAGATGGATGGATACGGAAGGATCGGGAAGCTGGTAAGTAGCAGGTTGGTTGAAGGAGAGTCTGTGAGTCATGTATAGACGAGACCAGACAAGTGACTGCAGTGAAGGTGAGTGCCCTATAGTGCATGAGGGTGATGGGACACAGGTGACGGTGATCATGATGAGGTGCAGGTGCAGGTGATGATGACCGGGAATGCTGGGAAGTGTAGTGAAGACACAGATGAAGGAGGTGAAGACACAGATGAAGGAGGTGAATGTGACAATAAGTGTAACTAACAAGTACAAAGTTTTTATACCCAGTGTGAGGAAAGTCAGTAAGTTTTAGTCAGGTCAAAATTCCCTCAACACAACATGAGGGTTAAAAGGAACTACACCATTAAAGTATATTATTAATTGTTACAACACTTATTACTTTTACACATTCAATAGCATATATAATTTAACACTTGCCTTCTTCATGAGTTTTTCTACATTTCTTGCAGATGCAGAAGATCCCAACGACTGCAGCAATAATGAACAGAAATCCAGCGGCAGCAGCAGAGATCAGCACTATTATAGACACTGAGAGAAACAGTTATTATTGTCAGCTAGTGATAAGAGAACTTCACAGTTAGTAGTATTTTTTTTATGCTTTCCATTTAAATTATTTTTTTTAGTTTCTATTTTATTGCATTCTATTGTGGGTTACAGTAAAATCAAATTGTATGTGTTTCATTTCAGGCTGAAAGGCAGCAAAGGGTGCTGATGTTGTATATGTAGGCTATATGATAAACAATCTGAGGTATGCCGACTGTTACGATCACCAGCTGGAGTGCCCAGCATATCCACCAGAGGGCGCTCCTCCCCATACCAGTGTCATTCCACTACATTTCCCAGAATCCTTTGTCCAGACTCATTATCCCTGATTAGTTTCAGCTGTTTCTAATTTACCCTTGTTAACTCTGTCTATATATACCTGGGCTGCATTCCACTCCACTTTTAGACACACACTTCCACAAGCATTTCCCCTCGGGGGAATCCACACCGCCATTTTTGAGAAATTGAGAATTAATTTGAGTATATGAACCTTGAAGTGCGTTCCACTTCGTGAAGTGGATGAGGGAAGTTTATATGGACAGACCCTCCTCCCCTCGATTTTGACGGAGGGAGCGAGTCTACTCCGATGTACACTTCAAGCAGCTCTATATCCCACAATTCAACTTGATTGTGACGTCACCGCAGATCTCACTTAACTGTAGTGTATTTTTTTTGAGAATGAATCACATAATGATACATTAATTATGTTGACATTTAATCGCCTAATACTTGTAGCTCATATGGAGACTGTGGGCCCTATCTTGCACCCAGCGCAATTGACTTTGTACGCCGACGCATGTATCATTCCTATTTTGCACCAGACGCACAGCGGACTTTTCCCTCCACAGACGCACGTCAGTAAATTAGGGAATGAACTTTTTAAGGGTGCATGCTTAGCCATAATGTAGCGTGTGCACAACGCGCATACACTTTGCTTTGCAGACCTGAATAATTTGGGTAAATGTGTAAGCTAGATTTATGCCTATTTTTTCACATCTTCGTGGACACCACAATGATTTGCCTCGTGTGGTAATATTTTTCCTTGTAATTATGTATGGTTTGCAAGAATGGGAACTTCTGCGTCTGTGTAAATGAGAGAACATAGAACTTAGCGTGGTCCATTCAAACTAGGGCTGTGCTCAGAATATCGATACGACGATACATCGTCATGAACTCCTGACGATGCGCGTATCGATACAGCAACTGCTGTATCGATACTGTCGTGCTTTTGAATGTAGCCAATTCAGGGCTCGAATTTCAGCACGGGATTGCGAGTATTACGCATTATTCTAACCATTCCCGCAGGTCTCCCACTTATAATGATTAATCCATACAGGTTATAACATCGAATTAGTCATTTTAAAACATTCTGCAAGACACAATTTCACAAACAGCGTGAGAGTTCAGCTGTGCCGCGTCTTCTGTCTCTGTCTCTCAAAATGGGTTGCTCAAGGCAAGCGTCAAACGCGCTGAAGGCGGCGATACACTCTCGTTTTTAGGAGTTGGGACATGATGGAATATTCACTTGCATATTCGGGCCAGTATTGCATTGTCACTTAAGTTTACCATTCGCTCGTCTTTTTAAGTCTTACCACGCAAAACATTCAAGCGATTTTAAACTATTCAGTGCTCGCACGCTCTCTGAGAGATGGTTTTCTCTGCATGCATACATAGAGTAAAGCCGCCTCACAAACAGCCTGTGAGTAACAAAAGTCCTTTCCACGGATTATATCGCTTTTACGGACTAAAACAAGCAAAATGATGTCAAAAATGTCAGTCTTGGTGAGTATCCAACACAGTCGGTTAATGCATGTGACAGTATAATGAACACAGGATCCGTGCACTAGCTCTTAAAGTGACAGCAGCCATCTGTGTCTGTCATTAATATTGTCGTCAAAACAACAAAAGATAGCTTTAATTATAAGGAATCTGGATTTACAGCCAATGTATTTAATTTAGTCAGGACTAAAATACTACCCAATGTTATTTTACATTTAATTACTTTAAGTTTCTGTAGTATTTCTGAATACTAGTGCTAGACCTATTCAAAAACTTTTCTCTTTAATGATAGGCTATCTTTATTCTATTGTATTTATTTGTTTAAAATGATTTCAACGTAATGTAAAGAAATTACTTTGTTTGGTGCACATTCCAACACTTATTTAATTGAACTCTCATTGTTTTTTAATGACAAAAACTAAATAGTTTTTCAGTTATCACAACTGTTATAACACTGTTTATTCAATAAAGATATTACTGTTACTAAACTCTGCTCAAAAGAAATTTAAATTCCAAATTGATCCATATCGTGATACGTATCGTATCGTGGCTTTAGTATCGTGATGCGTATCGTATCGTGAGATTGTTGGTGATACACAGCCCTAATTCAAACCTTATTGCACGAGTTCCACCAGTAGTGTGCACTCATGCAACGTAAGCAATGGCGCACATCCGAATCCACGAGACAGAGGGAAGTTTGCGAGTGAAGGGCATACAAATTTGGAGTGGAATGCAGACCTGGTTTACTCAGTCACTCTTTGCGATGTCTTGTAGGTGTTACACTGCATTTCTGAGCGCTATTTCTGGTTTCTGTTTCATGGTCTTGATCTGTGCCTTGGACTTTTGTTATTATCTGGATGGTTTGCTCTGTGATTTTGACCTATTGCCTGTTTATGGTGTACGATTCTGGAATTTCCCAATAAAAGCAGCGTTGAGACAGCTATGAAGTCTTTTGACAAAATATTCAAAAGCAAAGACATCAGATTGCTGATCAAGATGAGACTAGTTTAGACCCTCATATTGTTGGTTGTTAACTACTTTTGTGAAAGCTGGATGATCCAGAAACAAGACCGAAGGAAGTTGGACTCGTTTTAAATATGAGAAGAATCCTGCGTGCGCCGTGAACGACAGGACAAACATAGAGTCAATCATAGAGGATATCAAACAAGAAACTCAAAGGACAAATGATGAAACTGCATTTGTCGTACTTTAGTCACACGGTTTGAAGGGAAATATGACAGATCAAGGTGATCATGATTGTGAATATTGAGGGTAAAAGCTTCAGAGGAAAACCTCCAAAGAGATACGATTACAGCGAGGACAGGACGGATGCTGGAGGATCTCATCAGACTAGTACAAAACCAAATCCTTTTTAATTATTTAGTCTTTCAAATCACAAAGACTGTAATCCGAGCTGATGAGACACAACAACAACATATGTATCAATAATCCATATAACAGAGACGATTATGTTGAGTAAAAAACAAAAGGAACAGTTCAATAATTAGGAGTCAATGTAATTTTAAAGCCATAAAATGCTGACCATTTGTTTATCACCAATCATTGAAACCATTGAATGTCTATATAATCAACTAATATCAGCAGTGCTGTCGTACCTGCACATGTGTGACAGAGTGTGTTGATGTCCAGATGTGTGGTCTGGTTGCTGATGGGATTGTTCAGTACACAGCTGTAGGTGTTTTTATCCTGATATTCCACCTCCAGAGGTAGAGAGAGACTGATGCTGAGATCACACACACTGATACTGGACAATACACTCATTCCTGCGTACCAGGAGAGAGTCACATGACTCACATTCAACACTGATGAACACACCAATGAACATGATGATGATGATGATGATGATGATGATGATGATGAACAGTGTGAAGAGTTACTGATGATGACAGGAACAGGCAGACGAGCTGAGAAAGATTAGAGACATCACAGTAAGTCATACTTTCTGCTGAGGGAGTGTGTGATTTTCAGATTTATAAAAAAAAATACACAGAGATGCCAGTATCAGAAAAATTAATCCAAAAAAAAAAGTGTTCATAAGGTTGGAAAGCAAATGTCAAAAATTATTGTGTATCTTAGATTTGACCATTTTACAATTGAAAAATAAAGGATTCTGCTCTAGTTCAGGCAGGCCATGTAGTCAATCAGCTGATTGGAAAAAAATCCAAACCCTCCCACATCAGCTGATCTGATTCATACAATCAATTGGCAACTTTCAAACAGGGTGCCTTACTTAAACATAGTCTCAGTCTTCCTGCCTGCTTCCACTACACACTGCTTTCCAACCCACCTCCTCCCCCAGCTCATCCTTTAACTTGTGTTTAACTTAATCAATGTCATTTTGTTGTGTTCTCAGGGGGGATTTGTGCTGCTCTCCCAGTAAAAGTATGGGAAGTTTTCCCCAGAAGCTGCTGCTGTTCCCTGTCTTGGCTTTTCATGGAGCTCATGAAAAGGATGGGGAAATTAGAACAGAGCCATACCGCTAAATGTAACTAGAAAAATATGGCAATGGTATTTTTTTAATTTTTTTTTTTTTTTTTTTTTTTACTTAAGTTGTCCTGGCTGAAAGTCTTTTTTAAAATTTAGGATATGTCTACTTCAAAGTGATAAAAAAAAAAAAAGGAAACCAATAATAAACTCACCGTAGACAATGAGACCGAACTTCTTTCTCTCACTGTTGATCTGTCGTTTATAAACTCCAGTATGTTCAGTTCTGGTGTTTGTGATGGTCAGAGATCCAGTTTGATTGTCCAGCTTCAGTCTGTCTCTGAATCTCCCATCAAGAACATCATCATATACAGTGATGTTGTAGGTCCGTTTATTGATTACAGCTATTAATGTGTTTTCATATCCAAACCTCCACTGAATCACATCATCATCCTTTATTTCAGTAAGATGAGAGTTTAGAGAGACTGAATCTCCCTCCATCACTGACTCCAGGACTGAATCATCAAACACACACCGAACAAACAGAAACAGGGTTTGTCACAGATAAACATATTATAATTGATTATTAAATTAAAGATTAAAAACAACAAAAATAAACAAATGGTAAATGAATTCATTTACATTTTGTCATTATAAAAAAGGTGTAACCGTTTTTTGAACTCACCACCATTGACAATGAGACTGAATCTCTTTCTCTCACTGTTGATCAGTAGTTTATAACCTCCATCATGTTCAGTTGTGGTGTTTGTGATGGTCAGAGATCCAGTTTGATTGTCCAGCTTCAGTCTGTCTCTGAATCTCCCATCAAGAACATCATCATATACAGTGATTCTGTCGGCCGTTACATTGATTTCAGCTATTAATGTGTTTTTATTTCCAAACCTCCACAGAATCACATCATCATCCTTCATTTCAGTAAGATCAGAGTTTAGAGAGACTGAATCTCCCTCCATCACTGATACTGGCCAAACACCATTATCACCAATCACTCCTGAAGAACAGAGTTTTTCACAGATTAAAGCTTTAAAATCTCTTGATGTTGGTTTGATGAAGCTTCACTAAAATACTTTTAATAATTTAAATGTGAAATTAATAATATTCTGCAACATTACAAAGACAAATGATGATGAATGAAATGAGAAATCGATTTATATATGGAACAATAACTAAAAAAACTTTTACTGTAATGTTTAATGTCACACTAAAATTAATGCTGTTGAGTATCTGAGCTTCATATTTATTTTTTTATATTCAATAAATCAAAAACTGAGTTTAATTTTATTATTTCTATATGAGAATAACAGTGAATGTTAATCTTCTCTAATTTAACCAGTAATTTATCACATGAACAGAAAAGCAGGAACAATTGAAACCATAAAAACACATTAAAACTCACCAACCAGACGCCACACACACAAACAGAGCAAAACTAATTTGTTTCATCGGTTTCAGTCCACGGATATATAAAAGCTAAACTCTTCAAAACAGCTTCAGTAATAGATCCTGTTCAGTGAATTTATTTTCAGAAGTGTCCCGTGAAGTCGACCATCGACCAACATCGGGCCGTTGTTGAGCGTCGTCCGCCTGTTTTTGCGGTGTGTTCTGAACCATCGGCACCAGTCGGACTTCATTGCTCTGTTGTGAACGACTTTCAATGGACAGTTGCTAAAACTGTTCACTAAATGACCTAGATGACATCATACTAGCGAGTCTCGGGAACTATATAAGGTTTGTCCAAGAAGTCGCTAGGTGAGATTTTATGAAAAAAGTCGCTTTAGGGGTGAGAAAGACAACATCGCTAAATTGGCAACACTGACTTACTGTTTTTTTGTTTCTTTTGGTGTTTCCATGGTTTCTACAAAACATAACTGGATATCGAGGGTAACGCGGGTATGATGTCATTGATAGGCGACGCACGGTCCGTGTCGTGGTTAAAACTGTTTATTTCTATGGATTTAAACATTCTTAGAAACATTTGGGATAATGTAAGTACACAAATCAACAAAATATATAACATTGTTCTAGTGGTTTTTAATATTTTGATCCAAAAATCGTACATAGTGTGCCTTTAATACCACTTGATAAAACTTGCTTCGCTTTTGAGAAAAACTTGAGAAAAAAATCACAAATGAGTGGAAAGAACATTTACTGCGGTTCAATTCAGTGAAATATCGACGCCTCCAACTCTACTGACTGTAAGTTTTACTGTTTTTTTTTATTATATACAGGGCTCTCAAGTCTCACGCATTTGGCGTGAGACACACGCATTTCAACCCGTTCACACGCTCACACGCCACACCTTGTATTTCTCACTCTGAGGAGTAAGGGAACTTGTCCCGCTAACGTTATACAATTAATGGACGAGTTGCAGGCAAACGGAGGGAAGTTCTCTGCCGAGTTCATAGCATCTGTCTCGAGTTATACAGAGTTAAATGCTAGCTACCAGCCAATCAGAAATTAGAATTAGTTGTTTCCGGGTAAATTATGTGTTCCCGCTGCAAGCACGTTCGTTACTAGACAACACGCGCACACACGGAGTGGAAGTTGAAAGAGCACGATCTGATGAATGCGGTTTGCGACATCTTCATTTATTTTTTTAATTTTTTTTAGCATTTTGATTTTACGATTCCTGGACGATATCTCTTGCCTGTGATCAAAGACAGTGAGAGCTGATGTTGAGGAGTATAGCCAAATTCGTGCTAATTAAATTTTTGATGCATTCAAAAACTCTCCAACTGCTTTTAAAGAGGTCATCGGATGCAAAATACACTTTTATATGGTATTTGCAAATAAATGTGTCTTTGCAGTGTGTGGACACAATCACCATGCAACATAGGCGGAAATCGCGGGGGGGTCGGGGGGGTCAGGACCCCCCCTATCTGAGGGTTGTCCCCCCTAAAATATCATTAAAATATGTGTGTTGTAAATAAAATAATGATATATTCTTAAAATAATTGTTTAAGAAATAAAATAATACAAATGCAAACGGGGCAACAACAAAAAACCGTTTTAAACATTTTGAGTCCCCCCTCCCTTGCCTCACAGTGCTTTGGTCCACTGCCTCCGCCCCTTTTACCTCACCACCGACACACACACATTCCGGTGGCGGGAGAGATGAACTAAGTTTTTGAGTAGTTGTGGAACTCCAGTAAGTCAATGTTTTATTCACTTTAAACATCGGATGAAGTGATTATTTTCTCTTTAATATAGATGATGCTGAGTCATTAATAAATCATGTAAAAAAAAACAAATATATGATTGTGTACAGTGTACTTTTGTCACTGATGTAGTCTGCTATGTTAGCGATTATAACGTTTAACGTTAACTTACCCTTGTTTAATACAGTCTGCGTTTACCTAGCTTGTTTAATACAGTATATCCACCCACACCCATAGAGTTTACGCATAACGTTACACTACATGATGTAACGTTGTCAGTCTTGTAGATTAGACTAGTCCAGGTGCGCATTTAGATTTTAACGCTTTCACTGTGATTTAAGGTCCTTTCACACTGGACGCGATTTTGACGCACGAATAATTCGCGCGATAGTTTTATTTTTTGATCAGCTGTTTGTGTAATGAGTGCTTCCACACCGAACGCGAATGTGCTGCGGCGAAAAAACGAGTTTTATTTTTTTTTACTTTTGCGGCGACAGAAAAGGCTTCAGCCAATCACATACAAGGAAACAAAGGCGAAGCTTGTTGACGCTTTGGCCGCTCTGACGTAGCAGCATTATGTGCGCGAGAGAAGAGAAGTGTCACAACATGAAATGTAAACTAAAAACAAGCAATACATTGAAACTAGAAACCTTTTATAATGACAGCATTTTTATATTGCCTATTCCGCATCGCAACGCACGCATACCCTATCATTTATGACATGAAGTTGGGTTGTTTGCTTATAGGGACCAGTTACAAAAGAACGAGGCATGGGATAAAATAGCTGGGAAAGTTGGTGTCTCCGGTGAGTTGATGAAGTGCGTGCTGACGATTTATAATATTTTTGACTAGGAGGGAAATAATTGATTTGGAATATTTTCAACATTCATGGTTGTGTGTTTCATATTATTTTTGCATGCATGTATAGGCCACACACCAGAGCATGTGCGTAAATAAAGCAGAGCGGGGTGACGCTTAAATAGGCCTATAAAAAACTCAAACAAAACATACGTTTCATATATAGCTACGTTTAAATAATATAATGCTATTTTTTTTATTTAATCTATGTTGATGATCTATATGAAAAGGGAACCGCATGAGATGAGTAAGGATCATAAGATGCCCAATATATCGAAAACATTTGGAATGGGTCAGATTTAGATAAGATAATTTTGACCACTAAGTTTTGTTTTGTAGAAAGCCTTTCTTTAAAGTGAATTTCGTTTTGTATAAATTGTATCTTAATTTTAATCAATGTTTCATCAACAAATTGCCTGGATTAATAGGAATAAGAAGCAAATATAGTAGACAATATAATTAGGACACGGAGGAGCCGGCGAGTGAACTGGAGCGCGTCTCATACCGAAAACTGACAGAAAACACTTTATTAATAAACAATTCAAATGTTTAATACATAATCATTACTTTGGCCGGTTCTTTGTGGCAAAGTTTTAGCTCCTTTACAAGATTAGCATACTCCCCTTCAGACTCTCTGTTCTTTAAGATTGGGTGCACACAAAACCTTATTTTCTGTCTTTTAAGAAAATCAAATGCTCGTCTTCACTGGATGATGATGATGAAGTGTCCGTGTTTTCTCAGCTGTCGGCGCGAAAGTTTTGGAATGTTGAAGCTCTGAACGTGGCAAATTCGTGTCGCGGCTGATGTGAATGGTTTTGACGCGAACTATTCGCACGCGAACTATTCGCTTTTCCGTTTCGTTTTTTCGTTACGCGCCCGGTGTGAAAGGGCCTTTAGTCGGTTTATATAATTTAATATTATAGTTGATAATATGATATGTTAATCTAATATAATATCACACGAAGAGTGCAGTTTTTCTCCAGATATCAGCATGATAACAAATGTGATTTTGATTTATACAAGTTTAATAAACAAGAACTTAATATTAAGTGATGTACATTTTAGACACCATATTACCAACGAAAATAGTTGAAAACTAAGCCACAGCACTGAAGAAACACACCGAGGTGTTTCCTTACTGAATGAATCAGCTTTTTGAACAATCAGTTGAATGAATCTCAATGACTCACTCATTAACAGTGACTTACTGCCTCCTACTGGCGGTTTTAATTTCACATTTAAAGTATCTTTTCATGTTTTAAATAATTTCAAATATAAATATTTAACATTTTATTTTTAAAACGTCATAATATTATTTGTCTGTGTAAAAACATCTAAATACTACTTTAACCCTCATTTATCTTTGGGGTCTATGACCCCAATCGACTTTTCCGTAGTAAATAAAACACGGTTCCCGTCATCTCAGTTGCATCAAATTGTGTCACTTTTTCTGCATTATCTATACACAATATACACTACTGTATAGCCTACACTGGGCTTGACTCGGTTGTTCTAAAGGTATGTAAAAAAAAATCCATTGTATTTTGGTGGCTTGATGAATGAAAAAGCTAACTAAATTGACCAAAAAATTCTTCAAAACCATACATTTTTTGTAAATAAGTTGTTTACACAAAACAACTTATTTAAAAAAAAATTATGGTTTTGAAGAATTTTTTTGGTAAATTTAGTCAGCTTTTTCATTAAACCAGAAAGAAACTTTGAGAAGAAGGATAATGGAACGGTCTCCATGCTACACTAATAATAGTAGTAAGGCTTTCCTCGGTGTACACGTATCCTTGCAAGTACAATTTTGCCTGTATTATTGGTGTCCCCTTCAAAAATTGCTCTTGCGAATTGTTATGTTTATTGTCCCCCCCAACATTTTGATGAAATTTTCGCCCCTGCCATGCAATGAAAACAATCCATTCACTTTTTTTTTATCCTCAAAAAGCCAAAAAGTTGTTGCTCATTATCATTTAAAGAGACATGCACCGAAACGGGTCACTGTGAACAGAGCTGTTTTTGAGGAGGTAAAAAGGGTGTTGTTTTACACAACCATTGAGAAATTTTAACCAAAGTATGTTACAAACTTTACATGAAGACCCAAAAGAATCATACAAACTTGTGGAAAATGGGCATCCGATGACCCCTGTAAAGGTGACCGGTTTGGGTCTTGACATACATGCTCAGGGCAAGTTGTTATGACACACTGTTATGTTAATTTAGCACTGATGTTCAGTTGGCTTGTTTGGGGTCAAATTTATTTTTATTTTTCAATAAATTTGTATTTTTTAAATATAACTATTTATTTTATTTGGATGAATTTGTCTTTTTATCAGATTTAACAATTGTTATAATTTCCATTTGTGCTGGTCAATTATGAACAATAGGCAAAATTGAACTACTAGCAAAAATTGAAGCGAATTTGGTTGGGTCGAGGGACCGCTGCTGCAAATATTTGGGTGGCTCCTCCCCTAAATCTCACTCTAAACTTTTGATAAAACTTGAGAGCCCTGATATATGTGGATATACTTGTGTGCAAGTGGGTTTTTTTTTCTGTCTGTAGTGTTTAGTAAATGTTGTTGTGAACTGTATAGCATTTGTTTACAGGATTACATGCTGGAGGATTTTCTCGAATAAACAGCGTATATAAATAACTTTTATCACCTGCCGAGTCTGGTGTTTTCTGTCGGTTTGCGTTTGCTCACCATTATAATTTGTATTCCCCCCTATCAGTACTGTCCTGTAACAGTGAATGTTGATCCTCTCTGACTAACTTAACCAGACATTTATTACATGTTACCAGAACAGAAACAACTGAAGTCATAAAAACACATTTAAACTCACCATCCAGACGCCAGAAACACAAGCAGAGCAAAACAGGGAGAAACATATTCATCGGTTTCAGTCCACAAATATGAAAAGACAAACTCTTCAAAACTGGTTCAGTAATAAAATGACAGACGTGCTGATGTGAAGCTGCTCTGTAGAGTGAAGTGAAACTCTACAATCAGTTAAAATATCTGCTTATTTATTTAGTGTTCATGCATGTGACCGTCTAACTCTATTTTGGATGATGATTTCTCACTTTGGTCATTGACACTTTGAGCTCCAGTAGGCCTCAACTTCCTGTAAGTCAATGACATCATTTTTAACAGAAATGAACTGACCAGTAAAATGTTAAAAACATCTTAAAGCAACAGTTTGATCTTGTCATGAGATCCTGAGAGTGTTTGTCTCTGCTGTCTCCTGTAACTCTCTTCAAGACGTTTGCTGTTCATTTCTTATCAAATGTCTGGATTGTTTCTCCTCTCAGACTGATCTCAGAGTTTCTCTAATGCAGGGGTCACCAACCCTGCTCCTGGAGAGCTACTGTCCTGCATATTTTAGCTCCAACCCCAATCAAACACACCTGGACCAGCTAATCAAGCGGTTTAGGGTTACTTGATAATTACATGCATGTGTGTTGGAACAGGGTTGGAACTGAAGTCTGCAGGACAGTAGCTCTCCAGGAGCAGGGTTGGTGATCCCTGCTCTAATGGTTTTATGGAGCAGGAACAGATCGCCTGCTATAACTGTGTGTATGAAAGTGCTGATATCTTCATATGATTAATATTCAACCGCTCTAGATTATGATGCTGCTGTGATGCTGTAAATGCTCACTTTGTTCAGAGTGAAAAATACAATAGTGAGACGCTCACACAAAAACACTTTCTCACACGGCTCAGACACGCTAAAGACTGTGACGTCAGAGCTGACAAAGAAAACTCCTGATAACATGTCAGTTCAGGGTGAGTCACTAGATGGAGGAGTTGCTCCTCAGACGAGACCACAGAGACAAATCACACGAGAGATTTTGGGCCCTATCACACACCGGTGCAATGCAGCTCCAGACGCGACGCAAGTGTGTTCTGCTAGTTTCAGTCTGACGCAGTTTTCATTTTCATGTTGTTTAAATAGCAAATGCACTTTATAGACTTTATCATTGCCTGTTGGAGGAAAAATGGAGCACCGATATGTTGCGTTTATGAATTTCACTGTGATCTCAAAGTATATTATAATGTGTCTCAAATCAGTATTTTCTCAGGATAAAGGAGAAGAGGAAGTTGGTTGTTTATTATGTGGTGCACTGTTTAAAATATACATAAAGTCTGTATTCCTGCAGGAGGCGCTCAATATAATAATAAAATGTGATTATTTTGATTATAAAATTATAAAAATTACATTAAATGTAATAAAACTTGGAGAGACACTTGAACCTCAGAGTGAGAAACTTTATTGATAAAGGCAAGAAAATTCATAAAGCAAATATACAGCAGTAGTAAAGTGAGATCTGTGTGTCTCTCTAATTATTTGTTTTATGTTTCTGTCGTATAAGCCATACATATTGGATTTAGTAAAATCTGACTCTGAAAGAGAGCAGAAGCTCAAATAATAATCAGTATTTATTATAATAAAAAACACTAGAAGAACAAAAACACACTTGAAGAACCTTTAAAGTTAGATTTCAATACTTCCTGAAAAAGATTAAAATATAAAGCCATTAATACATACATGTTTAACAGCAAAATTAGTTTGTGAGAAATGACATCATCAATCATGTACCTGATGTGTGAATATGTGCTTGATCTCCTTCAGCTCTTCTGGATCTAATGTCATAAACCAGAATGATGACAGTAGCCACGCCCACCAGAGCAGAGAGGACCAATCGGATCACAGCTTCAGTAGGACCACAACAGTGGACAGAGTCTGAGGAATAAACACATCAAACTGAGATCAGATCAGTCAATAAACACTAATATCAGCGCTGACATCAACTAATATAAGCAGTGCTGTCGTACCTGCACATGTGTGGCAGAGTGTGTTGATGTCCAGATGTGTGGTCTGGTTGCTGATGGGATTGTTCAGCACACAGCTGTAGGTGTTTTTATCCTGATACTCCACCTCCAGAGGTAGAGAGAGACTGATGCTGAGATCACACACACTGATGCTGGACAATACACTCATTCCTGCGTACCAGGAGAGAGTCACATGACTCACATTCAACACTGATGAACACACCAATGAACATGATGATGATGATGATGATGATGATGAACAGTGTGAAGAGTTACTGATGATGACAGGAACAGGCAGACGAGCTGAGAAAGATTAGAAACATCACAGTAAGTCATACTTTCTGCTGAGGGAGTGTGTGATTTTCAGATTTATAAAAAAAATACACAGAGATGCCAGTATCAGAAAAATTAATCCAAAAAAAAAAGTGTTCATAAGGTTGGAAAGCAAATGTCAAAAATTATTGTGTATCTTAGATTTGACCATTTTACAATTGAAAAATAAAGGATTCTGCTCTAGTTCAGGCAGGCCATGTAGTCAATCAGCTGATTGGAAAAAAATCCAAACCCTCCCACATCAGCTGATCTGATTCATACAATCAATTGGCAACTTTCAAACAGGGTGCCTTACTTAAACATAGCCTCAGTCTTCCTGCCTGCTTCCACTACACACTGCTTTCCAACCCACCTCCTCCCCCAGCTCATCCTTTAACTTGTGTTTAACTTAATCAATGTCATTTTGTTGTGTTCTCAGGGGGGATTTGTGCTGCTCTCCCAGTAAAAGTATGGGAAGTTTTCCCCAGAAGCTGCTGCTGTTCCCTGTCTTGGCTTTTCATGGAGCTCATGAAAAGGATGGGGAAATTAGAACAGAGCCATACCGCTAAATGTAACTAGAAAAATATGGCAATGGTATTTTTTTAATTTTTTTTTTTTTTTTTTTTACTTAAGTTGTCCTGGCTGAAAGTCTTTTTTAAAATTTAGGATATGTCTACTTCAAAGTGATAAAAAAAAAAAAGGAAACCAATAATAAACTCACCGTAGACAATGAGACCGAACTTCTTTCTCTCACTGTTGATCTGTCGTTTATAAACTCCAGTATGTTCAGTTCTGGTGTTTGTGATGGTCAGAGATCCAGTTTGATTGTCCAGCTTCAGTCTGTCTCTGAATCTCCCATCAAGAACATCATCATATACAGTGATTCTGTCGGTCCGTTTATTGATTACAGCTATTAATGTGTTTTCATCTCCAAACCTCCACTGAATCAGATCATCATCCTTTATTTCAGTAAGACGAGAGTTTAGAGAGACTGAATCTCCCTCCATCACTGACTCCAGGACTGAATCATCAAACACACACCGAACAAACAGAAACAGGGTTTGTCACAGATAAACATATTATAATTGATTATTAAATTAAAGATTAAAAACAACAAAAATAAACAAATGGTAAATGAATTCATTTACATTTTGTCATTATAAAAAAGGTGTAACCGTTTTTGAACTCACCACCATTGACAATGAGACTGAATCTCTTTCTCTCACTGTTGATCAGTAGTTTATAACCTCCATCATGTTCAGTTGTGGTGTTTGTGATGGTCAGAGATCCAGTTTGATTGTCCAGGTTCAGTCTGTCTCTGAATCTCCCATCAAGAACATCATCATATACAGTGATTCTGTCGGCCGTTACATTGATTTCAGCTATTAATGTGTTTTTATTTCCAAACCTCCACTGAATCACATCATCATCCTTCATTTCAGTAAGATCAGAGTTTAGAGAGATTGAATCTCCCTCCATCACTGATACTGGCCAAACACCATTATCACCAATCACTCCTGAAGAACAGAGTTTTTCACAGATTAAAGCTTTAAAATCTCTTGATGTTGGTTTGATGAAGCTTCACTAAAATACTTTTAATAATTTAAATGTGAAATTAATAATATTCTGCAACATTACAAAGACAAATGATGATGAATGAAATGAGAAATCGATTTATATATGGAACAATAACTAAAAAAACTTTTACTGTAATGTTTAATGTCACACTAAAATTAATGCTGTTGAGTATCTGAGCTTCATATTTATTTTTTTATATTCAATAAATCAAAAACTGAGTTTAATTTTATTATTTCTATATGAGAATAACAGTGAATGTTAATCTTCTCTAATTTAACCAGTAATTTATCACATGAACAGAAAAGCAGGAACAATTGAAACCATAAAAACACATTAAAACTCACCAACCAGACGCCACACACACAAACAGAGCAAAACTAATTTGTTTCATCGGTTTCAGTCCACGGATATATAAAAGCTAAACTCTTCAAAACAGCTTTAGTAATAGATCCTGTTCAGTGAATTTATTTTCAGAAGTGTCCCGTGAAGTCGACCATCGACCAACATCGGGCCGTTGTTGAGCGTCGTCCGCCTGTTTTTGCGGTGTGTTCTGAACCATCGGCACCAGTCGGACTTCATTGCTCTGTTGTGAACGACTTTCAATGGACAGTTGCTAAAACTGTTCACTAAATGACCTAGATGACATCATACTAGCGAGTCTCGGGAACTATATAAGGTTTGTCCAAGAAGTCGCTAGGTGAGATTTTATGAAAAAAGTCGCTTTAGGGGTGAGAAAGACAACATCGCTAAATTGGCAACACTGACTTACTGTTTTTTTGTTTCTTTTGGTGTTTCCATGGTTTCTACAAAACATAACTGGATATCGAGAGTAACGCGGGTATGATGTCATTGATAGGCGACGCACGGTCCGTGTCGTGGTTAAAACTGTTTATTTCTCTGGATTTAAACATTCTTAGAAACATTTGGGATAATGTAAGTACACAAATCAACAAAATATATAACATTGTTCTAGTGGTTTTTAATATTTTGATCCAAAAATCGTACATAGTGTGCCTTTAATACCACTTGATAAAACTTGCTTCGCTTTTGAGAAAAACTTGAGAAAAAAATCACAAATGAGTGGAAAGAACATTTACTGCGGTTCAATTCAGTGAAATATCGACGCCTCCAACTCTACTGACTGTAAGTTTTACTGTTTTTTTATTATATACAGGGCTCTCAAGTCTCACGCATTTGGCGTGAGACACACGCATTTCAACCCGTTCACACGCTCACACGCCACACCTTGTATTTCTCACTCTGAGGAGTAAGGGAACTTGTCCCGCTAACGTTATACAATTAATGGACGAGTTGCAGGCAAACGGAGGGAAGTTCTCTGCCGAGTTCATAGCATCTGTCTCGAGTTATACAGAGTTAAATGCTAGCTACCAGCCAATCAGAAATTAGAATTAGTTGTTTCCGGGTAAATTATGTGTTCCCGCTGCAAGCACGTTCGTTACTAGACAACACGCGCACACACGGAGTGGAAGTTGAAAGAGCACGATCTGATGAATGCGGTTTGCGACATCTTCATTTATTTTTTTAATTTTTTTTAGCATTTTGATTTTACGATTCCTGGACGATATCTCTTGCCTGTGATCAAAGACAGTGAGAGCTGATGTTGAGGAGTATAGCCAAATTCGTGCTAAATTATTTTTGATGCATTCAAAAACTCTCCAACTGCTTTTAAAGGGGTCATCGGATGCAAAATACACTTTTATATGGTATTTGCAAATAAATGTGTCTTTGCAGTGTGTGGACACAATCACCATGCAATGAAAACAATCCATTCACTTTTTTTTAATCCTCAAAAAGCCAAAAAGTTGTTGCTCATTATCATTTAAAGAGACATGCACCGAAACGGGTCACTGTGAACAGAGCTGTTTTTGAGGAGGTAAAAAGGGTGTGTGTTGTTTTACACAACCATTGAGAAATTTTAACCAAAGTATGTTACAAACTTTACATGAAGACCCAAAAGAATCATACAAACTTGTGGAAAATGGGCATCCGATGACCCCTGTAAAGGTGACCGGTTTGGGTCTTGACATACATGCTCAGGGCAAGTTGTTATGACACACTGTTATGTTAATTTAGCACTGATGTTCAGTTGGCTTGTTTGGGGTCAAATTTATTTTTATTTTTCAATAAATTTGTATTTTTTAAATATAACTATTTATTTTATTTGGATGAATTTGTCTTTTTATCAGATTTAACAATTGTTATAATTTCCATTTGTGCTGGTCAATTATGAACAATAGGCAAAATTGAACTACTAGCAAAAATTGTAGCGAATTTGGTTGGGTCGAGGGACCGCTGCTGCAAATATTTGGGTGGCTCCTCCCCTAAATCTCACTCTAAACTTTTGATAAAACTTGAGAGCCCTGATATATGTGGATATACTTGTGTGCAAGTGGGTTTTTTTTTCTGTCTGTAGTGTTTAGTAAATGTTGTTGTGAACTGTATAGCATTTGTTTACAGGATTACATGCTGGAGGATTTTCTCGAATAAACAGCGTATATAAATAACTTTTATCACCTGCCGAGTCTGGAGTTTTCTGTCGGTTTGCGTTTGCTCACCCTTATAATTTGTATTCCCCCCTATCAGTACTGTCCTGTAACAGTGAATGTTGATCCTCTCTGACTAACTTAACCAGACATTTATTACATGTTACCAGAACAGAAACAACTGAAGTCATAAAAACACATTTAAACTCACCATCCAGACGCCAGAAACACAAGCAGAGCAAAACAGGGAGAAACATATTCATCGGTTTCAGTCCACAAATATGAAAAGACAAACTCTTCAAAACTGGTTCAGTAATAAAATGACAGACGTGCTGATGTGAAGCTGCTCTGTAGAGTGAAGTGAAACTCTACAATCAGTTAAAATATCTGCTTATTTATTTAGTGTTCATGCATGTGACCGTCTAACTCTATTTTGGATGATGATTTCTCACTTTGGTCATTGACACTTTGAGCTCCAGTAGGCCTCAACTTCCTGTAAGTCAATGGCATCATTTTTAACAGAAATGAACTGACCAGTAAAATGTTAAAAACATCTTAAAGCAACAGTTTGATCTTGTCATGAGATCCTGAGAGTGTTTGTCTCTGCTGTCTCCTGTAACTCTCTTCAAGACGTTTGCTGTTCATTTCTTATCAAATGTCTGGATTGTTTCTCCTCTCAGACTGATCTCAGAGTTTCTCTAATGCAGGGGTCACCAACCCTGCTCCTGGAGAGCTACTGTCCTGCATATTTTAGCTCCAACCCCAATCAAACACACCTGGACCAGCTAATCAAGCGGTTTAGGGTTACTTGATAATTACATGCATGTGTGTTGGAACAGGGTTGGAACTGAAGTCTGCAGGACAGTAGCTCTCCAGGAGCAGGGTTGGTGATCCCTGCTCTAATGGTTTTATGGAGCAGGAACAGATCGCCTGCTATAACTGTGTGTATGAAAGTGCTGATATCTTCATATGATTAATATTCAACCGCTCTAGATTATGATGCTGCTGTGATGCTGTAAATGCTCACTTTGTTCAGAGTGAAAAATACAATAGTGAGACGCTCACACAAAAACACTTTCTCACACGGCTCAGACACGCTAAAGACTGTGACGTCAGAGCTGACAAAGAAAACTCCTGATAACATGTCAGTTCAGGGTGAGTCACTAGATGGAGGAGTTGCTCCTCAGACGAGACCACAGAGACAAATCACACTAGAGATTTTGGGCCCTATCACACACCGGTGCAATGCAGCGCCAGACGCGACGCAAGTGTGTTCTGCTAGTTTCAGTCTGACGCAGTTTTCATTTTCATGTTGTTTAAATAGCAAATGCACTTTATAGACTTTATCATTGCCTGTTGGAGGAAAAATGGAGCACCGATATGTTGCGTTTATGAATTTCACTGTGATCTCAAAGTATATTATAATGTGTCTCAAATCAGTATTTTCTCAGGATAAAGGAGAAGAGGAAGTTGTTTGTTTATTATGTGGTGCACTGTTTAAAATATACATAAAGTCTGTATTCCTGCAGGAGGCGCTCAATATAATAATACAATGTGATTATTTTGATTATAAAATTATAAAAATTACATTATTAAATGTAATAAAACTTGGAGAGACACTTGAACCTCAGAGTGAGAAACTTTATTGATAAAGGCAAGAAAATTCATACAGCAAATATACAGCAGTAGTAAAGTGAGATCTGTGTGTCTCTCTAATTATTTGTTTTATGTTTCTGTCGTATAAGCCATACATATTGGATTTAGTAAAATCTGACTCTGAAAGAGAGCAGAAGCTCAAATAATAATCAGTATTTATTATAATAAAAAACACTAGAAGAACAAAAACACACTTGAAGAACCTTTAAAGTTAGATTTCAATACTTCCTGAAAAAGATTAAAATATAAAGCCATTAATACATACATTTTTAACAGCAAAATTAGTTTGTGAGAAATGACATCATCAATCATGTACCTGATGTGTGAATATGTGCTTGATCTCCTTCAGCTCTTCTGGATCTAATGTCATAAACCAGAATGATGACAGTAGCCACGCCCACCAGAGCAGAGAGGACCAATCGGATCACAGCTTTAGTAGGACCACAACAGTGGACAGAGTCTGAGGAATAAACACATCAAACTGAGATCAGATCAGTCAATAAACACTAATATCAGCGCTGACATCAACTAATATCAGCAGTGCTGTGGTACCTGCACATGTGTGACAGAGTGTGTTGATGTCCAGATGTGTGGTCTGGTTGCTGATGGGATTGTTCAGCACACAGCTGTAGGTGTTTTTATCCTGATATTCCTCCAGAGGTAGAGAGAGACTGATGCTGAGATCACACACACTGATGTTGGACAATACACTCATTCCTGCGTACCAGGAGAGAGTCACATGACTCACATTCAACACTGATGAACACACCAATGAACATGATGATGATGATGATGATGATGATGATGAACAGTGTGAAGAGTTACTGATGATGACAGGAACAGGCAGACGAGCTGAGAAAGATTACAAACATCACAGTAAATCATACTTTCTGCTGAGGGAGTGTGTGATTTTCAGATTTATAAAAAAAAAAATACACAGAGATGCCAGTATCAGAAAAATTAATCAAAAAAAAAAAAGTGTTCATAAGGTTGGAAAGCAAATGTCAAAAATTATTGTGTATCTTAGATTTTACCATTTTACAATTGGATTGGAAAAAAATCCAAACCCTCCCACATCAGCTGATCTGATTCATACAATCAATTGGCAACTTTCAAACAGGGTGCCTTACTTAAACATAGTCTCAGTCTTCCTGCCTGCTTCCACTACACACTGCTTTCCAACCCACCTCCTCCCCCAGCTCATCCTTTAACTTGTGTTTAACTTAATCAATGTCATTTTGTTGTGTTCTCAGGGGGGATTTGTGCTGCTCTCCCAGTAAAAGTATGGGAAGTTTTCCCCAGAAGCTGCTGCTGTTCCCTGTCTTGGCTTTTCATGGAGCTCATGAAAAGGATGGGGAAATTAGAACAGAGCCATACCACTAAATGTAACTAGAAAAATATGGCAATGGTATTTTTTTTTTTTTTTTTTTTTTTTACTTAAGTGGTCCTGGCTGAAAGTCTTTTTTTAAATTTAGGATATGTCTACTTCAAAGTGATAAAAAAAAAAAAAGGAAACCAATAATACACTCACCGTAGACAATGAGACCGAACTTCTTTCTCTCACTGTTGATCTGTCGTTTATAAACTCCAGTATGTTCAGTTCTGGTGTTTGTGATGGTCAGAGATCCAGTTTGATTGTCCAGCTTCAGTCTGTCTCTGAATCTCCCATCAAGAACATCATCATATACAGTGATTCTGTCGGTCCGTTTATTGATTTCAGCTATTAATGTGTTTTTATTTCCAAACCTCCACTGAATCACATCATCATCCTTCATTTCAGTAAGATGAGAGTTTAGAGAGACTGAATCTCCCTCCATCACTGACTCCAGGACTGAATCATCAAACACACACCGAACAAACAGAAACAGGGTTTGTCACAGATAAACATATTATAATTGATTATTAAATTAAAGATTAAAAACAACAAAAATAAACAAATGGTAAATGAATTCATTTACATTTTGTCATTATAAAAAAGGTGTAACCGTTTTTGAACTCACCACCATTGACAATGAGACTGAATCTCTTTCTCTCACTGTTGATCAGTAGTTTATAACCTCCAGTATGTTCAGTTGTGGTGTGTGTGATGGTCAGAGATCCAGTTTGATTGTCCAGCTTCAGTCTGTCTCTGAATCTCCCATCAAGAACATCATCATATACAGTGATTCTGTCGGCCGTTACATTGATTTCAGCTATTAATGTGTTTTTATTTCCAAACCTCCACAGAATCACATCATCATCCTTTATTTCAGTAAGATCAGAGTTTAGAGAGACTGAATCTCCCACCTTCACTGATACTGGCCAAACACAATTATCACCAATCACTCCTGAAGAACAGAGTTTTTCACAGATTAAAGCTTTAAAATCTCTTGATGTTGGTTTGATGAAGCTTCACTAAAATACTTTTAATAATTTAAATGTGAAATTAATAATATTTTGCAACATTACAAAGACAAATGATGATGAATGAAATGAGAAATCGATTTACATATGGAACAATGACTAAAAAAACTTTTACTGTAATGTTTAATGTCACACTAAAATTAATGCTGTTGAGTATCTGAGCTTCATATTTATTTTTTTATATTCAATAAATCAAAAACTGAGTTTAATTTTATTATTTCTATATGAGAATAACAGTGAATGTTAATCTTCTCTAATTTAACCAGTAATTTATCACATGAACAGAAAAGCAGGAACAATTGAAACCATAAAAACACATTTAAAACTCACCAACCAGACGTCACAAACACAAACAGAACAAAACTATTTTTTTCATCAGTTTCAGTCAACGAATATATAAAAGCTAAACTCTTCAAAACAGCTTCAGTAATAGATCCTGTTCAGTGAATTTATTTTCAGAAGTGTCCCGTGAAGTTGAGAAGTTAAAATGTTATTTTAGAGAGTTAAACTAACATTTCATTTTGTTTATTAACATTCATCCTGTGAGACTCAAACCAGTGTTCTTTCAGTGTCATTGAGATACTATTATAATTTTGACTTATATTTTGAAATATTTATTATGTATATTATTTTTTTTTACATTTTCATTTTAGTTGAAGTTTTAGTAATTGTTGTGTGTTTTTGTGATTGTTATTATGGAAGAAATGTTATCTTTAGGATGTGTGTGACCATCATATGACAGTAAAGAGAAACACAATCCTTATTCTAATATGGAATTGTATTGGAATGGTAAAGAGTGTTGGTTCGTGACAGGAGATTCTCCACTCAAGGACACAATATGATGAACAAGTCTGAGAATGTTCCACGCATGGTTGAAAACACCATCATTGGCCTATAAATATAATATTCTGAGAGTTAAGACTATAAAGGAGGAAGGATGCCCTCCCTTCACTGTCACACTCTTCAGTCTCTCTGTGTGACTGAACGACTGCTGGCCTTTTCTTGCAAGAAAATAAACCTCAAAGACAATTAAAGTTTGTCTCTTATTCAGTGATAGAATTTTGTTTGCAACCACATTAGCCATTTTAGATTTTTCTAAATTAGATTTCTTTATTATTTTTCGAAATGTTAATCTTCTGCTAGCATGTCGTTCTTTCCAGTAATTGGCTATATTAGCTAAAAACATCCACCCTGTTATGACACACACTGTTATGACACACACAGCTTCTCCCTTTAATGCTAAAAGTCCCGGGACACACCAAGCTGACGGTCGACCATCGACCAACATCGGGCCGTTGTTGAGCGTCGTCCGCCTGTTTTTGCGGTGTGTTCTGAATCATCGGCACCAGTCGGACTTCATTGCTCTGTTGTGAACGACTTTCAATGGACAGTTGCTAAAACTGTTCACTAAATGACCTAGATGACATCATACTAGCGAGTCTCGGGAACTATATAAGGTTTGTCCAAGAAGTCGCTAGGTGAGATTTTATGAAAAAAGTCGCTTTAGGGGTGAGAAAGACAACATCGCTAAATTGGCAACACTGACTTACTGTTTTTTTGTTTCTTTTGGTGTTTCCATGGTTTCTACAAAACATAACTGGATATCGAGGGTAACGCGGGTATGATGTCATTGATAGGCGACACACGGTCCGTGTCGTGGTTAAAACTGTTTATTTCTCTGGATTTAAACATTCTTAGAAACATTTGGGATAATGTAAGTACACAAATCAACAAAATATATAACATTGTTCTAGTGGTTTTTAATATTTTGATCCAAAAATCGTACATAGTGTGCCTTTAATACCACTTGATAAAACTCGCTTTTGAGAAAAACTTGAGAAAAAAAATCACAAATGAGTGGAAAGAACATTTACTGCGGTTCAATTCAGTGAAATATCGACGCCTCCAACTCTACTGACTGTAAGTTTTACTGTTTTTTTTATCATATAGGCCTATGTGGATATACTTGTGTGCAAGTGGGTTTTGATGATGATGATGATGACCAAGCATTCACTTAATACTTACCTTTTATACTACTGCTGCATCAGTTCGAATGCATTTACATTATGAACATCAGCTATGCTAATTATTTCCCATCTGCCTTTCTGTCTGCCTTTTTTTCTGTCTGTAGTGTTTAGTAAATGTTGTTGTGCTCTGTATAGCAGTTGTTTCCAGGATTACATGTTGGAGGAATTTCTCGAATAAACAGCATATATAAATAACTTTTATCACCTGCCGAATCTAGAGTTTTCTGTCGGTTTGCGTTTGCCCACCCTTATAATTTGTATTCCCCCCTATCAGTACTGTCCTGTAACAGTGAATGTTGATCCTCTCTGACTAACTTAAAGTTGCAGTAGGGAGTTTTGAGAAAATGTTGACTTAGCCTGAAAATTTGAACAAGCACAACTTCCAGGTCCAACCCCCTTGCTCTCTGCTGCGCTACAGCCCTCCCTCCACAGCTCCTCCCCCACAGCTCCTCCCCCACAGCTCCTCCTCCACAGCTCCTCCCCCACAGCTCCTCCTCCACAGCTCCTCCTCCACAGCTCCTCCCTCCACAGCTCCTCCCTCCACAGCTCCTCCCCCACAGCGGAGCCTGCCGTGAACGCGCAGACTAGTAAACAGGACCACCGATGACGGCAGATTATAAACAGTTATGGAACTATATAAGTTATAAATAGCTAGTAAGATAACGTTAAAGGATTAGTTCACTTTTAAAAAAACTTTTGCTGATAATTTACTCACCCCCATGTCATTCAAGATGTCCATGTCTTTCTTTCTTCAGTCGAAAAGAAATTAAGGTTTTTGATGAAAACATTCCAGGCTTTTTCTTCATATAATGGACTTCAATAGGACACAAACGTTTCAAGGACCAAATGACAGTTTCAGTGCAGCTTCAAAGGGCTTTAAACGATACCAGACAATGAATAAGGGTCTTATCTAGCGAAACGATCGGTCATTTCAAAAATAAATAAAAAACTTTAAGTTTTATAAGCACAAAAGCTCGCCTTGCTCTGTTCTGTGATGCACGTTCGTGACTCTCCTGTTTGAACTCGTTCATCAAAATGAACAAATCTTTTTTCGAATCATTTAGTTCGTTGAATGAACGAAATGACTCCGAAAAGGACTCGTTCGAAATGAACGAATCTTTTTTGCGAGTCATTTCGTTCGTTGAATGAACGAAATGACTCAAAAAAAGATTCGTTCATTTGGATGAACGAGTTCGAACAGGAGAATCACGAACGACGGTACGCGCTCGCGGTGTGCAAGAGAGGGGTGATCAGCGCGTACACGAGCGTGATTGACACTGCTAAGACATTCCTCCTGGCTCTGATTGGTTGTTTCTGACCGGGAGCGGTGTATTTCTGCAAATGGCAATAGGACCACAGGGAGGAGCCAGAGGAGCTCGATTTTTTTCCACAGATTATCTGTCTCATATTCTACTGTGAGGACATAATGACAGTTTTAACAAATATTTCTTTACAAAAGCTACCTACTGGAGCTTTAACCAGACATTTATTACATGTTACCAGAACAGAAGCAACTGAAGTCAAAAAAACACATTTAAAACTCACCATCCAGACGCCAGAAACACAAGCAGAGCAAAACAGGGAGAAACAAAATACAATAGTGAGACGCTCACACAAAAACACTTTCTCACACGGCTCAGACACGCTAAAGACTGTGACGTCAGAGCTGACAAAGAAAACTCCTGATAACATGTCAGTTCAGGGTGAGTCACTAGATGGAGGAGTTGCTCCTCAGACGAGACCACAGAGACAAATCACACGAGAGATTTTGGGGCCTATCACACACCGGTGCAATGCAGCGCCAGACGAAACTAGTTTCAGTCTGACGCAGTTTTCATTTTCATGTTGTTTAAATAGCAAATGCACTTTATAGACTTTATCATTGCCTGTTGGAGGAAATGGAGCATCGATATGTTGTGTTTATGAATTTCACTGTGATCTCAAAGTATATTATAATGTGTCTCAAATCAGTATTTTCTCAGGATAAAGGAGAAGAGGAAGTTGTTTGTTTATTATGTGGTGCACTGTTTAAAATATACATAAAGTCTGTATTCCTGCAGGAGGCACTCAATATAATAATAAAATGTGATTATTTTGATTATAAAATTATAAAAATTACATTATTAAATGTAATAAAAGACTCTTGGAGAGACTCTTGAACCTCAGAGTGAGAAACTTTATTGATAAAGGCAAGAAAATTCATACAGCAAATATGCAGCAGTAGTAATGTGAGATCTGTGTGTCTCTCTAATTATTTGTTTTATGTTTCTGTCATATAAGCCATACATATTGGATTTTGTCAAATCTGACTCTGAAAGAGAGCAGAAGCTCAAATAATAATCAGTATTTATTATAATAAAAAAACACTATAAGAACAAAAACACACTTGAAGAACCTTTAAAGTTAGATTTCAATACTTCCTGAAAAAGATGAATATATAAAGCCATTAATATATGTGACATACATTTATAACAGCAAAATCAGTTTGTGAGAAATGACATCATCAATCATGTACCTGATGTGTGAATATGTGCTTGATCTCCTTCAGCTCTTCAGGATCTGATGTCATAAACCAGAATGATGACAGTAGCCACGCCCACCAGAGCAGAGAGGACCAATCGGATCACAGCTTCAGTAGGACCACAACAGTGGACAGAGTCTGAGGAATAAACACATCAAACTGAGATCAGATCAGTCAGTAAACACTAATATCAGCGCTTTCGTATGGAGTGAATTTTGTGCTTTAATTAAACAAATAAATCCAGCATTTTGCAAACAAAGTTGATCTGCTTAGCAAAGGAAAACTTGACTCGCAAACAAACAGAAAGCAATGTGCAAATACAAAGGTCAATTTGCGAAAACACAGACGAGTAACAAATATGTATTGTGTTTTACAAATATAAATAAATGAGCCAGAAAATATTTCACAATTAAATACAAACCATCCAACAAATTGCATGTAACCTTTGAACAAATATCAAATTTAGTGCACACAAATGCATATCTGTCTGTTATGATGGTGAGACACTTGGCTTTTTATAAGATCTCTCAGCTCGATTGTCTCACAAATTTGTCCAGGCAGATTTTCTCACAAATGCAATTGAGCAACTTCCTCTTCTAAAACAGTAGATGGCGCTAAGATAGGGGATTAATTTAGCGCTAGTCTCCTGGGAGAAGCACTGATTTGAAACGTGCTTGCATTTGACAACAGCTGAGAAAAATGAGCGGTGAACAGGCGAGTTTCTGTCTTACTGTATCTATAATTAACCTTTTGCAAAAGAAAACCTGGAAAAGGTTAATTACCCTTCTAGACAGAAATCCACATTAGCACTTAGTAGCACTTCACTCTCTCTAGGATAAGGGAATCTATAAGCTAAAAGCTCATTTTCTCTACATCGGACGGGTGCGAAATGACTAAATTAGTGATTATGTCTATATTGAACATTTCTTTTAATTGAAATGAGTTACTGCAGTTACTGCTGATGACAGGAACAGGCAGAAGAGCTGAGAAAGATAAGAAACATCAGAGTAAATCATACTTTCTGCTAGTAATCAGTAATCATACTAGTGTGTGATTTTCAGATTAAAAAATAAATAAATAATACAGAGATGACAGTATCAGAATAATCAATCCAAAGAAAAGTGTTCAGAATGTTGGAAAGCAAATGTCAAAAATTATTGTGATCTTAGATTTTACCATCTTAAAATTGAAAAAGTATTTTTAAAATTTAGGGTATGTGGATAATTCAATTCAATTCAATTCAATTCAAATTTATTTGTATAGCGCTTTTCACAATACACATTGTCTCAAAGCAGCTTTACAGAAAGTGTATTTCGGAAATGTACATAGAAAAATACAGTCAGTTAATCATGTATTAATTTAGGGCATAACATATCGCCGGCGTCGAGTCGTCTCTTCACAGGCGTCGAGTCGTCTCTTCACAGGCGTTGGGGCATCTGAAGTCTCCGTGAGAGGCTGGATACAAACTGGAGCTGACGAACGCTATTTACCTCGGGACGCTAGTCCCGAGATAACAGCAGAAAGGCAGATGGGAAATAATTAGCATAGCTGATGTTCATAATGTTAATGCATTCGAACTGATGCAGCAGTAGTATAAAAGGTAAGTATTAAGTGAATGCTTGGTTAAAGAGATGAGTCTTTAATCTAGTTTTAAACTGGGACAGCGAGTCTGAGTCTCGAACAATTTCAGGAAGGCTATTCCAGAGTTTAGGAGCTAAATGTGAGAACGCCCTCCCTCCTTTAGTGGACTTAGATATCCTAGGAATGACCAGAAGCCTCGAATTTAGTGATCTTAAAGAGTGCGATGGATTGTATGGCGATAGAAGGTCTGTTAAATACACAGGAGCTAAACCATTTAGAGCTTTATAGGTCAGTAGGAATACTTTGTAATTGATACGTAACTTAATAGGTAACCAGTGTAGAGATGATAAAATAGGTGTTATATGATCATATTTTCTTGATCTAGTAAGAACTCTAGCGGCTGCATTTTGCACTAACTGTAGCTGGTTTATTGAGGATGCAGGACAACCAGCTAATAAAGCATTACAGTAATCTAGTCTCGAGGTCATGAATGCATGAACTAACTTTTCTGCATCAGAGACAGATAGCATGTTACGTAGCTTTTCAATGTTTCTAAGGTGGAAAAAGGCTGTTCTTGTAACATATGAAATATGATTTTCGAAAGTCAAGTTGCGGTCTAGTATAACACCTAGGTCTTTTACTGTAGTGGATAAAGTAACAGGACATCCTTCTAAATTAAAGTTGTATTGTAAGGGATTTTGTGGGTAGTTTTTTGGACCAATAAGTAATACCTTGGTTTTATCTGAATTTAATAGCAGGAAATTACACGTCATCCAGCATTTTATATCTTTAAGACACTCTGTCAAGTTAGATAAGTTAGTGTTTTCATCTGGTCGTGATGAGATATATAATTGAGTGTCATCAGCATAACAGTGGAAATTAATTCCATGTTTTCTTATAATATTACCAAGTGGCAGCATGTATATTGAGAATAGCAGAGGGCCTAACACCGATCCTTGCGCCACTCCATAGTCTACTGACGTTATCTTCGATTTTTCCCCATTTAAACAGACAAAATGGTAACGATCTGATAAGTACGATCTAAACCAGCTTAATGCCTGTCCCTGAACACCGGTGTAGTTTTGTAGTCGATCCAAGAGTATTTTATGATCTATAGTGTCGAACGCAGCGCTAAGATCAAGTAGAACTAGTATTGAGATACAGCCTTGGTCAGAAGCTAAAAGTAAATCATTTGTAATTTTGACTAGCGCAGTTTCTGTGCTATGATGCGGTCTGAATCCCGACTGAAATTTTTCATAGATATCATTTTCTTGCAAGAAAGAGCACAATTGAGCGGACACAATTTTTTTCTAGTATTTTAGACATAAATGGAAGATTTGAGATGGGTCTGTAATTTGCTAAGTTATTTGGATCTAATTGCGGTTTCTTAATGAGAGGTTTTAGCACTGTCAGCTTGAATATTCTTGGAACATGACCTAAAGATAAAGACGAGTTAATAATATTGAGAAGAGGCTCTTCCACTGCAGGTAACACTTCTTTCAGTAGTTTAGTGGGTATTGGATCTAATAAACATGTTGTTGGTTTAGATGAAATGATAAGTTTATTTAGCTCTTCCTGTCCTACAGTTGTAAAGCGGTGTAGTTGTTCTAGAGGGGCCATAATTGAGGCTGAATCATAAGACATCATAGAGGATTGTATATTTACAATTGTGTTTCGGATGCTTTCTATTTTGTCATCAAAGTAATTCATAAAATCATTACTACTATATTGTAACGGAATATTTTGCTCAGGTGATGTCTGTTTATTTGTTAGTCTAGCCACGGTGTTAAATAAAAACCTTGGATTATTTTGGTTATTTTCTATTAGTTTGCGGAGATGCTCAGCCCTGGCTGCTTTTAGAGCCTTTTTATAACGTGACATACTGTCTTTCCACGCGATTCTAAAGACCTCTAAATTAGTTTGTTTCCATTTACGCTCTAAGTTACGAGTTTCTCTCTTGATAACATGCGTAGCACTGTTGTACCATGGTGCTTTAGTTTTCTCTCTAACCTTTTTTAATCTAATTGGTGCAACAATATCTAGTGTACTAGAGAACATGGTGCTCAAACTGCTAGTCATTTCCTCTAGTTCATCTGTTTGTTTGGGTTCACTGAGCAGCTGAAATAGATCAGGTAAGCTATTTGAGAATCCATCTATAGTGGTTGGAAGGATAGTTCTGCCTGGTCGATAACGTGGCGCAACATGACAAATTTCATCAGTACATATTACGCAAGATACCATGTAATGATCAGTGAGATCGTCACTTTGCGGTATAATATTTATATCAGTTGGATTGGTTCCATATGATATAATTAAATCTAGTGTATGATTTAGACGATGAGTGGGACCACTGACGTTTTGCGTGACCCCAAAGGAGTTTAATAAATCTGTAAACGCAGCCCCTAACGCATCATTTGTATTATCTACGTGTATGTTAAAGTCTCCAACAATTATTGCTTTATCGACATTGACCAATAGATCTGAGAGAAAGTCTGCAAACTCTTTTAGGAAATCAACATAAGGCCCTGGAGGTCTATATACGGTAGCCAAGGCTAGAGATAATATGGATTTGTTTCTTACATCTAAGAGCGTAACATTTAGCACAAGTACTTCAAACGAATTAAACCTGTGACCTGTTTTCTGAGTAACATTAAGAATATCTCTATAGATTGTTGCAACACCGCCGCCACGACCGATCAGACGGGGCTCATGTTTATAGCAGTATCCTGGCGGAGTAGACTCATTTAGACCGAAATAATCATTTGGTTTAAGCCAGGTTTCAGTAAGGCAAAGTACATCGAAACTATTATCTGTGACCATTTCATTTACAATAACCGCCTTAGGTGTGAGCGATCTAATGTTTAGAAGACCTAGCTTTAGAAATTGTTTTTGTTCGCTGATATTTAGATTTTCTGGTTTAATTACAATAAGATTTTTGCTAGATCCTACACTAGAATTATTGTTTGGCCTCACTAAGCGAGGAATAGACACAGTTTCTATATAATGTTCTACACTACTTATATCAATTAAGTTGGGACAGCAAAGACTGTGATTTGGACTTTGACTTACTAGTCAGTTGGTGTGTAACGTCTTGGAGATGTTGTCCGACAGAACAGCCGCTCCGACTCTGCTGGGGTGCAGGCCATCAGCACGGTAGAGCCTAGGTCGCTCCCAGAACAGATTCCAATTATTTACAAAGAGCAGTTTCTGTTCATTACACAATGACATTAACCATTCATTTAGAGCAAATAATCTACTGAATCTTTCTTGTCCTAGTCGGTACGTGGGAAGCGGTCCAGACACGATGATCGTTGCTTCAGGCGATGTGCTGCGAACCATCTCGATCAGGATCCAGTAGTCCTTCTTCAGAACCTCCGTCTGCCGCAGCCGGATGTCGTTCGTTCCCGCGTGCAGCACGACAGCTCCGACGCGCTCGTCACCGTTCAGGTTCTCGGGAATCTGTGCAGCGACATCAAGAACACGAGCACCAGGAAAGCAGTGAGTACGCACCTTACGCTTACCTGAGGTAGCACGGACATGGCGGACCATGGAAGTGCCGATGATCACGGCGGCATCACGTTCCGACTCGCGAAGAGGGGAGAAGCGGTTCCGGGTGGAGATCTCGAAGACCGGGAGGGGCGGGGAGGTCCTTGGTCTGGTCCTGGCTCGTGTCTTCCGCTGTGGGATCACCCAGGGTCCATGGTGTTGCCTCGGTGCCGGAGTGAGTGAAGGCAGAGATGATCGCGTCCTCCTGGGCAGAGAAACGCACGGAGTAGACGAAGTCGGAGTCAAAAAGTTACTAACCACTGACTTGTGAGCATCGGCGCGTGATGTTTCAAGCGCTGATCGCCGATCTCGCAGCTCGGCTTGCTTCTCCAGCAGAACACGGATCTGCTTCTCCACCGACTCCAGCTCCAATCGTACCGAAAACAGCTCGAATGTGTCCTCACCTGCACTCAGAGGTAACGTTAGACACACATCCAATATGTTCGCCATTATAACAGATGAACAGTAAATTAGTAGTGATACTACCAATATCACTACTAATTTAGGACTGAAATGATGGATATAACCCATATCCTTTCAGTGAAACGGGTGTAAAATGAGACGGTCGATAGGCGCGAGGCCACGGCGTGAAATGCTAGCGGGCTAAAGGCTAGTAGCCGAGATTCGGAAAGTTGGATCTAAGTAGCGATATCAAAGCAATCCGATTGTTTTTTATAAGGAATAGTGTCGAGGATAAGTTCACATGATATAAAAATATAAAGTGCTTGTTTATAAATGAGTGGTAAAGAAGAAAATCAGGGATTAATGAATCAATTCGACGGAGCTCCAAACACAAACACAGACCGCACGCGCATGCGTATTACCTCATAATGCTCTGTGGTTTTGACCTATTGCCTGTTTTTATGGTGTATGATTCTGGAATTCCTCAATTAAAGCTGCGTTTGGATCCTCTACCCATGTTTCAGAGCAGTTTCGTAACACTGACGACACAACACTGAAAAAAGGGAAGAAAAAAGAAGAGAAGAAATTTGGATTGTTTCGCATATAAACCTTTTAGCTGCCCTTGTGACCACTTATTCAACTAGATCTAAAGAAATATTATGTCATTTGGCAGTGGGCAAGATGGCTATGAAGTCTTTTGACAAAATATTCAAAAGCAAAGATATGCTGATGAAGATGAGACTAGTTTAGACCCTCCTATTCTTGGTTCTCAACTACGTTTGCAAAAGCTGGATGACCCAGAAACAAGACTCGTTCGAAACATGTAGCTGGAGAAGAATCCTTTGTGCCAAAGAACGACAAGACGGACCAACAAGCCAATCATAGAGGAAATCAAACCGGAAACTCAAAGCACAAATGATGAAACTACATTTGTCATACTTTTGGTCACATGGTTTGAAGGGAAATATGACTGAAAAAGTTGATCATGATTATGAATATTGAGGGTAAAAGCTGCAGAGGAAAACCTCCAAAGAGATACGATTACAGCGAGGACAGGACGGATGCTGGAGGATCTCATCAGACTAGTACAAAACCAAATCCTTTTTAATTATTTAGTCTTTCAAATCACAAAGACTTGAATCCGAGCTGATGAGACACAACAACAACATATGTATCAATAATCCATATAACAGATGTTAATGTTGAATAAAAACAAAAGAAACACATTTCAAAAATTAGGAATCAATGTAATTTTTAAGCAATAAAATGCTGAGCATTTGTTTAATCACAGATCATTGAAACCATTGAATGTCTGTATAATCAACTCATTAATATCAGCAGTGCTGTCGTACCTGCACATGTGTGACAGAGTGTGTTGATGTCCAGATGTGTGGTCTGGTTGCTGATGGGATTGTTCAGCACACAGCTGTAGGTGTTTTTATCCTGATATTCCTCCAGAGGTAGAGAGAGACTGATGCTGAGATCACACACACTGATGTTGGACAATACACTCATTCCTGCGTACCAGGAGAGAGTCACATGACTCACGTTCACCACTGATGAACACACCAATGAACATGATGATGATGATGAAGAACAGTGTGAAGAGTTACTGATGATGACAGGAACAGGCAGACGAGCTGAGAAAGATTAGAAACATCATAGTAAATCTGTTGATGGAGTGTGTGCGATTTTAAGTTTTATCCAAAAAAATTGCACAGAGATCAGTATCAGAATAATTAATCCAAAGAAAAGCGTTCAGAAGTTTGAAAAGTGAACGCCAAAAATGATTGTGCATCTTATATTTTACCATTTTAAAATTGAAAAACTCTTTTTTAAATTTAGGATATGTCTACTTCAAAGTGATTAACAAACAAAGGGAACCAATAATAAACTCACCAAAGACAGTGAGAAAGATCCTCTTTCTCTCACTGTTGATCTGTCGTTTATAAACTCCAGTATGTTCAGTTCTGGTGTTTGTGATGGTCAGAGATCCAGTTTGATTGTCCAGCTTCAGTCTGTCTCTGAATCTCCCATCAAGAACATCATCATATACAGTGATTCTGTCGGCCCGTTTATTGATTACAGCTATTAATGTGTTTTTATCTCCAAACCTCCACTGAATCACATCATCATCCTTCATTTCAGTAAGACGAGCTTTTAGAGTGACTGAATCTCCCTCCATCACTGAATTTTCAACTGAATCATCAAACACACACAGAACAAACAGAAACAGGGTTTGTCACAGATAAACAGATTATAATTGTTTATTAAAGACTGAAATTTTAATTTGAAATATAATACCTGAAAACAACACAAACAAAAAAAAACAAATGGTGCATTGATTCATTTAAATTTTCTCATTATAAAACACCGTTTTTGAACTCACCATTGACAGTGAGAAAGTATCTATTGTTATTAAAGGGATAGTTCACCCAAAAATGTTAATTAGCCCATGATTTACTCGCACTCAAGCCGTATCGATGCGTAGGTCGTCTGCCGGAAGCTAGTTTTTTTAGTTGATAAAGTTTTAAAGTTTTTAAATATAAATATCTTTCTTACAAAAACGCATCACTTCACTTCAGAAGGCCTTTATAAACCCCCCAGAGCCTGTGGAGCACTTTTATGATAGATGCACTTTTATGATCATAGATTCACTTTTATGATGATAGATGCACTTTTATGATCATAGATTCACTTTTATAGATGCACTTTTATGATGATAGATGCCCTTTTATGATCATGGATGCACTTTTATGATCATAGATGCACTTTTATGATGGATAGTGCACTTTTATGATGATAGATGCACTTTTATGATCATAGATGCACTTTTATGATGGATAGTGCACTTTTATAGATGCACTTTTATGATGATAGATGCACTTTTATGATGATAGATGCACTTTTATGATCATAGAAGCACTTTTATAGATGCACTTATGATGGATAGATGCACTTTTATGATGATAAAGGCACTTTTATTATGGACAGATGGACTTGTATGATGATAGATGCACTTTTATGATGGATAGATGCACTTTTATGATGATAGATGACCTTTTTTGATCATAGATGCACTTTTATGATCATAGATGCACTTTTATGATCATAGATGCACTTTTATGATGGATAGATGCACTTTTATGATCATAGATGCACTTTTTTGATGGATAGATGCACTTTTATGATGGACAGATGCACTTTTATGATCATAGAAGCACTTTTATAGATGCACTTATGATGGATAGATGCACTTTTATGATGATAAATGCACTTTTATTATGGACAGATGCACTTGTATGATGATAGATGCACTTTTATGATGGATAGATGCACTTTTATGATGATAGATGACCTTTTATGATCATAGATGCACTTTTATGATGGATAGATGCACTTTTATGATGATAGATGACCTTTTATTATCATAGATGCACTTTTATGATGATAGATGCACTTGAGGTGGTGGTGGTGGTGGTGATGGATGCACTTGAGATGCACTTGAGGTGGGGTGGTGATGGCGCAGTGGATAAGACACATGCCTTTGGTGTGAGAGACCCGGGTTCAAATCCACTGTGAGACACCAATGTGTCCCTGAGCAAGACACTTAACCCCTAGTTGCTCCAGAGGCGTGCGACCTCTGACATACATAGCAATTGTAAGTCGCTTTGGATAAAAGCGTCATGTAAATATAGATGCACTTTTATGATCATAGATGCACTTTTATGATCATAGAAGCACTTTTATAGATGCACTTATGATGGATAGATGCACTTTTATTTCTTTTATATCCTTTGTTTCTCTTTTTCTTTATAGTTTCGTCCTTCCTGTTTGCGGGTCTGGTTGGACTCGTAATCTTGACATGTGGTTTCTGGTGTATGTGACTTACTAAAAAATTTTTTTTTTTATCTTGAGACTAGTTTGTTGTTGAGAGAAATTGGACGGACACACACACACGGACACACACGCACACGCGCGTGCACACACACACACACACACACACACATAAAAAAAAGAAAATCTCAGAAAAGTTATTTCTGAGAAGATCTTAATTATTTTTTCCCAGATATATATATTTTGTTATAATCAAGTGAAATTGTTGCATTTTAATGTCTTTTCAGTGTCCAAGGGCCACTATCTTTGACCAATCAAATCACAGCTTCAGTAAAACCACAAAAGTGGAAACAGAAACTCTTTTAAAAGACTTTGGTCTTGTTTTGAAAACTTTAATACTAGTTAATACTAGTTTAATACTGACAAAACAGGCAGAGTTCGACTCATTGCAGTTTGGTTTTAAATCTGTAATAAAATGAAAAAATCTTGTCTTTATGTACATTGTGATAAATTTTGTGTTTAAGTTCATAAGGATATAATATAGCACCTCAAATGCAATCAGTCTTATGTAAAAGTAAATATCACACACAACCTTTGTTTTCTGACTTACTTGCATCTGCTTTAATCAAATATGTCAAATAAATATAGTTAAATGTATTCAATGTTAAGTCTTGTTACAATCGAGAGAGTTCAGGATTGCTTGCGATTGCTTGTTGTGCTTGTTTCTATGAATTTAAAAAATACTTAGTAAGATGAACTGATAATTTTGTTTGACATTCCTCATATCCTGTGAAAAGAAAAATGTTTGTCATAATTCTGTTTATGACAAATAAACCTGTAATAAAAATAAATTATTTCATAAACCTGTATGTGTTTTTTTCTTCTGTGGACATAAAAAAAATCTATATCTTGATACCCACTGATATTCCAGAGGAGGAGATGGTGGGAGAGTTGCGGCATGCAAAGGGAGCATAGACCACCTTGACAGTGGAACAACGGTCGATGTGTTGTCCGTCCGGACCAGTATATGCTTGTCTCACAGCAAAGGCAGAAACCGGCAGAGAGCAAGAAATACTGCTAGCAACTCAACACTGAGAAAAAAAAAGTGTGTTGGATTTACATGATTTAATCGTGTACATCGGTCCCACGTGAATCAATTAAGTTAAACAAAGATAATTTGATCATGTAACTTCAACATCATGAAACTGTTCGGGTGTGGTGTAGGTTGAAGAAGGCGAAGAGGCAAAAGGCTCCAATATATACATTTTACTAAATCACTCAGATAGGTACATACAGGCAAAAGGTTTGTAAACACACACCAAACACAATGTTACTAGACGTGACTCAGACGAGAACGGACAAAGACTGACTGCACAGAGGGAAACTAAATACAGACACAAATCAACGATGAGGTGAGCACAGGTGACACGGTGATGAAGACGATGAACAGGTGGGTAATTGAGGGAGTGAGTTCAGGTGTGAAGACACAAGGTATTCTGGGAAGTATAGTGCAGACGATGACTGTGACAGAAATTAAGTAATTTTAAGTGACCCAATTAAGTAGTCTCAAAGTGAATTTTAAAAGGCTCCACTATTTTGTTACTCATAACGATATACTCATTTATCCAATGCGATTTCATTTATTGCAGTGTCACACAACTGAATTGATAGACTATAGCTAGCTATTAGCCAGCTATACAACATATTAGCTTCTTAATTGCTAAGATTTACATGCTCTTTCAGCCAAATCAGTTAAAAGCTGATGAATCAGTCCACAAGCAAATGTTCCACTCTTCTCCACAATGGTAACCTAGCCTGACTACGTCAGACTTCATACTTCCGCTCAATTTCAGTTCGCTTCTGTTCTCAGTCTGAGATAGCGACCTATCTCCCAGTTTTCCTCCAGCCTCAAAACAGCCGGCCAATCAACGAACAGAGGACGGGCTGAGAGAAGAAAGAAAACGCTTTTCAATTATGCCCTTCCAGACTCTGTCTATGAAACAAAGCGAAGTAGCAGAGTTTAGTATTACCAGGCTAATGATAACCCACTGTAATTTAAATGGTTTTAATAATTCCAGTGCAATTGAACATTAAACACAATTACACACAATGAATTCTTTCCCTTTACTCAAAAATAAAATAAAATAACACTTAATTTTAACATTTATTCTCTCTTAATTCAGCCATGTGTAAAGCATGCTGGGAACTAACAATCATCGCCCAGTTTAAGTAAATGCAACACAAATCATCCATGTAATACAACAGAAACGGATTAAGTAAACTTAAATTTTACATATGTTTAAGCAGATTGAACACAATCAAATTAAGTTAGGACAAAATGTATTGCAATTGTGTTGCTTAAGTTCAATTTAATAAAGCAATTTGACCAAGTCAAGTCAAGTCAAGTCAAGTGTATAGCGCTTTTCACAATACAGATTGTATCAAAGCAGCTTCACAGTATTAAATTAAAATAATACAACAAGGTTTGTTTCTAGTGGAATTTATTCAAGCAGCAAATTTTTTTTGTTTTTCAGTGAATGGATATGCCACTGCAGTCGAGGACCTGCCTAGGAGCCCAAGGCAGCATTCCTGTTGCACAGGGTACCCCAGCCGGTGGTGGAGGCATCCAGCCGGTGGTGGAGGCATTTGTTGAGACAACGCTAGTTCTAGTGAAGGGCAGGGACCTGACCCACAAGGCACAATGTCCCAGAGTGGGGTCTGAGTGTGCAGTGCAACACTTACCTGGCTCCAGGGTTTGGCAGAGGGTGCGTGAGAAGGCAAGGCGTCCTCAAACCCCACCCAGCTGACTGCTGGCAATGGAAGAGGGAGCTGAGAGTGGTAAGGCATTGCGTCGCTCACTGTCAACTGCACCCTCTTGTGACACAGAGAATGAGGAAATTGCTCTTTTGTTGAAAAAGTGGGTACCACTGGCCGTGAGACCAGTGGTACATAAAACAAAAACAAACTCGACAAAGGATTCTCCGACCCCGGCCCTCCACTGGGGGAAAGAAGAGCAGATCTCCTCTTCTCTGGGTCTCTAGTCTCAGGAATGCCACCTTGCCTGATGCTTGGAGGGTCTGGCGGGGGCGAGGTAGGTGGTCCACGTTGTGGCTTTGGTGATGGCTGATATTGCCTCCGTCTGCTTTTGTACTGCTAAGAACTGCTGGGCGAAGTTGTCAATGGACCAGCGTGGAAGATGGAGGAGTCAAGAAAGTGAACTTTGTCATGATCTCAGACAGGTTTAACCAGACATGTCACTCCTGGACAACTAAAGTGGACATCGTTATCATGTCAGCTCCAGTTTGGATCCAACCTATCATGAAGACTTCAGACACCCGTGTTGGGCATGAAGAGGCGTCTATGAAGAGACGACGCCAACTCCTGCGAAGATTTCAGATGACGCAAACTCTGAATCAACATGCACCAATGCTATATTTTCTAAATGTCATAATCATTTGTTAAAGTAGCACCAGGTAACTTTTGCTCTCGGGGTCCCCCTTACATTTGGGAAACAGTATTGTCCTCTACTACTGTCGTAAACTCTGTCATCGTGCATTTGTTGACAAACATGATAGCCCTGAACACCAGGGCCGGATTCAGCCAGCCCCACTATGGGGTGCAGGTAGAATATCAGGGGGGGCAAGTCATTTAGAGCTCTTGCCAAAATTACGTTTGGGGAAAACCAGAGCTATGGGTTGTGACGGTGCTTCAGTGTTTAAGCCTATGTTGTATTCATCCGCAACAGCCACTGATGGGCTGGGAACGACGGGGGATTCGGTCTCTGCTGCAGCTAATGCCCTAGCAGCCTCGTTGCTGCTGCAAGTGCTAGCTTTAGCAACCAGAAATCGGCGCATACTCGGCTCGTCACTCGGTGCAAATTACAAGAGAAAGCGATAGAGAGATATGGAGGGAATGAGAACACGCTTACAGAAAGAGTAACCAAATAATTTCAGTGACTGACGGCGAAGGAAACTCAAAACAGGGGCTGAGCTCAGCTGACGACAGTGTGTCTGCGTGCTCCGCTCTGCAGTGACTGACTGAGACGTGAAGCTCAGCAGGTTCACCAGTGAAGCGACTGGCCACGCCCTCCCTATGCATCTACCAATCAGTAGCTACTTTGAATGAGGGATAGAGAGCAGAGAGCGCTCACTCTGACCATTTTTCTTGAAATATTTTTTACATTTTGGATCTTTGCATGCCATCACATTTGGGGGGGCAGTCACGGCATTTGGGGGGGGGCATTGCCCCTCCTTGCCCCTGCCTATATCCGGCCCCGCTGAACACTGTAGGAGGAGGTCACATGCAGGTTTTCTGCTTGCGTCGCGTGTGAAATGTCTTCATCCCAGGTACAGTGGCATATATTTCAGCATGTCATATGAATATAATTTCATGGGTTTTATTTTTTTTCTAACGACAAATGATCGCGATGATCACGTTTACAAGCCAGTGTCATTATAGTAGCCTAGTCTATTGGTTACCGTTTTACTGAATCTATATGATACTTCAATGCAATGTTTGAGTGGTAGATAATAACCATATATCGTCAATATTATAATATCAAGCTACCATAAATAAATCTGCAAATTTTACAAATCGATTTGCATTATAGCTTGAGGCAAGACAAATAATCATTACCTGATTCATGAAGATAAACGGAGGATAAGATAGCTTCCGTAACATAGTCAGGCAGACAAAAAAACACCCCAGACTACGGGGTGTCATTGGTTGTTGCGTTAAATGTTACCCAGATACAATAGTGCTATTTTCTGATTGGCTAACAACACCAGACGAACAACACCAGAGGAGACGCGCTTAAATTCATGCCTGTTCCACAGTGAGAGCGGCACGGCCAGAGTTTTGGGCGCTGCGGCATATTAAATAAATTACAAATAGTTTTTCAGCGTGAGAAATACAATGTGTGGCGGGAGAGCGTGACAGTCACTCATTTCGGTCTTTTGTCACGCTCTCCCGCCACACATTGTATTTCTCACGCTGAAAAACTATTTGTAATTTATTTAATATGCCGCAGCGCCCAAAACTCTGGCCGCGCCGCTCTGACTGTGGAACAGGCATGAATTCAATGCGTGACACTTGACAGCCCTGCGATTTTAAGGAAGTGGGGGTGGTGGTGGAAGTGACGTATATGCCATAAAGCAGTCGAGTTTTGTAGTTCTCTTTGTTCGCCGGTTTCTACCCGAAACCCGAAGTTTAAAAGTACGATTAAAAACGCTACAGACCCCGTCAGGCTATGGCAGACGTGTCATTCAACCTATTTTAAGTCGATGTACCATCACAAAAGACTTGGAAATATATTATGAAGGTTGAAAAGTTACCTGGTGTTACTTTAACAAACAAGTATTCATTACTTCAATGAGCTCATTGTATCTGCATTAAATTATTACATTGTTTAAATAAATACATTATTAGCTAACTCTGATTTTGTAGGAGGACGAAAAGTGCCATCATTGCAGCCTGTGCATAAGCGTCAGTTATTGTGTGTGAGAGAGATCTCAGGACTGGTGGGAGCATTTTGTGTTTAAAGATTGGCTTTAACGAGGAGCAATGGGTCCGAAATTTTAGGATGAGCAAGCCAACTGATATGTTGTGTCAACTTTTGTCCACATTCCTCTCCTACGACGACACAACGTTTTGTCGGGCCATCCATCCCTTTGCAGAAGCACGTCGGCGTCATTAAACCGCGGAGACGTTGCCTAATGCCTCAGAAAATCTGATCTGCCTGTTTACATGACAGTCGCATTGGCACATATCCGATTTATATCTGATTTATTTGCACATATGAATGAGGCCTGAAACCGATCTCGAAATATCCGAATGCATGCGTTTTTTTCCTGTTTACACTGTCATAGAACACATCCGATCTGAGTCACAAATGAGGAAAAAAATCGGAATTGGGTCTCATTTCACTGACCATGTAAACGAGGCCATACACTTCCGGTGTGGTGAAGTGCTGAGTCCCAGCTTAGGACCCCAGTAGTATGCCTGATCTAAAGCTGTTCTCGCGATTCTTAATGTAATCAATCAAACTTTAATTAATGTAATAATCTTTTATTTTCATCCTGATTATAGGCCTTTTCAGAATGTTTGTAAACAATAGGCACTAAGATACTTCCAGGTGGCAGAACCCGAGCGGCTTCTACTGACTAACTGAAGAGATCCAGCTGGCGACTGTAACAGTTACATAGAGCAAAAGGTGTAGCAGCTAGGGGTTTCATCGATTTCCTGTGGGTGAGGAGGTTATAGCGAGTGTAACTTGCTTACTTGCTTCGTGTATTCTCAAAACGGTCCATCTACAAAATCACAGCAGAGCATTTATCATCCACCGGGGAAATTCGAGACTAATATTAGTAAACTTGTCTCTTTTGAAGATCAGACTCATTGCCAGTCACTGCCTGAAGTAAAAGAGGGCTGCCCACTCTCACGCATTGACCGTGAGACTCACGCAATTGTCACTTTTCACACGCTCTCACGCCACACATCCATTTTCTCACGCAACTTACAGAAATGTATATTCCTCATGCATAATATCGACCAATCAGTGTTTTTCAAATGTGCAACGGTCAATAGAACAGCTGGAGAACAATTATGTCACATAACATTTACCTCAGGAAAGCCATTTAATGACCATGATAGGCTAAATAGCACGCTATTTTGGCTAGAAAAAAGAGCTAGAGAGTATTTAGCTAATTATGTGTAGGACTATAGCCTATTACATATTTATTATATTTTTTACTTAGGGACCGTTCGGTATTTATGGAAAGGGCCACCGGAGGAAAATAGGGGAGGGTCATGTCTTTTTATTCTTTGTTGAGGGGAGGGTCATTCAACTTTTTTTAGTCTAGGGGGAGGGTCACCCAACTTTTGTATTCATGAAAACAGCAAAATTTCAAAGTGGCTTGTTTGGTGCATATTTTTTCCATGTAGCTTTATGTAGCTCTCTCCGTCTCGGTCCCCCATCGCTATCAGATGGGTCTGACCCAACAAAAATACAGTTTGGCGCTGTTTAACAGTGCGCGCGCACTTCAGTACGCGCTCAGAAAAAGTGCATCATGTACAGAACGCCAATTAAATGTTTACCCGGCATAGCTTTAAAGCACGAGCAAATAATGAACTTTTGTGATTACGAATAAGTGCAGTGTCCTGTGAGTGTAACTCTACCGCGGCATTAAAATGTGATATGAATGTACATTGAGTGTAGGCCTATTGGGACTGAGGCGCCAGAACTGCAGCTGATACGATACTACCATATTTTAGTTTCCATTCTTATTGTGTTTCCACAACAATGTTAGTGAGTAAATCTACTGAAATTGCCACCATAACAGTGGAGTGTGATGTGTTAGACGTAGGGCTACCACATTTTTAAATTAGCCTACTATTAGAATTATTTGAAGTTAACATAATAAAATACGCATACCTACACCAAAAAAATAGTTGAGGATAAATTCTTTAAAATTGGGCAATTCCAGCGTTATGGACGTGACATTTGCAGTCAAAACTTGAATATAAATGATCAGAAAATGCATTTAATACTGAAACGTCTATATATCCATACCCCCTAATTAAAGGAGTCAAGACATTAGAAAAATATCAGTCTACACATGTGTTTTATATTTAATATGAACGAAATACACATGTGACGTGACACAACAAATCTTTAACTTTTAGGTGGCAAAATATTTTTTAATAATTCTATGAATTACACTGCGCAAAACAAAAGTAGGCTACTAACCGGATGAAGAAGGGTCGGCCTCCACAGAACATAAAATTTATGAGGAAAAAAACAATGTTACGGACGTGACAGTTCTCCGTTACAGACATGACCGCTCTGAAAGCGACTTCAGAAAGCACAAAGCCTTTCTTTAAAGTAAATTTCGTTTTTTATTAATTGTATCTTAATTTTAGTTAATGTTTCATCAACCAATTGCCTGGATTTAATAAATAAGAAGTACATATAGTAGAAAATAGATCATCATGACCCGGAGTCGCCGGCGAGTGAACTGGACTCTCGTCTCATAAATGAACCGAAACTCAGCGTATAATGTAGGCCTAGCCTACTTGCCTCACAGACTTGAGAAATATATAGAAAGCTCGATGTCTACTTTTAAACAGAACATTTAAAAACGAAAAACAGACTGCTCTCTGCTTATGTAGGCCTAATCCGTATGAAATCTGCATTTCTCTCTGGCGCGTTACTGTGAAGATCGCGTGTCAGCATCGTCAACTTCATCTTTGCAGCCAACACACTGACACAGAAAAACCTTGTTTATTTATAAACAATTAAAATCTCTCCTTGCTATATTTGACATATTCATAATCATTACTTTTGCCGGTTCTTTGTGGCAGCTTTAAGATACTTTATTGGGAGCGCCACCCTTGTTACATGAACGCGTCACCACTGCATCAGCACCGAAAACATGATTTTTTTTTAAATCTAAAATAAAAAATCATGATACGAACCGAATTGTTGGTTTGGTCTATCGTTACAACCTTAGTAAGATGAGAAAGCAGGAGTTTAGTCATTTGTCATGGTTGTAAAAAAAAAACAATGGCTATCTGAACATCTTTGCCAAGCGCAAAGATGTCATGCCTTTTTCCAGGGGAGGGTCATGCCTTTTTTCACAATCATTTTGGAGGGTCATAGAAAAATGTATTACTGGCAAAGGGAGGGTCAAATCTTTTTTGACTACAGATCTCAAAACTCCTCCGGTGGCCCCTTAAATAAAAAACGAACAGTCCCTTATATCATTAAACACAGTTGTTATTATGATAAAAAAAGCATTATATTTAGTTAATTATTTTATTTTTATAACATTTTTATTGTCGATGGTGGGTCTACCTCCAAGCAATTTACTAGCGTTGCCATAAGAACGCTTCGGCTTTTGCCACCCGGAAGAACGTCTATTACTGTTGTGAAATCATGGTGAATTGTCGTATTTGTATAGTTAAAGTGAAAGAAATTGGATTTTTAGGTATGTTTTGTGACATTGTTAATTGTTATTAAGCAATAAGGCATAGCATATGTTTTTTTTATATATTACAAGCATGTCCTGTCGTAATTAATTCTTAAACGGAATTATGCTTGTACCATATTTGTAATCAAAGTTTTTTATTGAAAAATATCGTAGATAGTGAAAAAAATGTTATCTCTAATCATTTCAGATAGCTGTATGCTATGCTACTATCTAAGCTAAGAATGAGAAAAGTTTTATTTCACAATCTATAGCTTCGGTTATATTTCATTCCCTCGAGGTCGAGGATCTTTGTGGAGGGAGGCAGTGTAGCAAGCCTGAAGAGTGTTTCATGTTCTGTCAGGTGTAGGGTTGGGTATCGTTTGAATTGTAACAAGACCAAATTCCGATTTCGATTCTGCTTATCGATTCCGAAAAACAACAAACCTTAGATATCGTTCACATTTAGTCCCATTGCAAAACATTTAATTGTAGCTGAGACAGGGATTTTGTTTGTTTCCTCGAGGTTGAAAAGTGTTTCATGTTCTGTCAGGTGTAATCTAAAAGAAAAGATCAACAACTATGAAAAATTCAACCAAGTTCCATAAACTATTGTGTCCAAAAAGAGAAATTCTGTGTTCACAATATAAAAGAAATGCCAGGTTTGTGAAGGAATTCTTTAGTGAGAAAGCAAAGACACTCCAAGGCTGCGTTCTAGTCCACTTTTAGACACGCACTGGCGAACATCCCTATAAATACTTCCCCTCGGGAAATGCCGCCATTTTGAAGTGCGTACCACTTCGTGAAGTGGACGAGGGAAGTTTAAATGGACAGACCCTCGTTCCCTCGATTTTGACTGAGATAATGAGTCTACTTCATATGTACACTTCAGGCACCTATATGTCCTAGAAACTGAGTAAATAACTCCTGATAACATGTGAGTTCAGGGTGAGCCACTAGATGGAGGTGTTGTTCCTCAGACGAGACCACAGAGACAAATCACACTAGAGATTTAAAGACTTTATCGTTCCCTGTTGGAGGAAATGGAGCATCGATATGTTGTGTTCATGTATTTCACTGTGATCTCAAAGCATAATGTGTCTCAAATCAGTATTTTCTCGGGTTAAAGGAGAAGCTGGGGGAAGTTGTTTGTTTATTATTGTAGAAAGAGTTAATAATAGTATTATTATAACACTAAAGGTGGGGTATGTGATTTGCAAAACGGCCGGCAGATTTTGAAAATACACAACTCATAAGGTCCTACCTTCTCTCCTCCAACGCTGGCCCTGACTCCACCCATTCGAAAAACATGGACGCGCAATCAAGCACGAGCGAAATCTCTCTCTCTCTCTCTCTCTCTCTCTCTCTCTCTCTCTCGGGGCGACTTGCACTTCCTGTGACTGGGTCACGAGCTTTGAGTATGCGCACGAATGGGACACGCACGCGAGGGGGGTGGAGGGAGGGGGGCATGGTAAGACCGTTTGATTGACGCATTTTCTGTCCAATGATTCTGTCACGGCTGTACCGGGGCGACTTGCACTTCCTGTGACTGGGTCACGAGCTTTGAGTATGCGCACGAATGGGACACGCGCGTGAGGGGGGTGGAGGGAGGGGGGCATGGTTAGAGTTTGATTGACGCATTTTCTGTCCAATGATTCTGTCACGGCTGTACCGGGGCGACTTGCACTTCCTGTGACTGGGTCACGAGCTTTGAGTATGCGCACGAATGGGACACGCGCGTGAGGGGGGTGGAGGGAGGGGGGCATGGTTAGAGTTTGATTGACGCATTTTCTGTCCAATGATTCTGTCACGGCTGTGCACGGAGATGAACCCAAACGCAGACGGTGTACAATGAACTCAGGATTTATTGGGACAAAACAGGAAAACAAAACCCACGAGGGGGCAAAACAGACGAAACAAGGGATATAAAACTGACAAGACTAGATAATGACTGAACAAGAAACAAACAACACTTTGTATAATACTAACAATGACAACAAACAACACTTTGTATAATACTAACAATGACTACTAACAACTACTTTCAATGACAAGACTTTCCACAGAATACTCACAGGTAACATTTGGCAATGAACCAACACAAGACAGCAAACACAAGGGGATTAAATAAGGAGACTAATCAAGACATAACAGGTGACACGGGTAAAGCAATAATGACTGAATCAGGATAACAAGGGGGTGGGTTTAAGAGAGGAGACAACACAAGCACATGACCAAAACACAAGGCCATGTGCTTGCACACAGAACATGGGTCTGTCATGATCCTGCCGCAATACTAAGAGAATCACGGACATGATGGCAGAATCATGACAGATTCTAGATGGTCTTGAAAATGATTGGCTGGAGTTTTTCGAGTCCTGCCCGTTCCACAGATGATTAAATTGCTTGATTTTCATTTCAGTGCTTCTAATTTACAGCCAGTAAGTGGGTTACGAATAGGATTTCAAGTGATTTTGAAAAAATTGTCAAAAAAGAAAATCACATACCCCACCTTTAATTTAAAATAATGTTTTAATAATGATAAGTTTATGCGTGGAACAATGCTGAACTCTTTAAAATGTAAACAAAGTCTGTATTCCTCCAGGGGGCGCTCGACATAATAACTAATAAAACATATATGCATAAAAAATATGCATACAAAATCAGTTTGTGAGAAATGACATCATGTACCTGATGTGTGAATATGTGCTTGATCTCGTTCAGCTCTTCTGGATCTGATCTCATAAATCACAATACTGACAGTAGCCACGCCCACCAGAGCAGAGAGGACCAATCGGATCACAGCTTCAGTAGGACCACAACAGTGGACAGAGTCTGAGGAATAAACACATCAAACTGAGATCAGATCAGTCAATAAACACTAATATCAGCGCTGACATCAACTAATATCAGCGCTGTCGTACCTGCACATGTGTGACAGAGTGTGTTGATGTCCAGATTTGTGGTCTGGTTGCTGATGGGATTGTTCAGCACACAGCTGTAGGTGTTTTTATCCTGATACTCCACCTCCAGAGGTAGAGAGATACTGATTCTGAGATCAGACACACTGATGCTGGACAATACACTGATTCCTTTGTACCAGGAGAGAGTCACATGACTCACATTCACCTCTGATGAACACACCAATGAACATGATGATGATGATGATGATGATGATGATGATGAAGAACAGTGTGAAGAGTTACTGATGACAGGAACAGGCAGACGAGCTGGAAAACATGAGAGAATAAAGGCAAGGCAAGTTGATTTATATAGCACATTTCATACCCAATGGTAATTCAAAGTGCTTTACATAGGAGAAAATAAAATAATCAAAACAAATAAGAATAATTAAAACATTTTAGAATAAAAAACTAAAATACAGTACAGTAAAAACAGTCGGACGAACAGTGGCACAGTGCTCATTCAGTAAATGCATAGCTAAACAGAAGTGTTTTGAGTCTGGATTTGAATGTGACTACTGTAGGAGCACATCTGATCTCTTCTGGAAGCTGGTTCCAGCTGCGGCTGGCATAGTGGCTAAAAGCAGACTCTCCTTGCTTAGAGTTAACCCTTGGTATTTCTAACTGATGCGATCCTAATGATCTGAGTGATCTGTTGGGTTTATATTCAGTGAGCATATCTGCAATATATTGAGGTCCTAGCCCATTGAATGATTTATAGACCAGTAATAATACTTTAAAATCAATCCTAAATGTAACTGGGAGCCAGTGTAAAGACCTGAGGACTGGTGTGATATGTTCAAATTTTCTGGTTCTGCTCAGAATCCTGGCAGCAGCGTTCTGTATGAGCTGCAACTGTCTTATGGTCTTTTTAGGAAGGCCAGTGAGTCCATTACAATAATCCACCCTGCTGGTGATGAAAGCATGCACAAGTTTCTCTAAGTCTTGACTAGAAACAAAGCATCTAATTCTTGCAATATTTTTCAAATTAAAGTATGCTGATTTAGTTATTGCTTTGACATGACTACTGAAACTAAGGTGTGACTCTAGAGACACACCAAGATTCCTGACTTGATTTTTAGTTGTTAGACCCCTAGAGTGAAGGTATGTGTTCACCTTGAGAACTTCATCTTTGTTTCCAAACGCAATGACTTCAGTTTTATCTTTGTTTAACTGAAGAAAGTTTTGGCACATCCAACCGTTTACTTCATCAATGCATTGGCACAGGGAGTCAATGGGGCTGTAATCGTTAGGCGATAGGGCTAAGTAGAGCTGTGTATCGTCTGCATAGCTGTGGTAAGAGATTCGGTTCTTTCTCATTATTTGGCTCATTGGGAGCATGTACAGGTTGAATAGGAGTGGTGCAAGAATTGAGCCTTGGGGGACTCCGCATGTCATGGATGTCCACTCAGACTTATGGTCTCCTATACTCACATAATAACCTCTCCCTTCTAAGTATGACCTGAACCATTTTAGGACTATCCCAGAAAGCCCCACCCAGTTTTCCAGCCTGTCAAGAAGTATTTTGTGATCGACAGTGTCAAATGCAGCACTGAGGTCGAGTAGTACCAGCACTGATAATTTGCCTGTATCAGTATTTAAGCGAATATCGTTTATTATCTTTATGAGCGCTGTCTCTGTGCTGTGATTCGATCGGAAACCAGATAGAAAATAGTCAAAGTATCCATTCAAGTTTAAGAATTTGTTCAGCTGATTGAAGACAACTTTTTCAATGATCTTGCCTATGAAAGGAAGATTTGAGATCGGTCTATAATTGCTTAAGATGGTCTTATCCAGATTGCTATTTTTCAGGAGGGGCTTGACAACTGCAGTGTTTGGAAAACTCCCAGAGAGAAGTGATGAATTTACCACTTCTATGAGATCTGCTTCTAAACAGTTTAACACACTTTTGAAAAAAGATGTGGGAAGTGTGTCAAGTGCGCAGGTTGATGTTTTAAGGTGCTGTACGTTTTCTTCCAAAATTTTGCCATCAATTTATTCGAAAACAGACATAGTAACTACTTTCTCAGGTAGTGATCTGATCTGTTTGACCCCAGCGCAACTCAAGGATGTGCTGATCACCTTTCTGATATTATTGATTTTCTCAGAGAAGAAAGAAGCAAACTCACTGCACTTGCTGTCTGAGAGCATTTCACTGGGAATCTGGCTTGGGGGATTTGTCAGTCTCTCTACAGTAGCAAAAAGAGTGCGTGTGTTGTTTAAGTTGCTGTTTATGATATTCGAGAAGAAAATCTGTCTAGCTTTGCCTAGTTCCATTTTAAAAGCATGGTTGCTGTCTTTGTAGATGTTATAATGGACTACAAGTTTTGTCTTCCGCCACATGCGCTCTGCTCTTCTGCATTGTCTTTTCATATTTTGCACTGCTGTTGAGTTTCTCCAAGGTTCTTTTTGTCTACCACTATTCTTCCTGACTTTCACAGGAGCAATATCATCAATTACACTTTTAACTTTTGAGTTAAAAGATTCAAGGAGAAAATCAACAGAGTCAGCAGATATGCTTGGTTTTAAAGATATAGCCTTCATAATTAGCACACTAATGTTCTCATTTAAGCATCTCTTCTTGACAGACACAGATCTAGCTTCAATGGCAGGAGAGATCAATATATCAAAGAAAATACAGAAATGATCAGACAGTGCTACATCCTTAATAACAATCGATGAGATGTTTAGACCCTTACTGATAAGTAAATCTAGAGTGTGTCCACGATTATGTGTGGGTCCATGTACATGCTGAGTCAGATCAAAAGTTTTTAAAACAGTTTTGATTTCTTTTGCCATATTGTTTTCTGCATTATCTATGTGAATGTTAAAATCTCCAGCAATGGCAAAACAGTCAAACTCAGAGGAAATTGTTGATAACAGTTCTGTAAAGTCCTCAGCAAAGGCTGGAGAGTATTTTGGAGGCCTGTAAATAATAATAAGTAAAATATGTGGAGCAACTTTTAACACAATACCCAGATATTCGAAAGACGGGTAATTCCCAAATGATATTTGCTTACATTGATAGACATCTTTAAAAAGAGCAGCTAAGCCCCCGCCTCTCTTACCCGCTCTGCAAACACTCATAAAAGTAAAGTTAGGAGGGGATGATTCATTGAGGACTGTTGCACTGCAGCTGTCTTCAAGCCAAGTTTCATTTAGAAACATAAAGTCCAGGTTGTATGTGGTTATTAAGTCGTTGACTAGAAGTGATTTATTTTTAAGTGAGCGGATGTTTAAAAGTGCTAAATTAACAGTCTTACTTTTTGTCAAAGCCGCAGGCTTTGGTGGTTGTGGGGCCTGCCGTTTTTTGATTGACATCTGGGGGCTTGCAGCAAAAGAGTGGGATAGTTTGGTTCCAGCATACACCAGTTGTTCCATTTTCTCTGAGAAGCACAGAAGTGGAGTTGCTGGAGAGAGGGATAACGTGTCTGGTGAGAGGGGCTGTTGCTCTGGTGTTATCGGAGGATGTAATATGCTGTCCTGGATTTCCTGGCTGTTTTCCAGAAAGTCGTCCTTGGGTGCTGAATCTTCTAGCAGTTCTAGTATGTCACAGTCTGTCTGTGGTGAGCTCTGTGGGCAGGGCTCAGCTGAGATTGTGTCCGTGAGCAGAGGTTGTTGTGGCTGAGTGGTGTTGTCATTGTCCTTGTGTGATATGTCAACCGCTTGTCCATTCAGGTGCTGAAGTGAAGTCCTGTGGTCATTCATACTGTGTCCAGGTGTGTGTGTGCCATTCAGGTTGAGTGGATTGGCACACACTGCAGAAGGATGATGGAGGGAGAAGTAGATATTGTCCTTTAGCACTCTTGAACCAAGTTTGTTTGGGTGGAGCCCATCCTGTTGAAACAGTTGCCTCTGACTCCAGAAAAGATTGAAGTTGTCAATGAAGTTCACTCACTTTATATTGAAGGTTTTTTGCAGCCATGTGTTAAGGCCAAGCAACCGTGAAAACCTGTTTGTTCCTCTTGCTGGGAGTGGTCCACTGATGAATGTCAGAACTTTCAGTCTTTTAAGTGTTTCAAAAAGTTCATTGAAATCCTTCTTAAGGAGTTCTGACTGCTCTTTACGAATATCATTCTTCCCCACATGAATAATGAGTGGATTTGCAGTCTTATGTTTCATCAGAATGTTCTGAAGTTCCCTATTTACATCAGAAGTCGTTGCTTGTGGAAGGCAGCATGTAGGTGTGTCCCTGCTATTAATGTTTCTGATTATAGAGTCACCCACTATCAGAGTCCTGGGCTCGGGTGCGCTCTGAGCTGAGTGCCGCTGTTAGCTACTGGCTTATTCAGTCTGTGTTCGATCACATTCAGGGATTCCTCATTCATTAATACTTCAAATCTGTTCTCAAGATGTATAGGCGGTGGTAGGAGACCAGTGTTTGCAATCCTTGTCAGAGCCCTTTCTGGGGTAGAGGATGCTACTGCGGCAATGTGTGATGCTCGTGACAGTCTGATGTCTCGAGTGCCTTTGGGTCTCGCTCCCTGTTTGTGCCATCGATTTGTAAGTCGATCGGCTTGTTTCTCTACACTAGATTCATGGGACTCACCGGCTGTATGCTGAGGGCGCCCATGATGAAGCTCTGTTGTGTGTTCCGTCTGGTTTGGTGGTCCAAGTAACTTTGTTTCAAGAACTGCAATCCTTTGTAAAAGTCTCTGGCAGTTAGTGCAGCAAGTAGATTCCAGAAGAGGCATTTTCTCTTATCCTTATGAATGTAGGCAGTTGTGTTTTCTCTTCCCCGCCCGGAATGTAAGCTTTCAGTGGGAGGCTGGTCGGAGAAAATAATTCTGTTTTTTTCTAGTAAACAAGTGTTTGACCACTGTGCTGATTTGCTGAAGTTAAAATTAGGTGATAAAAGGAAATTAACTATAAAAATATAAACACGATAGAGCAATAAAAAATATAAAAGCGATAGAGCAAAGCGCGAAGCAGTAAGCGTCCGAACAGTAGCTGAGCAGGAAGTGGAATCCTATTTAATAAAGATAAATGAGGATGAATAAAGATATTCAAGCAGATGAGGAAGAAACATCGAGAGCAACCAAGATTATCAAAAGTAGAGCATTTAAAACAATTTGAAATAGAAAGTTAAATATAAACCTGGATGCTATAAATGTAAAACATAGGGCTAATTAGTCATTTTCAGAATAAAACAACATCTAAATGATAGGACTTTAGAACGACTACAAAGCTATACTAGATAAAACAGAAACTGATATTTAACTCACCATAGACAGTGAGATTGAAAAGAATGATTGCATTTCTGCGGATCTTTACTTTATAAAGTCCAGTGTAACCCAGACACAAATTAGTACATTTGCAGTCTATATTAAAGTAAATTGTTCTAAAACAATTAAAGAAACTCAAAATATAAATCTATTTAATTACATATTTAATTAAATATATATGTGAGTGGACAGCAAATAAAACGAAATCTTGTGATAATGTACAAGTTTATTTTAATATGTAAATCATATATTTTATTATTCATATAGTGATATGTAAATTATTGCAGCAGATTTCAACTAATGAGAATTGGGAATAGCACTGCAGATGTTAGGCCTCCAATCAGGAAAACAGGCCGCAGCATTAACTCCGCCCCTGTGAGCAACGCAGATTGAAAAAATACAGAGACACAGATCAAGAGAAAAAGACGGAAATAGAACACAGAGAGGAGAAAGTGTTTTAGAAGATTAATTGTGAAATATTAACAAGAAGTCTTAGAGTTTTCATTTGAGAATAAGTTTATGTTATAATTACATCGATTGAGAAACTTTGTTTGGATACTTACCGTGTGTGAAGTCCGGTGTAGCAGTCGATTCTGTTCCCTACAGGAATTTGTATTCCCCCTCAAAGAAGCATGTCTGCGCATGCGTAGCAGAAGCATCAACGCACAACTGGAGGTACGGAAAGCGTAGATAAATATAAGCTAGATTGAAATGACAGAGCAAGAAAAACTCGCTTATAATAATAACTTTTTTTTTATTAAAAAATAATACTTTTGTAACCTTTTGGCTTCGCGTTCATCCAGTTGTGCTTCTTCCCAGCTAACACAGTACGTTGTGACGACGTCGTCAGTTAGTCGTCATTTGGTCGGCGCGACATTACTTTATGACAACGTTGTGAGGACATCGTGGTAAAGTTCCATTTTTTATAATCTTAGCTAACGTTCCAGAAACGTCGTGGGCACGTACTCAAATGACGTCGCTAGTTTATCCCATGGAGAACGTTGTGAGGACGTCGTGGTAAAGTTCCATTTTCTTATTATCTTGGCTAACGTTCTAGAAACGTTGTGGGCATGTCCTCAAAAGACGTCGCTAGTTTATCCCATGGAAACGTTGTAAAGACGTGGTCAACTGGTCACCAGATAACTTCATAAAATCTTTGATGAATTAAGTACATTTCCCATATAACATCCAAATGGCATCACTAGGATACTTGTAACGCAATTTTCTGGAACGTTATCTGGAGACTAGTTGACCACGTCGCTACAACGTTGTCCATGGGATAAACTAGCGACGTCTTTTGAGGACGTGTCCACAAATTTTCTGGAACGTTAGCCAAGATACAAAAAAAAGAAACTTTACCACGATATGTCCTCACAACGTTTTATATGTAGAGAGAGCTAGGCGGTTGTTATAGCGAATACAACCCCGACAGGCTGATTAGGACCCCGACGCGAAGCTCTACATCCCGCTTATTACATGGCTCCTAACAAATAAATATAGAATTTGACACAAAATATTGATTTTAAAAAGGAGTTTATTGATTTAAAAACAATTGTATTGCTTCCGCTAAAGAAAATAGTCCGTTCCGTCTCTATGGTTAGAATCCATGGCAACACTCTGTTTTTCATGGCAACGGTGTGTTGGACGTGTTAATTCATATCATCCTTTACAGGAGTATTACATTTTCACTACTTTCAGGTGAGTTTAGTCTCTAAAATCACACAAATAATACACACAACTGTTCCTGACAGTTTTATTGACACACATCTGTTGAATATTTACTTTATAGAAATAGTTTAGTGTCTTTGGAAAAAGTCCGTTAGCATCTCAACCGTTTTCAGAACAGGTAACTGTTAGGCTAACCTAAGCTCTTGTTTATAAAAGTTTGGTCTTTTAATCTCATATTTGTGTGTAGATGAGATTTTTTGTTAGTTTAAGATTTTGCTGGCAGTTAAATGGGTGATTGGAAGTTGGTTAATTTTTTAACCAACTGATTATTTAACATATTGTAAAATACAATTTATTCCTGTAATCAAAGCTGAATTTTCAGCATCATTGCTCCAGTCTTCACTGTCACATGATCCTTCAGAAATCATTCTGATATGATGCTCAAGAAACTTTTCTGATTATTATCAATGTTGAAAACAGTTCAGCTTCATGAAAACAGCTTCATGTTCTTTTTTGGAAGACATTAATAGCAAGAATGCATTAAATTGATCAAAAGTGACAGTAAAGACTTTTATAATGTTATAAGATTTTTTAACTTTCAAACTTTTCTTTAAACTTTCTGTAACCTGTGTCGTGGTAAGTGTGTTACCCTCACCCTCCTCAGTAAAAGACACAGAGGGGCGTGAAAGAAGACACTGCTTCAATCTATGGACCAGCGATCAGAAGACCAGAATTCGCTCAAGAGACTGTGTTAGCAGCAAAGAAGCTCAGGGACACACTGTTTAAGTTGGAAAAACAGGTGAGATATATTTTTGAGGAATAACAAGTAATTAAGACAAAAAAAAGAAAATGTCCAAAAAGACAATAAAATTAAACTCAACACGTCAATAAAAGAAATTAAACCAGAAATAAATAAACTCTTTTTTAAATCCTAATTATACCCTTTTATTCTTTCTTTTTATCTACTATAATTTATACTTTCTATTTAGTTTTAAATCTAATTTCACTTAATTAACTTTTATTTTGGTATAAGAAAGATATATAGATATAAGTCTTCTTTCACGCCCCTCTGTGTCTTTTACTGAGGAGGGTGAGGGTAACACACTTGCCACGACACTGGTTACAGAAAGTTGGCGAGCCAGTTCCTGCTTGCACCAACTCTCAAACTTCCGCAGTGAAGCAGGGACATCTCATGTGCAGCTTCCTCGATCCTCGTTCAGCATCCAAACTCAGCAATTAGCAAATATCAGACAAAACCAAAAGAAAATCCAAAAAGGATATAAAAGGAAAATAGAAAGCCCAAAGGGGAAAAAAAAAAACAAACAAAAAAACAACCAAGAGTACTCTAATATCAATTAGAAAAAGTTCGCGGCAGCTCTTTCAGCTTTAGGCCCGTACTTCAATGCACGTACAAAAAGCTAGTTTCACTTTTACTCAAAATCAATTATCACAATATCAAGTTCTGCTTCTATTTCTCAAAATCTCTATGTTTCTATGAACAAACTACTAGCTTGCTCACTCTAATTCACTTTCCTCTCTTCTTCCAGGATCGCGCTCGCTGCTTCTCATTAAATCAAATCACTCTTCTCTAATTTATGTATTCTTATTTTCTCTTTTCTTTACAGATATTTAATAAAATAACTGTTTATTCACATAAGTGTCAGTTTCTTTCTTTTCTATTTCAAAAAATAAAAACATCTTTAGTAACCTGGGTTACATTTGTATTGTGGGTGTATTTGTATAAAGGCATCATGGTTTACACAAAAATCTGAAGCAGCACAACTGTTTCCAACACTGATAATAATCAGAAATGTTTTTTGAGCATCAAATCATATTAGAATAATTTCTAAAAGATCATGTGATACTGAAGACTGAAGTAATGATGTTGCAAATTTAGCTTTGATAACAGGAATAAATTTAATTTGAACGTATTCACATAAACAGTTATTTTAAATTGTAATAAAGTTTCACATTTACTGTATTTTCGATCAAATAAATGCATCCTTGGGGAGCATAAAAGACTTAAAAAAAAAAATTAAAAGCCATAGATTAGCAACATTAATAAAGTACTCCTCTGTTTTAGCTGCCTAAGAAGGACGTTGAGGTGACGGTGCAACTCCAGATAAGGAAGAGGAGGAACACGTAAGTTAGACAATTTTCTTATACCTTTCTATCAAAAAGCTATTAACCTGACTACAATAATATGGTACAATTTATTTTTCAGCTTCGAGTGAATATAGAGAGAGAGACCCTTGCCACAGAAGACCCTGCCCTCCGCTGGTGGGGTAAGAAAGAGACTCTTCCTCTTCTCTTACAGCTCTTCATCATCTCCCTCTTCTCTTACAGCTCTTCATCATCTCCCTCTTCCTCCTCAACACTGTCTGATAGAGTGTTTCCCACAGCTGGGACACAGCCAGGAATGAGACATCTCAGATTCTCTCTGAGAAAGTCATCAAGCTCATTTTGAAGCTCAAAAAATTCTTGATGTATTTTTGGGTGGGTGAAAAAAATTTTTTTTTTTACATATCTTTACTCTTTATGAACACTTTTTTTGTTATTTGTTTGCTTCAGAGAAGCTCAAAGACTATAGATCTTTGGCAATTGTCACATTGTTCAGGTTTTGCTACTGGTAGTGAATCAATGAAGCACATCACCACCAGACATTTGTAGCAGGAGCCTCACAGGACACTCCGGAAACAATTTAACCTATTTCTGCAAATAAAATGAATAATAAAGAAACATCTGAATCTTTTTATTTATTTTTTTTATGTCTTTATTGCTTTTGCGCCAAATTAGAGAGTAGTGTCAATAAGAGTATTGATAAGTTTCAGTGACAAAATCATTATTCAAATACACCCATCTCTAATGATAAGACACTTTTTTCAATAAAAAGAATAATAGTTGGTTGCATTATTCATTGATTATGTTTTTTTGATTAATTAATTGACGTGTTCAATTTCTGTACTCATAACTTGTTAACACTTTACTTAAAAAATAGTTAATGTTCAAAATGTATTGGCTTAGTAATTGTACAAAGTAACACTGAATTAATGCTGATTAATAAATTAATGCATGGTTTTGGGCCATTTTCTATTTAATAGGGGTTTGTATTGGTTTCCATTACATATATGTATTAATCCCTAAATGTATTAACTGAAAACAGTACACAATTCCCTTTTATAATTTATAAGGTTTTACAAGAGAGAATGAAATGTTTGAGTTTATCAGTTCTATGCTGATTTTAAGGTTATGGTTCAAGCACATCTTCATTCCCAGGACTAAAGGTGAGAATTATATTAAAAATAAATGCGGAAGACGTACCTACCACGCTCCAGCAACGTACCACAATAACGTCGCCACGACGAATACGGGAATCACAAAGTTACGTTGCTGGAACGTTATTTGGCGCGTCGCTACGACTAATATGGTCCTTTGATGTTACGTCCTCGCAACATGCCAGTTTGGTCATTAAGACGTACTCATCACGTTCTTGCGACGTACCACTATAACGTCGCCACGACGATTATGGGAATCACAAAGTTACGTTGCTGGAACGTTATGTGGTACGTCGCTACGACGAATATGGGCCGGTCCTGTTACGTCTTCACAACGTAACTGTGTTAGCTGGGTTGTCGTATTCAATTCTGATGGTACGTATGGTAACCTGATGGTAAAGCGGCAACTACGCACGATTTGTAGTATGATTGCGTAAAGGGAACAGGAATTCCGGAAGGGAACAGAATCGACTGCTACACCGGTCGAATCTGTAGATGCTGGAGATTAAGCTAACGCTAACGAAGCAGCTCATCGTGGTTTATTAGGTGAAACCTGGAAAGATAAACACATGAACAAGAACAGTTAATTAACAGAGGAATCGGTGAGTTAAATGTTTATTCTGATTAATGTGATTAACTGTTTATGTACAATACTAATGTGAGACTAAGCAGAAAAGAAACTATAATTTTCACTATGTGTGGAGTGTGATTACAATGTAAATTGTTGTTTATAAGTTTGCTGATTGATGCGAATTGTAAAGAGAAATCACTAAGGATATTGCCCTGTTGTGTGCAGGCCAGTTTTTGCATGTATTTGTTCTATACTGTGGACTTCGTTTTTGGTGCAGATGCATCGAGTTGCGTGACGAGTTAAGGAAGAAGATGGCGAGCCACCCGTAAACAAACCGAACTTGGATCTGTTTCTCACTTTCCTTTGGATTTGCATCGTTTCAACAGTTCATTCATCTGGAGGATTTTGTTCTCTGTTGACTTAAGGCGGGCATACACTGTGCGATGTCTGTGCGATTTCAGCAAGGTATCTACTCACACTGAACGAGTAGATCGCATGCGATGTAAAGCTAAAGCTCAGGATTTATGTGCTCACACTATACGGTCCGAACGTCGAGCTGCGACTTGACTGCTCACACTATACGTGTGAAATATGTGCGATACACCCCCATGCTGTCAGGATTCAGACGCGGACAACGAGGTAAGTGATAAACAGAAACTTCTCTTTATTTAAATAATGAGAGAAACCCGTGGGTTTGTAGGTGTTCGTGCAGAGAATTCGTGGCAGGAATCTCAGGTGAGTAAATCCTCTTCATAAAGTATAGCGTGAATGGTGAGGCACGGCAATGACGTTTTCTTTTTGTTCTTCCTTCTTCAGATCGCTCGCGGGCAGACCAGGTCCAAGGAGAAACTTGACGTGAGTAGATTCTTTGTGATGCGTGCAATGGTGAATTTAACCCGTTCAGGGATACTTGCTTCTTTTCCTCTTTTCAGATAATCCAGAAAGGAACGTGACTCAATACTGGATCCAGGGCACAGAGAACGGAATCACGGAACAGGTCCTGGGAACATCAGAGCAAGAACACAGAGGTTAGTATCATAGGTGAGTAAACATTACGTTCCAGACTCGAGGTAGTTTTGAGGAAAGCAAGTGGAATTGGAAGTAGTCCTTTCCTGTCGGAGGCTTGACAATGAGTGACTGTGAATTGGGTGCTTTTGTGCTGGTTGTGAAGGGCGTGCTGAATGGAAACAGGTGCAGATGATTAGTACTCTGGGGAAAGTGATCGTTGCGTGGTGGTTTGTGAGGGTTCTGATTGGCTCCTGACATTACCCCCCCCTCCAGAGTCCGCGCCAGCGGACCCTGGACCTCGACGTCGTGGGGGTCTGCCTCTGGGTCGTGGTGCAGGTTTCTCAGGATGTTGGGCATGGAATTCCAGGAGCAGATTGGGATCAAGAACATCATTCCGATGCACCCAACTTCTTTCCTCTGGCCCATATTCTTCCCAGTCAATGAGGTACTCGAGTTGATTCCCTCGACGTCGAGAGTCCAAAATTTCTTTAATTAGATAGATGGGCTCTGGTTCTATGAGTGGTATAGGAGGAGTATCTTCTGGTTCAACCTCTGTGACTGACTGGGATACTGGTGGATGGTAAGGCTTCAGAAGGGAAACATGAAACGTGGGATGGATGCGGTATTCTGGAGGGAGTCGGAGCTGGTAAGTAACTGGATTTATCTGGCTGACCACTGGAAATGGTCCAATATACTTGGGGTTTAGTTTCTTACATGACCGGCGAAATCTGATATCTCGAGTGGAAAGCCAAACGAGCTGTTCAGGCTGAAACACTGGGCTGGGTCGGCGGCGTTCATCAGCGAATCGTTGTTGCCGATTGACAGCTTGCTGAATGTGTTGGTGTGTCTGATCCCAGACCCGTTCGCTTTCTTCGAACCATTTGTTGACTGCGGGGACCTCTGAGGGTTCACCGGACCATGGGAATAACGGAGGCTGATAACCCAGGATACACTGGAATGGAGTCAACTGAGTGGATGCTTGTTGAAGAGAATTTTGCGCGTATTCAGCCCAAATGAGATATCTACTCCAGATGTCTTGATTGGAGTGGCAGAATGTCCGCAAGAATCGCCCGATATCTTGGATCTTTCGTTCCGTCTGGCCGTTGGTTTGAGGGTGGTACCCGGAAGACAGGCTTACTGTCACATTCATTAACGTGAAAAAAGATCGCCAGACTCTAGATATGAACTGGGGCCCCCTATCGGAAACGATGTCCTCAGGAAGACCGAAATTCCGAAAGACGTGCTCCATGAGTAACTCAGCGGTGTTAAAAGCTGTTGGGAGCCCTTTCAATGGAATTAGCTTACAGGCCTTCGAGAAGCGATCGATGGCCACTAAGATGCAGGTATTCCCCTCTGAGCTTGGAAGATCAGTGACAAAGTCTACACCGATGTGAGACCAAGGTCTATTCGGGACAGGAAGGGGTACCAGTTTACCCACAGGCAGGCTTCTGGGGACCTTCGAGATGGCACACGAGATACAGCCTTGAATGAACTGTGTGATATCTGCTCTCATGCTGGACCACCAATATTTGACCTGAAGCGTAGCTAGAGTCTTGTTCACTCCTGGATGCCCAGTGGCTACCGAGGAATGAGCTGATGAAATCAAGGAGGTGCGGAATTCTTCAGGAACGTATATCTTCCCGACGGGACATCCGGGAACTCTGGGTTGCTGATGGGACAGTTCTTGGAGTTGTTCGTTTATCTCCCATTGGATGGGGTTCACGAAGAGGCTCTCTGGCAGGATAGTTTCGGGTTCTTCAACCGGGATTTCAGAGACATGAAGACGAGACAGAGCATCTGCTCGGGTATTCTTTGAGCCTGGGCGGTAGGCAATCTTAAAGTGGAATCGTGTGAAGAATAACGCCCATCGGGCTTGGCGAGGGTTCAAACGCTTAGCATCTCTCAGGTACTGAAGATTCTTGTGGTCGGTGAGTACTAGAAACGGATGTTTTGCTCCCTCTAACCAATGTCGCCATTCTTCTAAGGCAAGTTTTACTGCCAGAAGCTCACGATTTCCAATGTCATAGTTGGCTTCAGCTGGAGAGAATTTCTTTGAGAAGAATGCACAGGGTAAAGGTTTAGAGGAGGACTCAGCACATTGGGATAGAATCCCTCCGACCCCGGTGGTGGATGCATCTACTTCAACCACAAATGGTCTTTCAGGATCTGGATGGTGAAGCAGCGGTGCCTTGGTGAAAGCAGATTTCAAGGAATTAAAGGCATATTCCGCTTCGGAGGTCCATTTCAAGGTCTTGGGTTTTCCTTTCAACAAGGAGGTTAACGGTGAGGTGTGCTGACTATACTGGTTGATAAACCGCCTGTAGAAATTTGCAAAGCCGAGGAACCTCTGAAGCTCCTTCACTGAATTCGGAGTTGGCCATGACATGATGGCTTCTGTCTTTCGTTGATCCATCTCTACTCCCCGATCACTAAGAATGTACCCCAGGAAGTCGACAGTGGTCTGGTGAAAGGTACATTTTTCCGCTTTGACGAACAAGGTGTATTCTCTGAGTCGTTGGAGGACTAATGACACATGTCGCTGATGTTCCGTTGGATCGTTGGAGTAGATCAAGATATCATCGATATATACTAGGACGAACTTCCCTAGAAAGTCTCTGAGTATCTCATCCATGAAACTCTGGAACACGGAGGGGGCGTTGACCAAACCATACGGCATTACCAAGTACTCGTAGTGCCCTGCAGGTGTTATGAAGGCTGTCTTCCATTCATCTCCATCTCGAATCCGGATGAGATTGTACGCACTACGCAAATCAAGCTTGGAGAACATCTTTGCTTCTCTGAGCTGTTCGAGAGCAGCTGGAATGAGAGGGAGTGGGTAACTGAACTTCACTGTGACTTGATTTAGAGCTCTGTAATCGATGCAGGGTCTCAAACCACCATCCTTTTTGGCCACAAAGAAAAAACTGGCTGCTGCAGGTGATGTAGAAGGCCGGATGTAACCATGATTTAGAGCCTCCTCGATATATTTCTTCATTGACTCTTGTTCAGGGATGGAGAGAGAGTAAATTCGACCCTTGGGGAGTCGTGCGTCAGGAACCAGATCAATAGCACAATCCCATGGTCGATGAGGTGGTAATTGGGATGCAGTGACAGGGTCAAATACATCAGAAAACGTGGAGTAACAGGCAGGAATATTCGTAGACATCTTTTCAGCAGGGCTTTCAATGGACGTGGAGTTTACTGTGACGTTGTGGTTTCGTGATTTGCTGGATAGACAAGGTGAGTGAGTCTTGTGAGTTGAGCATCGACACCCCCATTTCAAGATTTTTCCAGACTTCCAATCAATTGTGGGTTGATGGCTGATTAGCCACGGGCGACCTAGGATGAGATCTGCCTGACTATTCGAGAGTACAAACGGTGCGAACCATTCTTGATGCGTGTCCTCCACACACAGTTTAATGGGATGAATCTGGGTAGTGACATCTTGCATGTTAATCTGCTCACCTGTCACTGCGTAGATGGAGTAGGTCTTGGGAGTGCTGATTTCTCGCAGTCTGAGTCTCTCACAGAGCTTTCCCGAGATAAAGTTTCCCGCGGACCCCGAGTCGACGATAGCTGTGACAGATATACAGGTTTCTTCAATTTTTAGATTCACAGGAATCGTGAGGGGTGCTGAGACTATCTGGTGATCTAAAACTGAGCTTACCATCATATTCCCAGGTCTGATGGGGCAGCGAAGTCGAAAGTGTCCCTTGCCACCGCAGTACATACACAATTTTAATTCCCTCCTCCGGGAGCGCTCACTCTGGGAGATTTTGAAGGAATCGATTTGCATTTCTTCATCTTGACTCTCGGCCGCGAAGCTCGTAGCTCTTTGATGAGGAACAGGAGGATAATAAGACTGATCGGTGTAGCAACTCTGAGATCTTTGACTCACTCTCATGGCCTGTTGCAAAAATTTCTCGAGTCCTAAAGTGTCGTCATAGATGGCCAATTGGAGGCGTAGAGCTGGATTCAATCCCCGACGAAAAACAGAAATAAGAGCTCGTTCATTCCAACCACTGTTGGATGCTAGAGTGCGGAATTCCACCGAATATTCTGATAATGATCTCCTCCCTTGCCGTAACTGTAACAGTCGTTCTCCAAACGAGGAATCCTCCACAGGTTTACCGAAAACTTCTTTGAAATGTTTCTCGAACTCTTGACTGTTTGCAACCACAGGTGATTCCTTCGTCCACAAAGACTCAGCCCACCTCAAAGCCGCTCCAGATAGTTGTTGGATGATAAATGCCACCTTTGATCGTTCAGTGGGATAGAGCTGTCTCTGCTGTTCCAGAGCGAGCGAACACTGCAACAGGAACCCATTGCAGTCCTCCGCCCGGCCAGAGAAGGGCGCTGGGCGCGACGGTGGATTGGCAAAGCAGGTGATCGAAGAAGTGACATTCCCGGAAGGAGCGGGGGCTGGTGAGGGACTGACTGCATCGGCTGGTTGATTTGGGTTCATAATGGTCTTCGCCTCTTAGAGCTTAGATTCTCTACCCGAGCCCGAGCCCGGCCCGACCCGACCCGACCCGCGGGCCGGGCCGGGCCGATATTTCCCGCCACTATGCTCGGGTCGGGTCGGGTCGGGCCCTTGATCAAGCACGTCACGTGTCACGCGCAGCGTCTCCTCCACTCGCACGCACGCACACTGTATTGTGTAGCTTAAGTGCAACATGGAGCTTGAAGAAGTAAAGAAAAAAAAGAAAATAGGAGAATTAACTTTGAGCAAGTATGAAGGAAAGTCGGAGGTATGGAAATATTTTAAATTAGTCGTGGGCAGTGACAACATATGTGTTGGCTTTGTTGAGTGCAAGTGCGGCGCGCTGCTCGCCTATGACAGCAAAAAAACGGGGACTTCGACGATGAGCAGACACATGAAGCAGGCTTGCCATGACAGAAAGGATGATAGTCAGCCTTCAATGTCCTCTTTTGTTAGGCTACTTCTCCAAGCATACCGCTGAGGGCGAGGTTTTCTTTCTTTTTTTAATTTTTTTTTTTACGTTTCTTCATTCGGATCCATTTGCGATCCATTCGATTCTGAATAAATAAACAACGCAATTTACATGCTTCGTCCTTGTTACATTATTCATAAAGATAATAATTAATAAATGCACGCAATGCCTTTCAACTTAAGTGTGCAAAATTCAGAATTAAATGAATGTGTAGCAATTTGTACAAATAGAGAGTCTGTGTATAGTACGTGTTGTAGCCTTTAAATAAGCGCATTTAGTTTCATATTAAAACATTATAATGTTATTTTTTTCCATCTATGTTGATAATGAAAGTGAACAGAGTAGATAGGAGGATGCAATATCGGGAGACATGGAGTGGTTCAGGCATGATTTTGACCACTTCATTATTTTATGTTTTGTAGAAAGTCTTTCTTTAAAGTGAATTTCGTTTTGTATAAATTGTATCTTAATTTTAATACATTTTTCATAAACCAATTGCCTGTATTTAATAAGAAGCAAATATAGCAGACAATATAATCATGAAGGCGCCGGCGAGCCGCGGTCACCATAGCCTGTGAACTGGAGCATCTCATCATAAATTAAATCAATTCTCGGCACGCTGGTCACCGAATTTACAAATGCACATCTTGCTTGTTGCACGCACACATATGTCGAAATAACATTATTAATAATAATGAATCTTTAAGAATAGGCCTATTTGATTGAATGCTGAATGTTGTGCTTGTTCAATTTAATAAAATTAAAACTTTCATTGTGATAATTAAAATAATTGAATATTAAATATTAAGTAGCCAATTTTTGTACATTTCTTAATAGTATTTATATAATATGTATACTGTAAAATTGCGCAGCTTCCCCCTGTCAATGGTCTAGCACCCATTCAGCACCTGCGTTAAAAAAAACTATCTGGCGTCGCCCCTGGTTATAACGGCCCACGTATTAAAAATGGTCGGGTTTAAATCGGGCTCGGGCTCATAATTACAGTTAATGTGTCGGGCCGGGCCGGGCTCGGACACAACGTGCACGGGCTCGGGTCGGGTCGGGCTTGATTTTTTGGGCCCGATCTAAGCTCTATCGCCTCTTACTGTTGTTAGGTCAAGCCTTCTGTCAGGATTCAGACGCGGACAACGAGGTAAGTGATAAACAGAAACTTCTCTTTATTTAAATAATGAGAGAAACCCGTGGGTTTGTAGGTGTTCGTGCAGAGAATTCGTGGCAGGAATCTCAGGTGAGTAAATCCTCTTCATAAAGTATAGCGTGAATGGTGAGGCACGGCAATGACGTTTTCTTTTTGTTCTTCCTTCTTCAGATCGCTCGCGGGCAGACCAGGTCCAAGGAGAAACTTGACGTGAGTAGATTCTTTGTGATGCGTGCAATGGTGAATTTAACCCGTTCAGGGATACTTGCTTCTTTTCCTCTTTTCAGATAATCCAGAAAGGAACGTGACTCAATACTGGATCCAGGGCACAGAGAACGGAATCACGGAACAGGTCCTGGGAACATCAGAGCAAGAACACAGAGGTTAGTATCATAGGTGAGTAAACATTACGTTCCAGACTCGAGGTAGTTTTGAGGAAAGCAAGTGGAATTGGAAGTAGTCCTTTCCTGTCGGAGGCTTGACAATGAGTGACTGTGAATTGGGTGCTTTTGTGCTGGTTGTGAAGGGCGTGCTGAATGGAAACAGGTGCAGATGATTAGTACTCTGGGGAAAGTGATCGTTGCGTGGTGGTTTGTGAGGGTTCTGATTGGCTCCTGACACATGCTGGGTTGGTAGACGATATCATGTATCCAGAGATATTGTCAAAACAAGCATCAGTTATCAATATTAAGATGACTTAGCACTTCCAATTTATGTATTAAATTATTATTGTATTAGGGAAAGCTAATTTTATTATTAAATTGATCTGCTATTATAATTAATTAGCCACGCAATAATTTCACAGCACATCGCCGCAATGCGTTGTGAGGATAATAAAATATTACATAGAAGCTTACTCCTCGAGGAATAATAAAATAATAATTATATAATGATATGCCTATAATTCATTGTAATCGACCTAAAAGTTTTAGACAATTTTCAATGAGGATCCTCTTTGAAAATTGTCTAAAACATTTAGGTCGATTAGGCTACAATGAATTATATTAACAGTCTATAATATGAAGTCTATCCTAACACTGTAATAATTAGTCATCAATGAAAATTAAAAACAGGTTTATTTCAAAAACATTGTTTAACAAATTAATAAAAGAGGCACGGTGCTACATCGCAGCTTGGAAGACGTGGGTAATAACTGGACAAACTGGAGGTAAGCAACAGTAATTTGAGGTAAGCAACAGTAATTTGTAGCTAGTTTGAACTACAGAACTTAAGAGTTCCCTCTTTTCGTTTTTTTTTTTCTGCAGATGGTTGAAATGGTTAAAATCTGTTTTCGCGCAGGCGCAGTGAGGGGAAAAAACACTGAGTTTAGGGCAATCGGTTCGTAGCTCTGCTTCAACTGTGCGATATAGTCACGAGGAGCGACCAAAATTTCTGACATGCCAGAAATTCATCCGACCATTCGATTGCCGATTGGGAGAGGTTAATCACCTCTCGTTTCTCCCTGTATACTGCACGAACACGGCACGACAAAGCTGAAAATCGGCCCGACCCGAAAAAGAGTTGAACGAGTCAGAATTCGGCTCAAAATCGGACGAAATTCGCACAGTGTATGCCTGCCTTTAAGGATTGAGGTATTTGGTTCTCTTTGGACTGGACAGTTCTACAGGCAGGAAGGAAAGAGAGAAGTTACATTTTGTTATTGTTTGAACTAAAATCTGTGAACTGAAAGTAATTATTTGATCTGATAAGATATTCACCTTTCTGAATATTTTCTTTTCTTTTTTTTTTTTTCTTTCATTATTAATGTGGTGATGAAAGGTTTTGTACATCCATTGAGTTGATTTACACTTCATTGGGGAACTGTAATTGATATTTTGGTTGAAGAAGGAAAAATTTCTAACAAAACTAAAGGTGTATATTCAAAACCTAAGAATATAACAAATGATACCAGTCAATTAAGTGAACTAAATTGAGTCAAAAGTCAGTGAGGAAGATTCCAAATAATAAGCCAACTCAGAACTAAACACCAATTAGCTAAAAGAGAAGGGGAATTGAGGGGTTACATTTTTGATACTTATCCTTTGCTGATACAATTATATTTATTTTGGGAAATTGTTTTATTTGGTAATTGAATTTAATACGCCATTGAATTGTGTGTAATTTCTTTCTTTAAGGAATACTTATTTTTGTCAACTTTATTTGGTTGTTTTATTGTTATTTACTAAATTCTAATTATCATTTACTTCTCTTAAATACATAAAAGTGTGGTTGGAAAAGTTTATGTGTGTGCACCGAATCTTTTCGCCCCTCCCGGTTTTCGAGATCTCCACTCAGAACCGCTTCTCCCCTCTTCGTGAAACGCAACGCGATGCTGTGATCATCGGCGATTCCACCGTCCGACACGTCCACGCTACGTTAGGTAAAAGTAAGGTGCACAGTCACTGCTTTCCTGGTGCTCGTGTTCTCGATATCACTGCGCGGGTAACTGAGATCTTGAACGGTGAGGAGCGTGTCGGAGCTGTTGTGCTGCACGCGGGAGCTAACGACATTAGACTGCGACAGACGGAGGTTCTGAAGAAAGACTTCAGGAGCCTTATCGATACGGTACGCAGCACATCGCCTGAAACATCGATTATTGTGTCTGGACCGCTTCCTACGTACCGATGAAGGCATGAAAAGTTCAGTAGATTATTTGAGCTAAATGAATGGTTATTGTCATGGTGCAATGAGCAGAAACTGATCTTTGTAAATAATTGGAATCTGTTTTGGGAGCGACCAAGGCTCTTCCGCGCTGATGGCTTACACCCAAGTAGAATCGGGGCAGATCTTCTGTCGGATAACATCTCCAAGATGTTAAATACCTTTTGACTAGTAACAAAAATCCAAATCACAGTCTCTACTGCACCAATTTAATTGATATTAATACTAGTGTAGAACATTGCATAGAAACTGTCTATTCCCCGTTTACTAAGATCAAATAATAAATCTACGGGATCTAGAAAAAATCTAATTGTTATTAAAACAAAAAATCTCGCTATTAGTGAACAAAAACAATTTCTAAAGCTAGGTCTTCTAAACATTAGATCGCTCACACCTAAGGCGGTTATTGTAAATGAAATGGTCACAGATAATAATTTCGATGTTCTGTGCCTTACTGAAACCTGGCTTAAACCTGTTGTAAACCTTTTTTCTTCTTAAGTGTAGGAGACTCAGAAGTGAAGAACCAGGAGACGTTGGTAGTATCTTCAGCAGGATTCTTTATTGAGAACACGAGCTGTCGGTAGCTGTAGTCACCAAGTCTAAATTAAAGTAACTTTACATAGTATATTATAGGCATTTTAAGAGGAGGGACTTCAGGATTGTGGAGACAAATTCAAACAAAGCATGCAAATGTAGTACGAACACACCCTACTCTGAGGGCATTACCAATCCAATGGAATTAGCATAACTATTCAAATGCTGATAGTGGCCAGGAACTCTGGTTCCAAGAGCCATCCCAGAGCCATTAAAGAAAGTCTCAGTGATCAGACTCATTTAACTTACAATGGAGAAAACAGGATTTGCCAGATTCTCTTGCTGGAAACTGTTTCACAGCTGATATCATTTACCATCCTAACCTGACTTAAATAAAACATTTAATAAATTTGTATTCCTTCAATTCCCCCTTTGGGAGTTCTAAATAACTCCCACATAATATACAAATTTAAACACTTAAAGGTTCATTCTTGTAACTTGCGTAAGTTACAGGCACATAGCTTGCTCTGTGTTGATGTTTCTGCAATTGCATGTTGACACAGAAACAAAACATGCAATTCCGTGAGCCTTTTCTGGTTGGAACTGTGATTTTCTCGTGATCACTCAAGTTTCTGAACCATGAAGAATTATCTTCAGTCATCTGGTGTAATTTTGCTGAAAGATCAAGAATGTCTTGTTGGACCACCATGTTTGGGCACAAGTGAGTCCTGGAATGCAGTCATCTTCGGATGTGACGTGCAAACGTTCTTTCCAGCAAACAATGCGTTTTTGACATATTCATCAGCTCTAAGAATATGTTGTTTCTGGAGTCCGGAATTTGTGCAGATCTGATGTGTAGTAGTAGGACAATCTTGATCATGTCGATGGATGACTGAAGGTTTCGTAGTCTCTGGGTTGTGTATTTTTTTCTTTTCTTTATCCTTTTGTGATAGTTGGCTCGGAAGTGGGTCTAGTTGTTTCTTGAGTTTATGTCTTCATACGCAGACGAGGAGGTCGGTGCATATGGGTCTCGGGTCAGCAAGTGGTACCTGCACAGAGGAAGAGAGAAAACAAAAGACAGGAGAGCAGTATTTGTTCAAACACTAGGGTTGTAAACTTTTCTGAGTCTGCTATTGTTCCCTCTTTCCTTATTTCTTAATTCCTTTGATACCTAAGGAACAGTGAGGTAATGATGGGAGTCTTCACCCCAGGGTTGACCCCCGACGCCTGTTGCATTCGGTTCTTCCCGGGGCTCCTCACTGGTTCCGTGTCCTAACCTATCCCTGTAAGTGGGGGACAACTTAACAGTGTGACATTAGTCCAGGTTTTTTTTCTTCCCTGACACAATTCTGCAGCTGCTGTAATCAACATCACTTAATGTGGTCCATGCCACTCTAATGGCTTGTTTCTGAGTTATTTTCAATTACTTGAGCTGAACCGTCAACAAACAACTCAAATTCTGAATTCTCTATGGGAATCTCTTCCACTTCCCTCGAAGGTGTGTATGTAAGCGCAACACAATCATGAGTCATCTCTCCTTCAGCCTCCAACACAAATTCAGTCATTGCAGACATCATACATGAGGATGGGTGAGTGACAGGTGCACATTGTCATTCATCAGTGTGGACACTGCATGAAGGCATTTTACATTTACAGTCTGACCTAACACTATTACTGATGAAGGGCCTGTGCTGTAGCATAACATTTAAGGCTGTGAGTTTACTTAACCAGTGTTCCCCAAAGGAAGGGTGAGATTGTCACTTTCCTTTTGTTCTATTAAACAAAAATAAGTCTTTCATCTTTGTTGTAAGTTAGTGGGGAAATTAAGCACTCACAGCCCAAATGGTTAACAACTAAAACAGCTGCCCAACGAGCTTAATGACGAGGGGAGGGGCTGCTTCAGAGCAGCCAGCAGGCTGAGCAGAAGCTGAGTTACATTGTTAGTTTCTCTAACATTCTTTTTGTTTTTTCTACATTCTTTTCCCCAATGTCCATGTTTGCCACAATAATAACAACTGCTGCCCTCTCTCTTAGGACATTTGCGTTTCTGTTGCTTCTCTGCGTTGAACTTAAAGGATGCTGCTGCAATGTTTACTCTCTCTTTAACATCAGAATCTCTTTCCCAAGTAGCTAACCTGTCTAGGTTACTTTGCAGGGTACTGGTAGCCCATGTGACGTCTAAGAAAGGCAATGCATTTCTATGCTCTGACAAAAGACCATCATACCATGTGCGAACTAATGGCCCATTGTCATTTAACACCTTCTCTGAAGTGTCTGCTATTCCACTGTAAGTTACAGCTGACTGAAAAAATCTTTCTGTGTACTGACTAACAGTTTCATGCTTCTTCTGTACACAACTAGTGATTTTTGACCAGTCCACTTTTGGTCCAACAATGTTCTTTAACACTCTCATAACTCCCTCTCTCAAGTCATCTTTTCTGGCATTTTGAAACTCAAAATAGTTTACAGCATTTTCAAAATCACTGAATTCTGACTCAGTCAAGATCTGTGATATTAGCTGGGTGACTTCAGCTAGAGACATATCGTAGAGCCGCATCTTTCTGGACAATTCTCTCCTAAACTCAGAAAAATTTCTTTGCACTGATGGCAAATTTTCAGCGATTCTCTCGATTTCTTTAGGACCTAAAGATAATTTGACTGCTTGTAGCTGCAGTATGGGGGTTACAGATTGAACAGAGTCAATCCCTTTTGCCCTAGTCTGAGCCTTTTGTCTTGCTCCACATACTTCAAATGCATTTACATCTTTTTCTATCAAACCAGAATTTCTAGTGTTTTCTAGTCTACAGAAAGACTGTAAATCAGGATAGCTTTCATCTGACTGTTGGTCTTCAGAGTCACATTTGGTTGAGGCCTGATTATGGCTCACCTTTGTCTTGAAACAGGACACTTGAGTCTGCAATTGTTTGTTTTATTCATTTAACTTATCAATACACCTAGCTTGTTCTTGTGCAATGGATAAGCTATATTCTCTATGGCAACAGATTATGCCTTTCATGTTTTTCTTTCTGATACATGCACCTAACACCTTCTTGCATTCTTCAATAGACCAAACTTTGTCTGGATCAATACCAAATTTCTTTGTCAAATCCAATCTAACTGACTCAGTCACTATGGAATCAATTTTCTCTCCTAACAATGACTTGAACTCACTGTCTGTCCATAAAGGGCTAGCTAGTCCATTTTTCTCAGTTGATGGAACTAGCCTAGCATTTCTTCTAACCATTTTGTGGATTTCTTTTGTTACCACACAATCAAAAAATAAACTTCTCTGATCAACAGAGGGTATACTTGTTAACACAGATCAAATCTTGTTAAACTTCCTTGTTACCAACACATCACAAACTATTAGCATGTTACGCTAATCTTCCCTAAAAGAAAAACTGCAAAGGATCTTTCACCTTCTTAACTTTTAGAGGATAAAACAAACAAAAACACTAAATCTTCTCTGATCAAAAGAGGCTACACTTTCATCTTTAAAATAAATTTTTAAAGGGTAACTTTGTTAGTCAAACACTGCAGCTATCTGATCAACTGTTCTCTGACGGCGCAGAGATTTGTACTGGTCTTCAGTGGTTCTTTGAATAGAGTGAAACTCACCGAATCGTTGTTTGAATGAAAAGATTCAGTCTGGAAAACTCAGTCAGCTTTGTTGAGGTCCAGTTGAGATTCAGTTCTGGAACTCAGTCAGAAAGTTCATTCTTTGTTGAGATCTTTGTGGCTTGAAGTTCTGGAACTCAGTCTTTGTTGAGATCTTTGTTTCAAATCTGGAGGAAGCTGGAAAGATTCAGTCTGGCAATCTTTGTTTAGCTGGATGTTTCAAAATTCAGTCTGGAGACTTAGTCAGCTTTGTTGAGATCTTTGAGCTTTGAAGTTTCAAAAGTTCATTCTTTGTTGAGTTTCAGTTTCTCCATCCGGGTCACGGCACCATCTGTTGTAAACCTTTTTTCTTCTTAAGTGTAGGAGACTCAGAAGTGAAGAACCAGGAGACGTTGGTAGTATCTTCAGCAGGATTCTTTATTGAGAACACGAGCTGTCGGTAGCTGTAGTCACCAAGTCTAAATTAAAGTAACTTTACATAGTATATTATAGGCATTTTAAGAGGAGGGACTTCAGGATTGTGGAGACAAATTCAAACAAAGCATGCAAATGTAGTACGAACACACCCTACTCTGAGGGCATTACCAATCCAATGGAATCAGCATAACTATTCAAATGCTGATAGTGGCCAGGAACTCTGGTTCCAAGAGCCATCCCAGAGCCATTAAAGAAAGTCTCAGTGATCAGACTCATTTAACTTACAATGGAGAAAACAGGATTTGCCAGATTCTCTTGCTGAAACTGTTTCACAGCTGATATCATTTACCATCCTAACCTGACTTAAATAAAACATTTAATAAATTTGTATTCCTTCAAACCAAATGATTATTTTGGTCTAAATGAGTCTACTCCGCCAGGATACTGTTATAAGCATGAGCCCCGTCTGATCGGTCGTGGTGGCGGTGTTGCAACAATCTACAGAGATATCCTTAATGTTACTCAGAAAACTCGTCATAGGTTTAATTCATTTGAAGTACTTGTGCTAAATGTTACGCTCTTAGATGTAAGAAAGAAATCCCTATTATCTCTAGCATTGGCTACCGTATATAGACCTCCAGGGCCTTACGCCAATTTCCTAAAAGAGTTTGCTGACTTTCTATCAGATCTTTTGGTCAACGTGGATAAAGCATTAATTGTTGGAGAATTTAACATACACGTAGATAATTTAAATGATGCGTTAGGGGCTGAGTTTACAGATTTATTAAACTCCTTCGGGGTCAAGCAAAACGTCACCGGACCAACTCATCGTCTTAATCATACACTCGATTTAATTATATCATATGGAACCGATCCAACCAATATAGATATCATTCCACAAAGTGATGATGTCACTGACCACTACATGGTAACTTGCATATTACGTACTGCTGTAATATGTCATGCTGCGCCACGTTATCGACCAGGTACAACAATTCGTCCATCCACCATAGATCATTTTTCAAATAGCTTATCTGATCTGACTCAGCTGCTGCCTGAACCCAAACAAACAGATGAACTAGACGAACTAACTAGCACTATGAGCACCATTCTCTCTAGAACATTGGATATTGTTGCACCCATTAGATTAAAAGAGGTCAGAGAAGAAAGTATAGCACCATGGTACAATAATACTACGTATGTTTTAAAGAGAGAAACCCGTAATTTAGAGCGTAAATGGAAAAAAACTAATTTAGAGGTCTTTAGAATCGCGTGGAAAGACAGTATGTCACGTTATAAAAAGGCCCTTAAAACGGCCAAGGCTGAGCACCTCAGCAAATTAATAGAAAACAACCGAAATAATCCAAGGTTTTTATTTAATACCGTGGCTAGACTAACAAATAAACAGACGTCGTCTGAACAAAATACCTCGTTACAGTTTAGTAGTAATGATTTCATGAACTTCTTCACCGAGAAAATTGAAAGCATCAGAATCAAAATCGTAAACGTTCAATCTTTGCTCGCGCCTTATTCAGCCACAATTATCACCCCGCAAGAACAATTACAATGCTTTACAACCATAGAACAAAAAGAGTTAAATAAACTTATCACTTCATCTAAAACAACAACATGTTTATTAGATCCTATACCAACTGAACTACTGAAAGAAGTGCTACCTATAGTGGAAGAGCCTCTTCTCAATATTATTAACTCATCTTTATCTTTAGGTCATGTTCCAAGAACGTTCAAGCTGGCAGTTATAAAACCTCTTATTAAGAAACCACAATTAGATCCAAATATCCTAGCAAATTACAGACCCATTTCGAATCTTCCAATTATGTCAAAAATATTAGAAAAAGTTGTGTCCGCTCAACTCGGCTCTTTCTTGCAAGAAAACGACATCCATGAAAAGTTTCAGTCTGGATTCAGGCCACATCATAGCACTGAAACTGCGCTTGTTAGAATCACAAATGATTTACTTTTAGCTTCTTACCAAGGCTGTATCTCAGTACTAGTTTTACTTGATCTTAGTGCTGCGTTCGATACTATAGATCACACAATAATCTTAGATCGACTACAAAATTACACTGGTGTTCAAGGACAAGCATTAAGCTGGTTCAGGTCATACTTATCTGACCGCTACCATTTCGTCTACTTAAATGGAGAAAAATCGATCATAACTTCGGCAAACTATGGAGTGCCGCAGGGATCTGTGTTAGGCCCTTTATTATTCTCAATATATATGCTGCCATTTGGTAATATTCTAAGGAAACATGGAATTAGTTTCCATTGTTATGCTGATGACACTCAAATATATATTTCATCACGGCCAGATGAATACGCTAAATTATCCAAATTGACAGATTGTGTTAAAGATATAAAAGATTGGATGACGCGTAATTTTCTTTTATTAAATCCAGATAAAACAGAGGTAATACTTCATACTTCAGAGGTAATAGAGGTAATATCAGTTCTAAAAACCGTCCACAAAACCTTTCACAGCACGACTTTAACATATTAGGATGCCCTGTTACTTTATCCGCTACAGTAAAAGACCTGGGTGTTACATTAGACTGCAACCTGTCTTTTGAAAAGCATATTTCATATGTTACAAAAACAGCCTTTTTCCACCTTAGAAACATTGCAAAGCTACGTAATATGCTATCAATCTCTGATGCAGAAAAGTTAGTTCATGCATTCATGACCTCGAGACTAGATTACTGTAATGCTTTATTAGCTGGTTGTCCTGCATCTTCAATAAACAAGCTACAGTTAGTGCAAAATGCAGCCGCTAGAGTTCTTACTAGATCAAGAAAATATGATCATATAACACCGATTTTATCATCACTTCATTGGTTACCTATAAAGTTCCGTATTAAATACAAGGTATTGCTTTTGACTTATAAAGCTCTAAATGGTTTAGCTCCAGTCTATTTAACGGATCTTCTATCGCCTTACAATCCATCGCGCTCTTTAAGATCACTAAATTCGAGGCTTCTGGTCATTCCTAGGATATCCAGATCCACCAAAGGAGGCAGAGCATTTTCACATTTAGCTCCGAAGCTCTGGAATAGCCTTCCTGATATTGTTCGTTGCTCAGACTCGCTCTCCCAGTTTAAAACTAGACTGAAGACGCATCTATTTAGCCAGGCATTCATATAAATTTTTTATCTTACAGTTACTGTAAATTCTGCCTCTAGTTCATAAACGCCAGAGGAGAACTGGCCCCCGACTGAGCCTGGGTTCTCCCAAGGTTTCTTTTCTCTCCATTGGGTCATCTAATGGAGTTTTAGGACACCATTAGGTCACTGGATGGAGTTTTTCGGTTCCTTGCCACTGTTGCCTTTGGCTTGCTCAGTTGGGGATATTCAAATTAATTAACCAATCATACCATTGATCAGCTCTACCAAACTTGGATGTCTTTTTTCCAGTAATAAACAAACATTGTTAAGTTGTTTTGATTGATACTGTGAAGCAGCTTTGATACAATCTGTATTGTGAAAAGCGCTATATGAATATATTTGACTTGAGTCTCCTTCGATCCTTGTGTCTTCTGATTGGTCCATTGAACTTGTTGATCACACGTTCGAGTGATGGTGAATCAACATCTTTGAGAAAACCCTGACTGTGAAGGTAATTATACCATTCTGGTACAGCAGGTGTTACACCAGCATGTTCAGTTGTGGTGTTTGTGATGGTCAAAGATCCAGTTTGATTGTCCAGGGCTGCGTTTCCCAAAAGCATCGTAAGCCTAACGCCCGTTTCACACATACTCCGTTTGCAGTGCGTATGCGGTGCGTATTTTTTTACGTACCCATGTTAACAGGTTAGAGCTTTCACACTGCACTCGGATGCAGTCCGTCGATCCGTTCCAGTTGCGGTGCGTACACAGCAGTGCAGAGATCGTTTCCGCACAAAGTCTATTTTTGCTGTGCTGCAAACGCTGAATGAAAGTGACAGCGCACGGTTCGTGGTCAAAATGAACACAGATTGACCTGAAAATGTAGTAATTTCACCATAAATGCATTTAATTCAATAAAATGTAGTAATCTCACCATAAATGCATTTAATTCAATAAAATGTAGTAATCTCACCATAACTGTATTTAATTAAATACTACCTTTCATCTTTTTACTTTAAGACCAGGGTTTTAAGCAAGGAAAACAACAATTTACCTCAACAAGGACATAATGAACGACACTCATTCGTGGAGGTGGAAAACAAGTTCTTTGTGACATGCAAGATTTATTGTATTAAAATTGAAATGCAAAAGACAAGGCATGAGAGTCAGCTGTTTTTCTCAATTTTAAGTTAAGAAATTTACGATTTTAACATAAGTAGGCTACATGGTTAAATATTTGATCACTTTCTTAAGCAACTTAATAGAAGTAATGCATGGAATTATAGGCCTATGTTGTTTAAACGTGCATACGTCCATTCAAGTTTGTATATGTGCATGTCACCGTTTCCCAAGGCCAAGGGTTAATAACCACACTCCGGAGGAGCCGACACCAAAGACACCAATCAGGCGAGACAACAGGTAATATAAAAACTCTTCTTTTTATTTATTAGTTAATAGCACTTAAAACAGCAACGGAATGACTCAGAGTTCCTTTACTTCACTCCAGGATGTGCCAGCTCGTAGAATAGCAGCAGATCCTCCTTCAGAAGGATGGTTCCCAGGATTTCAGAAGAATGATTCACAGGATCTCTGTTCACAGAACGACAGCAGATTGAACGCAGCAGTCAGACTCACTTCAGAAGAAGTGTTAACAGGATCTGTTCATAGAACGGCAGCAGATCGGACGCAGCAGTCAGCAGACTCTCTATACACACAGAACACAATTGGGAGTATGAAATCCAACCGCTACTAACCAGCTCTTTCTCCTCTCAGGGCAGACGGCGAGGTGATGAAAAATGTACTTAACTTCTCTCCTTGATAACAGCTTAGATCTTCAGCTTTGCCCTTAATCACTCTGTTCTCTCGGTTCCATATGTCAGTCACTCACCAGTCTTCAATGTGTAAACATCCCCACACTTGTGTTCGCTGCAGTCTGCTGACAAGAATGCCAAGGGGAACCCAACATGAAAACCCAAGAACCAACACCTATGTCTTCAAACTTCTCCTTATATATGCCTCTTCCCGCAGGTGATCACTGATAACGGCCTGATTAGTGTCCACAGCTGGCGCTCGTTAACGCCGGCGGCCATGACAGGTCACCGGAACCGTGCAACAAATTCCGGTTAAGAGAATCGCAATGCTGACAAAACTTTTTTTTTTTAATAAAAGTTGCTGCATAACTTCTGGATTTGAAATAAAAAATAGTGAGTAGGCCTATGTGTTTGTGGTACAGCCGTGGATCAGTTACGCACTGCAAACGCAGCATATGTGAAAGCACTATAGCGTGTGCTGCTCCTGTACCGTATACGCACCGCAACACGCACCGCATACGCACTGCACACGGAGTATGTGTGAAACGGGCGTAAGTTGATCGTAAAAGCGATCGTACGACTGATCTTAATATTATTGTCTGTTTCCCAAAAGCATCGTAACTTAAGTAGCACTTGAAAATATTCGTAGAACTACGAGTGCTCTGGAGTAATCGTAAATCCCCAAGTGCATCTTAAGAAGAAAGAGTTATGAGGTCACCTGCAGGACAACCGGCAGATTACACTTTTATCTAGATTTAACAGATTACAGTACAACATGAGTATAATATAAGGTTTTGCTTGTACTTTATTGTACACTTTATTATTGTACTCGTGTTTTGTTTAAATTCATTTATAAATTAAATAATTAAAAAGGGAAGAAAAAAATAGAAATACACATTTAAATTAAATGAATGAAAAAAAATCATAAATGAAGTAATGTGGGAATCATGTTTTAAAAACTGGGCAAAATAGGGATGAATTTAAAAAAAATGTTTCAATGACTTGCTGACATGCGCGAAAACCAGCCATGTATTTTGCGGACCTCCTTCCCTGATCTTTGAACGCCACTGGTTGCAGTTAGTTTGCAATGTCCTCCCTGATGTTTTGTTTTTCCTTATGTATATGGTGTCCTTTAAATCTGTTAAAAATAAAGTCTTTGTTTCGCTCTATCTCCTCTAAAAGGACATTAATTTTACCTTTTTGAAAGGTTTTTTTTTTTTCAGCCATTGTGTCAGTGCCTCCGCCTGTATAGATGCTTTAGACTTCAATTGATTTCTAATCCACAACAAATGACGATTTTTAGGTTAAACGTTCAGAATACGGTTCCATATAAGGTTATATTTCAGCACTTCGCGAATGGACCGCGATGCTTAAGTAGCACATAGAGCGCGTTCATGTTAAGTGCATTTTTGGGAAACGCGCGTGGAATTGCCGCAAGCGTTCGTAACCTTGCACGTAGAGAGCGCTCTTAAGAGCTAAGATACATCGTTATCGGGAAACCCGGCCCAGCTTCAGTCTGTCTCTGAATCTCCCATCAAGAACATCATCATATACAGTGATTCTGTCGGCCCGTTTATTGATTTCAGCGATTAAAGTGTTTTCAGTTCCAAACATCCATTGAAACCCATCACTTATTTTAACAAGATTTAGAGTGACAGAATATCCCTCCATCTCTGACATTTCCCTTGTATCAAACACATCTGGAGAACAAACAGAAACAGGGTTTGTCATGGATTAATTCTTTCAAAAACATCAAGATGGTTAACTAAAAGTAAATAATTGGAAATTAACATTTGAAATAATTAATATCATAAAACTACAGAAGCCAAACTGAGTGTGGATTAATAAAAAAAAAGTAAAAAAAAAAAAAAAACAGGTGAAACCGATATTTAACCTACAAATCAAATCGAAAAATACAAATGTCTTCAAATGGTTGATCAGTAGTTGATCATTTTCAGTTCTGGTGTTTGTGATGGTCAGAGATCCAGTTTGATTGTCCAGCTTCAGTCTGTCTCTGAATCTCCCATCAAGAACATCATCATATACAGTGAATCTGTCGAACCGTTTATTGATTTCAGCGATTAAAGTGTCTTTATCTCCAAACCTCCACAGAATCACATCATCATCCTTCATTTCAGTAAGATCAGAGTTTAGAGAGACTGAATCTCCCTTCATCACTGATACTAATTTCACTTCATCATCACCAAACGCTCCTGAAGAACAGAGTTTTTCACAGATTAAAGCTTTAAAATCACTTGATGTTGGTTGATGAAGCTTCACTAAAATACTTTTAATCATTAAAATGTGAAATGAATAACATTCTTCAACAGTACAATGACATAGAATGGTAAATGAAAGAGAAATAAACAACAGATACCTTTCCTACAACTACAAGTAATTCTGTTTGGTATTTGCTTCATATTTTTTATTTTTTTAAAATCCATCCCTAATAACTGATTGTAGACCAAACATGATCTCATTGTTCAATTATTTCTTTATGAGAATAACAGTGAATGTTAACCCTCTCTAAGACATTTAACCAGTAATTTATCACATGGTACCAGAACGGAAACAACTGAAATCATAAAAACACATAACCAAAACTCACCATCCAGACGCCACAAACACAAACAGAACAAAACTAATTTGGGAAACATTTTCTTCATCGATTCACTGAAAAGCCCACGATAAGTGTCTGAAACACTCTGAATGATCTGAAATACGACTGAACTGTGATATTTATCTGGTTGTGACCTCAGTCACAGTTCACACATCCGTCTCCTTTAACATCACAAAAATCAACAAGCTTTTGCTGACCTTACATTTTTAAATGAATTCTGGCCCTGTATGAAAACTAATAGCAGAAGATTAAAAAATGTTGTATTAGATATCTGTGTCTTGTCATGGTTGCACCGGTTTCTGCACTCATTCTCAGTGCAAGCACTACATTTGCCTGAGAATATTCCAGAGTTTATATGAGGAAGTGTCTTATCTGAGTGTCTTTCTGTGGAATAAACTGTGTGCAGACCTACCTTGTCTCTCTTTTGTTACAGAAAGCCAGAACGATTAACATGAACTCTGTGGGGGTTTTGCTTCAATTATGGACCACTGATTGTCTGAGATGGAATCATGGGAAGATATTCTGTTCTCCATCAATCATGGCCACATTATTGACATGTATGTGGTGGAATTTGTCCAGTACAGCCATTTAATACCCAGGGAGGACCAATCTCTCATGGATTTGTTCTGGATTTGATTAGACCAACACCTTTTACAACTGATACCACCAGGGAATCCGACGCTCTCTCTGAGGCAATATCTAGACTGGGTGTTGTTGATTTATGGCTCTCTCGTTACGGTTAGTGAAGTCAGTGAGATGAAGAATGATGAAGCCGCTAAGTAGCTATTCTCTGGTAGTCAATCCCTTCCTATGCATCAGTCCTCGACATCCAGCACCAAATCGGTAACAAGCATCAGACCCAAGCCACCCTCTTGTCAGGATAAGTCAGCCAAGCCCAGTTTGGAGAGATCACCTCCAGTGAGTATTGGGCTTGCTTCTAAATTGGAGTATTTTCCCATCATGTCCATCCAAAGGGCTAGGAGATCAAGATCTAAGTCGGTCCATTTCAAATAAGGAGTTCCTTAGTTTCATGCCAGTCCATGAGTCTGCTTCAGTCCATGAATCTTTTCCAGTCCAAAATTATGTTCATGTCAAGGCCCGCTCCAGCCTCTGTTCTCCATCAAATACCGGCTCAATCCACAGAGCTCAGTCAAGAATCCACTCGGAACCCAGAGATTCGTTACAAGTCCGCTCCGGCCTCGGAGCTCAGTCTAGAATCTTTCACAGACGCCATTCTGAGATCAGCTCTGAGCTGATCAGCCAAGGGTCATTGCTTCTGTCGTCTGCTCTATCTGTGATGGCTACTGCCATTTATACCAGAAAGACTTGGGAGAATAAATACTGTAAAAATAAATACATTTATTGATAGCCCAGCAAGCAATAAAGTTCTTTGGCGTAGGCCCCACCCATAGATCGCAATCCGAGGGTCCGGACTCTGCATTTCCTGGATGAAGACGAAGGCAGGGGCGCAGCTGACCCCCTGGGAAGTATAGGAAGGAACCATCCTGGTGGTGGTGGGGAGGATGGAGGAGAAGGAACCATCTTGTAGTTGGTGGGGAGGATGGAGGTCAATGAATGCATCAGCATCTGCAAACTCAAACATGTGTGAGTACCGGTCTTTTATACCGCAAGTATTAGACATGATTGGATAGATGAGAAGGTAATAAGTGACGCAGCAATTGAGTCTTCCTGGCAGAACTTAACACTAAAGCTTCCATTTATGTGTGTTTGAGCTGCGCACATCTCACCAGTTTTCATTGAGGTGATGGCATCTATTTCAGATCCCTTTGAAGCAGCGTTCGTTCAGTTATGTCCAGGAAGACCATCACGGTAACCATCGCTTTTTCATTCACCTCTGAACTCATTGACTATCTCGACAGGAGAGGTCGCTATAAAGTCCTCTGACTTGGCCAAGAGTCAGAGTTGTGTGTCTGTTCCATGTCGGCCGAGGAGGCAATTCTGGAGTTATTTTCCTGTTGCAGCTTTCCTGTTATTTTCCTGTTGCAGCCAAATGTAAATCCTTGATTTGCACAGGAAAGGCCAAGGAGATGGCCTTTCATGTTCTCTGTTGACCAAGGAGATCTTTCCAGAGTTGACTGACTGTCCTGTATCTGTCACTGTAGCTTTTCACGAAGACTCTTTCAAACCTGTTTTGGCCTAGAAAACCATGTCCAAGTTTACAGCCCATTCTGTTATAACCAAGGAAGATATTGTAGAAATTTGTACCTATTTTGCATCAACTTACAAGACCCTTCCTGAGATATTTAACTATCCACGGTTGGCCATAGAAGCCATGTCAAGACACAATATCTGTCCCATTTTGACCAGGGAGGCAGATTATGAATGCTCAGTTTGTTCTGTCCTAGAAGTCGTCGCAAGACCCCTCACCTTAACTATGGAGGCTGTTCTCACTTCCTTAATTATGGCCATGATATTCGCTCATGGTCTTTTTGTACCTTGTTCTCCTGTCTTGCCAGGCCTGCCATGGTGTCCAATCCTGACGTCAGTAGTTCAGCCAGATATCCATCAGTCCGCAAATACACAAGGGCTATAAATACACAGGGTAATAAACATAATAAATAAACAAGCTTAGGTAATGAGGGAACAATATACACCTGGGGAGATTAGTCAACATGAAAAAATACATAGAACTACAAAACCTTTTTTGGCCATTTTTACCTCTAAAAGGGATTACTTCCCCTCATTAAATGCCTAAACTCTTATGTAAAAGTCTTAAAAATAATATATTTTTTTAATTAGAATAATCCAGACGTACTTCATTCACCATGTTGCCATAATCATGTGGCCTACCAGCATCAGTTGTGTCGCTTTACTGCCATTCACAATCCTCTCCTGTGGCCTCATGGGATAGTAAAGTATCCATCATATGCACACTTCAGAATCTCACTGGACGTAGTAGGTCATCTGGGTACTTTGCTTAATCTTATGAGTACTGGGAATTCAGACATACTTCTTTTGTCACATTCTATTTTTCACCTACTATATAGGGAAGTATGCAATTTCAAAACGCAGACGGTGACTTAATGTTTGAAATTATATTTGTTGTGAAAAAGAGCAGAAACACAATATTATGTCCAAAATGTTACTCAGTGTTAACTTCTTGTTTGTTGAACTGTTGCAAAAACCAGTATCACATTTACAATCGTGCTGATATTCTGGAAAAAAACACTCTTGCTCGTGTGATATTGCTTAACTCTGTCATATGACACAAGTATAAAAAGATATGAAAGGTCTTCCAGATTTTATCCTCATATCTTGATTTTTGGGGGAATTCACACTGCATTTAAATAGGGTACATCACGCAGTGCGTGCAGTCTTAAAGTGTACGTGCAGGAGTTTATCGTAAAACACTCCACAAACATTCAGCATCCACCCAACAGATCTAACCTCATTTCTGTACAGATAAAACATAGAAGAAAACCGTTGCAGCATCCATCTTGACCCCGAAACCAGTGAATAACATTTATAAAGTTTGCCTGCATTGTTGCAACAAAATTCATCAGTAACTGTTAATGAGCAAACACAGTCACCTGAAATTGATCATTAAGAGAAATTTGCATTTGGTCTTTGGAAAATTTGATGTTTTATTGAGTTTATAACAAGATCTCTTTTTTTGATTGCATATCTTACTTTGGTATTTTGGCAAAATAACTATTTCGAAACTCTAGGTGACTGTTACAATCCTTGGCTCAAGGGAAGCAACAAAAACAGCAATGATGGGACGCGCGTTTGTTTTCGTGGTGCAAAAATTCCAGTACACTGCCCGGGCTGGACTCTGACTGCGAGCGGTTGGTTGGCCATCAACCAAGGACACATCTAAACTATGTATGTGTAGCAACCATTCAACGGGAGAATGGTGGACTTCGGCCTTGTACACTAATGAAGGTTGCGTCTAGTGATGCGATCCTGAGGACTTTTCTATTACTTCAGAGGTGTGTGTGTGTGTGTGTGTGTGAAATGTAACCCTGACCGCTTTACTTGCCTTTTGTTAAATAATCACTCGTTTTTAAAATTTAGATATTTCGATAATACCTCAAGTGTATGGAACGTATGGTTAATTTGTGAAAATTTCTGTCACTGTCCATCTTTATTATGTGGGTTCAGGGGGCGCGTAGATCTAGGCTATGTACGGAACTTTTTTTTTTAAGCGGAAAATTTATTATTTTCAAATATATGCATTTATAGTGTGTATAGAAACAATGTATGTGTTTTAAATACAATTATGATTACTGTAGGCTAATATATGTAGCAGGGCATTCAGTTACTTTTGAAAGGACAAAAATAAGGTGTCCGTGTATTTCATTAGACTTTAACTTTGCCAGCTATAAAAAAAAATCTAACATTTCCTCACGTGTTACCACTGAGTTTTAGTGACAGTCGATATGCATGGGCCACTGGCGATGACAGTTTCCCCCCCTACCCAATAAACAATAAAATCAAAGATCACTTAGAGGAAATATAAATGACAAAACAAAACAACAATTATATTTATTATATTATTTTATCTGAAACTGTAATAGTGTAAAGCCAGATGCAGTTGTTGTGATCAGATCTTAATTTGTGAGAAACAGAATCACAGATTTTGATGATTGTTCTGTGGTGAAACATGTAAATCACCTCCGTCATCTCAGATTCCTGTAACACAAACACAGAGTCAAAGGAGAAAAACAGTGAGTATTATGGGATATGAGTCAGTGAGTATTATGGGATGTGAGTCAGTGAGAATTATGGGATATGAGTCGGTGAGTATTATGGGATATGAGTCAGTGAGTATTATGGGATGCGAGTCAGTGAGAATTATGGGATATGAGTCGGTGAGTATTATGGGATATGAGTCAGTGAGTATTATGGGATGCGAGTCAGTGAGAATTATGGGATATGAGTCGGTGAGTATTATGGGATATGAGTCAGTGAGTATTATGGGATGTGAGTCAGTGAGAATTATGGGATATGAGTCGGTGAGTATTATGGGATATGAGTCGGTGTGTATTATGGGATATGAGTCGGTGATATGAGTCAGTGAGTATTATGGGATATGAGTCAGTGAGTATTATGGGATATGAGTCGGTGAGTATTATGGGATATGAATCGGTGATATGAGTCACTGAGTATTATGGGATATGAGTCGGTGAGTATTATGGGATATGAGTCAGTGAGTATTATGGGATATGAGTCGGTGAGTATTATGGGATATGAATCGGTGATATGAGTCAGTAAGTATTATGGGATATATGAGTCGGTGAGTATTATGGGATATGAGTCGGTGAGTATTATGGGATATGAGTCGGTGAGTATTATGGGATATGAGTCGGTGAGTATTATGGGATATGAGTCAGTGAGTATTATGGAATATGAGTCAGTGAGTATTATGGGATATGAGTCGGTGAGTATTATGGGATATGAGTCGGTGAGTATTTTATACAACATTTAGAGAGACCAACAATGAACCTGTCAAAGAACAGTTCAAATTGATTATAAATCAGGTAAAAATTATATATGGACGCTGGTGCATTCATGGGTTCATGAGTTCCTTGTTGAAACATTGAAATTTTGAATAATTTACAAACAGTTATGGCGTGTAATGAACCCTCGTTTACTAAAATCACGTGACTTTATAAGTTTAATACATGCTTCAAATCACAGGTTCAAAACAAATTATTCACAAAGGTTTCAAAGCTTCACAAAGAGTGTTTAGAAAGCGCCCCTCACTACTGGAAGGATTATGTGATTGATTATGAGCGCTTAAAATGGCCGACTCCCTTATCAGTGCTTATGCGTCTCATCATCATGGCCGTACAAAAAATGATCAGTCAAAACAATTCTGTCTTCCTGTGTGCTTCATCGCACATGACCAGACCCCATCTAGAGGCCACTTCACTGCTTAAAGATTCTCCAAACTAAACCACACACAATATCTAGACCTTATTCAGAGCAGCGCCATGACAGGTATGGAAGCAATAGTGTTATACTGTGTTACACAATACTGTGTTTTCAGTGGCATCCGCTGTAAAAAACTGTATATGTCTGGAGTTTTTTGACAACTTCTTGGAAATATATTTTTGCAGTATGTCATTAGCAAAACAATCCAAAAACACATTAAATAACAGTGCAACCCACTGAAGAGATGTCAAGAGTATGTATATCCCTCAGCCTCGCTTTCATTACTATTAAAAATCAAAGATGGCACTGATGTGAATAAGGTCTATAGATCGGCACATATGAATCAAGAAAGTGCAAGTCTGTCCGTGATACGAGAGAAAGGCGCACCTAAACCGAATGTGTGGTCTGAAATACAGCGTTGCTATGGACGACGACGTTTATCAGAAAATATGTGAATGCAACGATTGACTAATCAGAATAAAATATTCCATAAATAAATGCTAATATCAGCGCTGTCGTACCTGCACATGTGTGACAGAGTGTGTTGATGTCCAGATGTGTGGTCTGGTTGCTGATGGGATTGTTCAGCACACAGCTGTAGGTGTTTTTATCCTGATATTCCACCTCCAGAGGTAGAGAGAGACTGATGCTGAGATCAGACGCACTGATGCTGGACAATACACTGATTCCTTTGTACCAGGAGAGAGTCACATCACTCACATTCACCACTGATGAACACACCAATGAACATGATGATGATGATGAAGAACAGTCTCTACTGATGACAGGAACAGGCAGACGAGCTGGAAAATAAACAGAAATATGATCAAATTTAATAAACCATCTTATTTCGGTTCAGTGTGTTAAATGAGTTTTATATGGTCTGTCATATCAAACTATAAAATGATTCAACAATTCAGTATTTGAAGAATATTTGAAGGACAGGATATTATCTCTACTCACCATAGACAGAAACTCTGAATGATTTTGTTGACAATCGATCAATCAATGTGATAAAAATCAGATAATAATATCCAGCATGTTCAGTTGTGGTGTTTGTGATGGTCAGAGATCCAGTTTGATTGTCCAGCTTCAGTCTGTCTCTGAATCTCCCATCAAGAACATCATCATATACAGTGATTCTGTCGGCCCGTTTATTGATTTTAGCTATTAAAGTGTTTTCATGTCCAAACCTCCACTGAATCACATCATCATCCTTCATTTCAGTAAGATCAGAGTTTAGAGAGACTGAATCCCCCTCAATCACTGATGTTTCATCTGTATCATCAAACACAGAAGAAAACAAACAGAAACAGGGCTTGTCACAAATGGTTTATTACATTACATAGCTTAAATTTAAAAATAATTATAATAATAATCAAAATGGTGTATGAATTAATTTCTAATTTGTCATAAAAAACAGGTGTAAATGTTTGTTTTTTTTTACTCACCAATGACATTGACAAAGAACTCAATCATCATAGAGTTGATCAGTAGTTTATAAACTCCAGCATGTTCAGTTGTGATGTTTGTGATGGTCAGAGATCCAGTTTGATTGTCCAGCTTCAGTCTGTCTCTGAATCTCCCATCAAGAACATCATCATATACAGTGAATCTGCCGGCCCATGTATAGATTTCAGCGATTAAAGTGTATTTAAACCTCCACTGCATCATAACAAAATTCTTCATTTCAGGAAGATCAGAGTTTAGAGTTACTGAATCTCCACTCTTCACTGACACTGCCCTTTCTCCATCAACAAGCCTTCCTGAAGTACAAACACAGCAAGATTCTTCTGTTAAAATGATAGACTTTTAAATAACTTTATGATGGATTACTAATATAAACACTGAAATTTACATTTGAAATACATTTCCAAACTATAAAGCCGATTAATAATTATATCTTTGAGATTAATTTGAATAAATCTCATTTACTGATGAACATCAAACACTGAAAACACTTTTACTTCAGACGAGAATCACGCCACACTGAAACTAATGCTAATTGAGATGCAGTGTTTTATACAACATTTAGAGAGACCAACAATGAATCTAATGCAGAAACAACTTAAGTCATAACTTATTATTAAAACACATTTAAAACTTACCAACCAGATGCCAAAAACAATCAAGTAATTCAAAATACTTTTACAGCACCTTTCACAATTAATATTCAAGTGATAAAGAGGTAGAAGTGGCTAAATATTTGACCATTTATTATAATACAAATGTTAAATAACTGACGGTAGTATAACAATTTTTCAAATTGCTTACACACAATTTCTGAAACCATGGCTCAAGTTTATTTGGAAACTCTACACACAAAACCACAAAACACACACCCAACATGCAAAACATCAGACAGCTCTTCCAAAAATTGTGTTTTTGCGTAGTAACTCTACACACAAACATCAAATGATTAGCCACATACAAACCAAACTACACACAGATGTGAAAATGTGCAACTCTACTCTACTGTCTTTTGCTTGTTCAGTGCAGTGAGTGTACAGGAGTTTGTCACATGTACACATGCATAATTGAAAAATGTTACGGTTATTGAACTACACTGAGTCAACACTGAAGTGACTTGAGCTGAATAATCACACTATTGGCTTCTTAGAGCAGCTTTACAGGAGAATTTGTTTTGAATTTGTTTCTATTGTGAAGCTGCTGTGAAACAAGCAAAAAAATCCAAAAAATCTAAATTGTGGCTTGTATGTACATTCAATATATAGGCTATATATACAGTATTCACTGTATACTATATACAGTATACCCACACACACACACACACACACACACACACACTGAATATGCATACAAGCAAGCCAAAAAGTTTCTAAAGCACTGTGTGTGTGTTAGTGTGTGTGTATATATGTATATGTAGTATATACTCAAACATTATATGTAGTATATATATATATATATATATATATATATATATATAGTATACACACACACACACACACACACACACACACACACACACACACACACACACACACATATATATATACTATATACAATTAATTGCATTTCCCCCAAGCTTGTAATCATCAATATTTAATCTTAGAATCACCTAATTAAATTAAACAACACAGGGAAAAAAAGGAACAGAAAATAGCCCTATATTAAAATAATAGTAAACATCAATATATTATTCTTTTTCAATAATCAATCATGAAAGCTGTGCGAGAATGAAACCTGATCGTCGACCACGGAGGGGCGGGACGGTATATTTTCGGCCTTTTCAATTGCAGCCACAATAGGAAATTATTAAAACAAGGCAAAAAATAATAATTATTGCTGCGTTAATTGCGTTATTTTTTTTACGCATTAAACATCTCAAATTAATCGCAAAGATTCACGCGTTAATTCCCCCAGCCCCAATATATATATATATATATATACATACATATATACATACATACATTCTTAAAGACATATATGTACATATATACATATTTACAGTATAAACAGAAATTCAAAGGGGTAAAAATAATTTCTTTGTTTCTCAAAACTGAGTTTTGATTTCTATGTGATCAATTTAAGTGTTTTCACACTTGATCGTTTTTCTCCAGTATTAAAGCTAAAGTTGCAATAGTTTTAGACCTCAGTGCACTTTGGTAAAAGAAAGTCCTGTATAAATGCACATACTGTATATGTACCCTATAATTTTTAAAAGCATATGTATTGTTATACTGTTGTTACAAAAAGGTTTGCAGTGTCTGTTCACGGTAAATTGCTCACAAATGTAAGATTGTTGTAATCATAATAGTAGAATAATTAAACGCTTAGTTCTAAAATATCGACAGTATAAATAATGAAAATATTTATTATAATAAATAATTAATATATTCATATATTCACTGATTATAAATAAATAATAAATAATTATTCTGGTTATTACCCCTTTATTCCTAAAACTTTACATGTTGCAGGTACAGTATAATTTCAGAAAGTTACACTGTAAATTAGTTTTAAATACACAGTTCTTTGCGGGCTGTAATCTAAAGCGTTACTAAGCTAACTCCAGCAGCTCGAGCTCTTACTAGAACCAGGAAGTGACATCATATTAGCCGGTTCTGTCAACACTGCGTTTGCTCTCTATCAAACATTACATACATTTAAAAATCATGATTACTGTAAACTACTATTACAAAGATCAGAGTTTAGAGTGACTGAAATAAACTATATCATAAAACAACGAAAAGAAAGTTTAATTTAATTTTGTCATTAAAAACAGGGGAAATCAATAGTCTATTTAACCCTTTCACGCGTGATTCTGACTGGGTGAGTTTATCAAGGCGACATTTATTTTAGAACATTTCCCCATTATTGTTTCCATGACGAACTGTCATGATCTTGATTTAAATTGTGAGATGGCGCCGCCATGTTTGTTTGCGAAGCAGTTCAAACTGTCTGAAGAGTTTGAATCTGACAGTTATGTGACATCACTGAACATTCCATATCCCAAATGTGGAACTGAATCACTCAAAAGTTTTACTCACTCCAGACATAGAGCCTGAACCTCTTGATCTCACTGTTGATCTGTAGATAATAAACTCCAGCATGTTCAGTTGTGGTGTTTGTGATGATCAGAGATCCAGTTTGATTGTCCAGCTTCAGTCTGTCTCTGAATCTCCCATCAAGAACATCATCATATACAATGATTCTGTCCGTCCGTTTATTGATTTCAGCTGTTAATGTGTTTTCATCTCCAAACATCCACTGAATCACATCATCATCCTTTATTTCAGTAAGATCTGAGTTTAGAGTGACTGAATCTCCCTTCATCACTATCACTAACTCACCAAAGACTCCTGAAGAACAGAGTTTTTCACAGATTAAAGCTTTAAAATCACTTGATGTTGGTTTGATTAAGCTTTACTAAAATACTTTTAATCGTGTAAATGTGAAGTGAATAATATTCTGCAGAAGTTCAAAGACAAAAGATGAGGAATGAAAATGAGAAATAGTTAAACAGTTTTATATAATCAAGTGAATTTAATCTCAAATAAGAGTGTTTTCTCTCAGCAAAATCACACATTATTTGTTTCTATATGAGAAAAACAGTGAAAACAGTGAATGATAATCATTTCTGACTAATTCAACCAGTAATTTATCACATGGTACCAGTACAGAAACCACAAACACATTTAAAACTCACCATCCAGACGCCACAAACACAAACATAGCAAAACTATTTTGAGAAACATTTTCTTCGTCGGTTCACTGAATAGCCCACGATAGTAACTCTTAATATCTGAAATACTCAGATTGCTCTGAAAGACTGAACTGAGATATATATCTAGTTGTGTAACCTCTCACACAGTTTACACTCCCTCGTCCATCCTCTTTTACATCACAAAAATCAACAAGTTTTTGCTGATCTTACATTTTCAAATGAATTCTGGCCCTGAATGAAAACTCAAAACCAGGAACAGGCAAAGTTCAGGCGATCAGCAAACAGCTTCTCTGAAGCAAGGCAAAACACACAAGCAGTGAACAAAGTTTAAGTCCAAAACAGTGTAAAGCAGAAATAAACAGGCTTGATAATGTATGTGTCAGGTTTGTGCAGGTTACTGAAGACAAGGGAACAGAATTTCAATGCAGCTGGTTTATTCACAAACTCCAGTTACAGGAAAACACAGGAAGACACAACCATACATCAAGAACCGACCAGGAATAGAGAGAAACAGAGGGCTTAAATAACACAGGGAGACAAATGAACATAATTGGGGCACAGGTGACACAGATGAAGATAATTAACTAAACACAGTTCAGGTGACTAAACTGAGGACAAACGAGGAGCGGGAAAACTGAATAGGACTAAACCATAACACTGAAGAAAAGGGGGAAACAAAGAGTCAAAGTGTTACAGTATGTCCATCCATACTAGCGTTTTCAAGTGTTTTCCAAAGGTCTGAAAATGCTTAAATCATCTTTGCATGTGTAGATCATAATACGAGCTCACTGAGAGTATCTGTCTCTGAAGTGGGTGGTGATGGCACAGTGGATAAGACACATGCCTTTGGTGTGAGAGACCCGGGTTCGAATCCACTGTGAGACACCATTGTGTCCCTGAGCAAGACACTTAACCCCTAGTTGCTCCAGAGGCGTGCGACCTCTGACATACATAGCAATTGTAAGTCGCTTTGGATAAAAGCGTCAGCTAAATGAATAAATGTAAATGTAAATGAAGTATCATTACACGTTTGGTTCAATACACAGATCATGTATTGCTGTTTACAGACACCGCTTGTTTTCTGCAAGATACTGTTGGGGGTTTCTTTCTCATTTGCTCCTTTAGTCTCTTTTCTAAATATTATTCAACAAACATACATATATTTACTTTAATGTAACATTGCCTATAGCAGCATTTCTTGTCCAAATTCACACAGTCTGTATGGTTTTCTGTATTTTCCTGATGACAGGCAGACGAGCTGGAAAACAGGAGAATAAGATAAATGAGGATGAATGAAGCTATTCCAGCAGACGAGGAAGAAATATCGAGAGCAACCAAGTTTATCAAACGTAGAGCTTTTAAAACAATCCGATTTGGAAAGTTAAATATAAACTTTACACTTACACCGGGTAAGTTTTTCAAGTCTTTTGGCTTGAGTATTTTTTGGGTCATTTTTTGGGGGGGTCATACTTTTCAGTGTTTTCTGTGTTACCCAGCTCCTGGTTCAATTGTAACAACCCAGTGTTGAGTTATTCACCGAGGGCTTTTTGCATCCTCTTTAGGAGAGAGCAGTTCTCAGTGACATTGAATTGGTGCATTTCAACGGTAAAATACAGGTTTGGGTACATTTTATTTTAAATATAAAATCATAACTGTTCTGTAAATCATTAAATTGTATGCAAAGAATACAAAGATGCAACCTAAACAAGTGTTGCATCAGTCTTTTGCATCTTAACATAAAATAAATGATTTTATTCTGAAAGATATTAAATAATAATACTTTGGATGATAAAATATATCCTCAGAGCGGTTCAGTGTTAGTTTATGGGCAGGTTATGGAGTAACCTCAGGTCACAGCATCAGAAGTTAGCGGTTCCTGCGTTACATAATATCATGCAAATGGCATTAACAAGTTATCATGCAAACCAGTGGTTGTGTGCAGTATTTTACAAAAGTTTGTAATCTGTAAACAGTAATCCATGTATGAAGTATAGAATAACTTAGTATTCTAGAAAAAAATTATGCTGTGTAAAATTAGCCCAACATGTGTTCTGTCCTAATATTTACCCATTCCTTGGGTTAAAAACAAGACAAATTGGGTTGTTTTAACCCTGTGTTTTTAGTGTAAAAGCTCTAAATGTAAAAGGTAGGCTAACTAGTCATTTTAAGAATAAAAAAAAACAAACATGATAAATAAGTTACTTCTTTAGTTTATCTTTAAAGCTATAATAAATAAAACAGGTGAAACTGATATTTAACTCACCAGAGAGTGAGACAAAGAGAAGGTCTGATAAAACTATTGGTCTGTAGTTCATAAACGTCTCGAGTTATGACTATAACCCTTGTTCCCTGAGAAGGGAACGAGACACTGCGTCGAGAATCGACTCTTTGGGGACGCTCCCTTAGCGTGCGCCTCTGAAGTAAGAATGAAACTAATCCAATCCTGATTGGTGTTGCGTCGTGACGTAACATGTGACGGCATAACCGGATGCATAAAAGTGACGCCGACACACACACACATCAGCTCCGCGATGAAGCAAGACGCTCTAAGGCCTCGAGGGGCGTGGCAGGACGACGCAGTGTCTCGTTCCCTTCTCAGGGAACAAGGGTTATAGTCATAACCCGAGACGTTCCCTTTCGAGGGAACTCAACACTGCGTCGAGAATCGACTCTTTGGGGAACGAATGCCCACTAGGCCACGCACCGAAACAGGCCTGCCCAGGAGTGAAACTGATTTAGGCACTCAGCAGGACGAGAGCACACGTGAGCCAGGCGTACTGGGGAGGTGCAGACTATAGAACCGTACAAAAGTGTGTGGGGTAGCCCACCGGCTGCATCACAGATCTCCTTGATGGGAACTCCCGAAAGGAGGGCCCTAGAGGACGCCATGCCTCTAGTAGAATGAGCCCTAACGGCCAAAGGTGAAGGGAAATTCCGCACCTTGTAGGCCTACTTATGGTTTGTATAGCCGGGAGCCCCTAATAGGTGATCCAAACACACTACAGTAGGTCCGACCTCCTCCAAGAAGAGGACCTCTCAAGGTAATACTCGGAACTCTGACTGGCAGAGCAAGGTTCCTCTCCTTTTGCCGACACATGAGGTGGAGGATGAAATACTTGCAGGACCATGGACCTAGCCATGATAAATTGCACTTAAGGCACATAGCTGGGTCTCGGATGCAGGATGGCCTTAACTCCGCCGGGGGCACACCCCAAGCAAGCTGGCGATAATGCCAGGGCTTGGAGATCTCCCAGTCTCTTTAAAGAAATAGCTAAGAGAAAGGCTATCTTGAACGTGAGGTCCTAGGCGAAGCCAACTGGAGGTATTCGAAGGGAGCCAGGGATAGCCCTTCGAGAACCACCGCCAGGTCCCAGGAAGGAACCCTGGACCTGACTGTCGGTCTCATCCTCCAATACCATGGAGAAATAGTATGACCAGTTGGTGCCTCCCCAAAAGCCCAACATTTAGTGGTGCATGGAACGCCGCAATGGCAGCCACGTACACCCTACGTGTGGATGGGGAGAGAATCGCAGAGAAACGATCTTGAAGAAACTCCAGAACTGAAGCCATTGGGCAGTTAACTGGGTCTAACTCAAGTCCTCAACACCAAGTAGAAAAATATTCCACTTGAGGCCATATAATCTCCTAGTAGACGGAGCCCTAGAGATAAGTATGGTTTCGACCACCCCAGTTGATAGACCAGCATCTAGGTACTGAGCCCCCTCAGAGGCCAGACCCACAATTTCCACAGCTCTGGATGAGGATGGAATATAGTGCCCTCCGCCTGAGACAACAGACCCCTCCTCTGAGGAATCTGCCATGGCGGAGCTATCAGGAGTGAAATTAAGTCTGAAAACCATACTCGGGCTGGCCAAAACAGGGCTATCAGAAGAAGACTGATGCCCTCCTGACGGACCCTCTCCAGGACTCCCGGGAGCAGAGCAATCGGGGGAAAAAGCGTACAGGCGAAGCCTCGGCCAGGCCTGTACCATGGCATCCAACCCCAGCGGGGCTGGAGGAGTGAGGGAGAACCAAAGTGGACAGTGGGATGGAAGTCCCTCGAGACGCAAACAGATCCACTTCCACTGGTCCAAACCTCTGCCATATAAACTCCACCACCTCTGGATGGAGTCTAAATTCCCCGGGCCTCAGCCCCTACCTCGACAGGATGTCTGCTCCCTGATTCAGAACCCACGGGACATATATTGCTCTTATAGATAATATTTTCCCTTGGGGCCATAAAATGATCTGATGTGCCAATCTGGATAGAGGGCGCGATCTGAGTGTCCTTTGTTGGTTTAGATAAGCTACCACTGAGACGTGGTAACCTTTGATGTCTGTGAGGAAGCTCCTCAGAGCCCTGAACACAGCCAACATCTCTAGGCAATTTATATGCCAAGAATGATGATGGTCCTGCCACAGACCCCTGGCAAAGCGGCCGTCCGAGACCGCGCCCCAGCCAGCGAGGGAAGCGTCTGTCGAAACAGTTTCCCGGCGACATGACGCCCCTACCACTAGCCCTTGGGACAAGAACCAAGGTTTCTTCCATATTAATAGGGAACGAAGGCATCTGCGCGTAACCTTTATTATACGGAACGGATTCCCCTTGGGGAAAAAAAAAAAAAAAAACCCTTGGCTTTGAGCCACCACTGAAGGGGCCTCATGTGAAACAGACCCAAAGGAATTATGTTGGATGCCGCTGTTATGAGGCCCAGCAGTCCTTCAAATTGCTTTACAGTGATGGCCTGGCCTAGCTTTATCCCGGACGCCGTGGCCAGGATGGATTCGATATGAGTGGGAGACATACGTGCCCACATCGTAACCGAATTCTATACCACGCCCAGAAGAGTAGTCTTCTGAGCTGGGTCCAACACATTTTTCTTAGTGTTGAGCCTCAACCCCCGGTTCTGAATGTGGCCAAGGACGACATCTCGATGCCGAACTGCCATTTCTCGAGACTGGGCCAATATGAGCCAGTCGTCGATGTAATTCAGTATACGGATGCCCTGAAGCCTCAGTGGAACCAGAGCCGCATCCATACACTTTGTGAACGTGCGGGGAGAGAGTGCTAGGCCGAACGGAAGAACCCGATATTGGTATGCTTCGCCCCCGAGAGCAACCTCAGGAACCTCCTGTGACATGGAAGGATGGAGACATGAAATAAGCGTCTTTTAGATCCATCGTGACAAACCAGTCCTCGGATCTGATATGGCTCACGATAATGGGAATAGTAAGCATTTTGAACCTGAATCTCCTCAAAGAACGATTCAAAAGCCCTACATCTAAAATTGGCCTCAGTCCGCCATCCTTCTTTGGAACTATAAAGTACCGGCTGTAAAACCCAGACTCCCTGTCTGGTAGGGGAACACATTGTATGGCCCCTTAATTCCAGTAGAGTCTGTACCTCTTGTTCCATAACCCGAGCCTGTTCTGGAATCACTGCAGTCGGTACCACCCCAGCAAACTAGGGAGGTCGGTGACCGAACTGCAATCTGTACCCATATTTTATAATATTTTATAATATACAGGACCCATATAGATATATTCGGAAGGCGTTGCCATTTTTCTACAAAATATACTAAGGGAACCAGCCCCTCGAGACTGGCCTCGGGTGTTTTCCGAGCACTATTCTCGACTTCCTGAAGCGGAGGACCGGCAGGAAAAAAGTCGATACAGATTTTGTGACCATAGTCAGTGCCCTGTTGCAAGCTTTTGGGGCTATATTTGCTCCTCACTTAGATCTTTAAGAAGATCGGCCTGGTACGCCTGCAAAATCGTATAGAGTGCAGGCACGCACCAGCCTGACCTTTTCTTTTCTAAATATTTTACCAAAGGAACCAGGCTCTCGAGCCTGGCTTCGGGTATTAATCGGGATCCGTTCTCGACCCCCTGAAGCGGGTTTCCGGCAGGGCTGGACCGAAAATGATTCTCGATTGGCGAACGCGAATGCTGCCTGGCCGCAAAAATGTGGGGCGGACAGTGCAGCCTGCGTTCGCTGGAAACCGATGTGTCCCGAAACGTTTTTAAACGGCGGAAGAGCAACATCGATTTCCTGCACCATATAAGCCCAGCCAACCAGTGCAGAGGTGTTCCCGCACGGTTTGTTGGGCAGCAGCGGGGCTTAAAGTGAAGATGCCGGATCAGGAGACAGATAGCTTGTCTTCTCTAAAGCTCCCTCCATCTGCGGCATCTTGCCATAACCCGACTCTCTCGCACCCACCACATTCGAATAAACATATAATGAATGTGGTGAGATACATAAAGAGTGGGGTTTTTCCCAGGATCTACACATATATATTTATGTTTTTATAAAGATCTGGGAAAAACAGTAAGCCCTGGCTCTGAGGTTGTGAACGGTGCTGCAGGAATCTCTCGTCTAGTTCATTTTGACGGGGATCATCCTGCTTATTTTGTGGCCAGCTCATATATTTTATATATATATATATATATATATATATATATATATATATGTTTATTTATATATTTATTTAGTCTGGCCACAGCACGCATCACAACCTCCATGAGCTCTACATAAGCAGAAACATAAGCCGGCGAGTGTGACTCATGTTGCTCGTTCCCTATGCTGAGCACATCTACTTCCTTATAAAAGATAGCTCGAGCACTGGGCACTCGTCACGGGCAGAAGAAGCCGCATCGCGGGCTTCTGCGTCGTGAACGAGTGTCATAGAATCTGCGGATGATGAGAGAAAAGGTGCCTCAGCAGTCTCGTTCTCATCCGCGAGATCCTTCTGCGATCTCCACGATCTAAGCCGTCGCGCCGCCTCAATGGACGCGGGACCCGAGCGGCGGGGATCGCGAGCCTGGCCATCATCAGGAAATAATATAGCCAAGCGGGAGCGCAGCACTCTAATAGGAAGTGCTTCACAGTGTGCACAGGCAGCCCTCTCGAGAGCTGACAGTGCGTGCTGCGCCCCTGAACAATACACAGACACACAGCTGATGCGTGTCCCCACCTGTGGCATATATATTATCTTGGGCAGGGGTGCACACACTTAGTGTATTGTTCACTCGCCATAATTCAGAGCTTTGCACAGACAAACAACACCAAATAAGACAGACAGTTGCACAGAGAGCGCTTGCTGAAGAGCTAAAGCTGATGTGTGTGTGTGTCGGCGTCACTTTTATGCATCCGGTTATGCCGTCACATGTTACGTCACGACGCAACACCAATCAGGATTGGATTAGTTTCATTCTTACTTCAGAGGCGCACGCTAAGGGAGCGTCCCCGAAGAGTCGATTCTCGACGCAGTGTTGAGTTCCCTCGAAAGGGAACTCCAGTGTGTTCAGTTCTGGTGTTTGTGATGGTCAGAGATCCAGTTTGATGATCCAGCTTCAGTCTATGTGTCTCTATTTTTAGAAAAGTCTTCTTCATCGGTTCACTGAAAAGCCCACAATAGTGACTGTAGGAGCATTAATTATTTTATATTTATTATTGGTTATTTATTGTCACGTGGGCACAGGTAATCACTTCCGTTTTCTTTATTATTTCCTTTGGCGGATTGTTTGAAGCTGTGTTTGGAAGGGGCGAGTTGCGGGAGCCAACTTTCTGTTGACCGCATTGCGTTCAGTAAATGAATCATGTCTGCATGTCAAGCGAAAATAAAGGTAAAATCAAGTAAGATCAGTCTATTGTCTGAATAATGATACGACGGCCGAGTGCGAGCGAGTCACGACCTATCCCGCTACATAACCTCTTTGTGGCTATTGGATGCCGCGAATATTAGTCAACAGAAAACGGCGCTTTGTTTTCAAGAATATTTCATTCAAGCCTGCATTGGAACGCAGTTGTGGATTGCAAGGAGAAACGGACACGAGATGCACAGCACTTGGACCGGTATGTGAATCAGATTATTATTTATCTGCTGCCTGGCTGGTTGTCTATTGGAGACGCTTTTTGTGTTGTGCTTGATGTGGAGCGCGGATCCGTTTGTTTGGATAAACTACGGTGGACTGGAAAGTGTGTAGTTTATATCACGTGTGTTACACGCAGCGCTGGGATATGCACAATTGTGTGTCCGATTGAATGGATTGCCTTGAAAGTGTCGCCAAAGTTGTTTGATGAGTGAAAATGGAGGAAGATGAGGCTGTTGCGTTTACGGAGAGTAAAAGGGAGCGTAAGCTCACCGCAAAGGCTTGGGAGTTAAAGGTTGAATCACTACAAAAGGACCGTAAATCCAAAGTGGATAAAATAAAAAAGGTTATTGCTTCAATGAAAGAGCTTATGCAAAATGCTGAAAATTCATCCAAAGTTTGTTCTTTGCTGGAAAAACTGAAGCTTTTGAGAGATGATGTCACTTTGTTGCATGAGAGTGTGATTCCTTTACTTCCCGCTGAGGAACAAATAAAGCAAAATTAATGGTATGGATCAGTCTTTCGGTTCAACAAAGGGTTTATAGAAGATGTGGAGCAATGGCTGTCTGATCTTAAACCTATGAAAACTTCACTGACTCCTACCATAGTAGCAGCATCTGGACAGAGTGATGAAAATCCTCTGTCATCTCATTCTGTAATACCAACAATGACTATGGCGGTTCAAGGACAATCTCTTTCAAGTGATTTGTTGCCTACTGCTGCAACCTCTGATGCAAATGCATATTCACAAAGGATTCTGGACCAAGGTGCAGAACGTAATGCATTGACGTGTGAGCATTTCATGGATGAAATTCAACCAACTGATAGTATTTCAAATGTATTCAGCAAAAAATCAAGTAAAAGGAGCTCTTCTTCTTCTGTTTCACGATCTAGTAGATCCTCTACATCATCTGCTCGCCTTCAAGCTGAAGCTGAATTAGCCAGTGTTAGAAATGGAAATGAAATGGTTCAAACGAAAAGTGCCCCAAATCTTGGTCCTTTATTATGAACAGATAATACAATACACCAGCGCTGGTTGGAGTAGAAGCTCAACCCAATATCCTTTGTCGAGGGTTTATATAGTGAAAGTCTTAAACAAAAGAATACAAGTCTAACCAATAAAATCAAACATTACATCATAGATATCATATAGACGTTATATAACAGCTTCTTAATATGGGCAATATCCTGTTAGATTTCCACAGGATCCTTAGGATCCTAGGAGCTTTTCAAACACACAATGTATAGAAGTGGAACGAACATAGAGAGAGAAAAAGAGAGAGAAAGAGAAAGGAGGGGTGAGCAACTTCTATTAATGAATACCAGATGTTTAACATACACACAAAAGGAAAGAAGAATGTGCAGACGTGGCAGTTATGCTGGCTAGAATAAAAATCATACATAGACTATTGTTTTGTATGCTGAAGGAGAAAGATATTTCTAACAATGGCCACTTTGATAAGATGATTATAATAGAATTATCATATCACATACGTTTCAGCATACTCCTTCTAGTACAATAATACATGAGATATTCTTCAATCAAACATTTCCTTCAAAATCACTAATACTTAACAGTTCTATTCATCAAAGCATATTTGCGAAAATACAACAGTATTCATAGCACGATGAATCTTAATGGATTCAGTTATAATTATTGCTAATCTCAATCAGCAATCTCGTTACTCGTCTACTTCTCTTCCTCGTTCTCCTTTCGATCACCGCTTCCGCATAGGCTTATGCGTTCCCCTGGGATGGAGCTGGTTTCACTCGGCTAGCATGGATCCACTGTGGCTGGAGATCAGTCAGAACACCTGTCCTCGTCACAGCGATAACCGTGGATGGTCCTAAGTAGTTCGGCTCACCGAGTTTCGTGGGCTTCAGACACCTTATGAGCACCTGCTGTCCTGGAACAAAAGGATGAGTCGGCTTTTCTGAAGGAAGAGGGAGAGAGAGAGAGACATCACCATTTATGCCATTCAACGTTCTAACTAGGGAATCCACGTAGTCCGCGATGATCACTTCCGTGTCACCTGTGGAGAGATTGCCAGCGCGACCTCTGACCCAAGGGGTCGGGAAAGGTCTACCCATCAGAATTTCAAATGGAGACATTTTTGTGGTTGCTGATGGAGACATTCTCATTTCCGTCAGTACGGCAGGCAGCAAATCAACCCAATTTCTGCCCGTATCTAAACACGCCTTATTCAGACGTTCTTTTATCGTCTTATTCGTCCGTTCCACATTCCCGGAGGATTGTGGCGAATAGGGAATATGGAAGTGCCAATTAATATTAAGTTCTTTGGCCAATAATTGTGTGACTTTTGAAGCAAACGGAGTTCCATTATCACTTGCGATAACGGTTGGAATACCGAAGCGCGGTATAATTTCTTTTGCAAGAACCTTTACAACCGTCTGCGCGTTTTCTTTACCACACGGAAAAGCTTCTGGCCACTTCGAAAATCGATCAACAATCACGAGCAAATATTTGTGATTTCCACATGGAGGCATGTGTGTAAAATCGATCTGTAAATATTGAAAAGGAAGCTCAGGATGCGGTAAAGCGTCATGGCGGGTTGCCTTGTGCCTGTTTGTTTGTGCACACACTAAGCAAGCATCCAATATCAACAAAGTATTCTTCCGAACATTTGCTATGCAGTATGATTGATTCAAATTTTGGATCACTTTTTCTTTTGACACGTGTGATACCCCGTGATAATGCCTGCACAGCATTACAACGGTGGATGCTGGTAGAGCGATTCTACCCTGCTTGTCTCTTAGAATACCAGCTTGATCTGGTTTTACTTCATTCGCGGCCCAATGAATCAGGTCGGCTTGCGTAGGATTAGCTTGTAGTACTTTAATGTCCAAATCATTGATTAGCGACGAGTTCATCATAGGCACCTCGGTGCTCTGTTCACTTACATATGGACTAAGTATTACTTCTTTAGCAGCCCATTTCGCGACCTCATCTGCAAACCTGTTTCCCTTAGCCTCATCTGATTCACCTGTTTTATGACCAGGTACTTTAATAACAGCAAGTTTCGATGGTTGCTGTGCTGCACTGATGAGCTCGGCCACGATATTGTGATGTGAAATTGGTTTTCCGTCGGAGGTTTTGAAATTTCTTTCTTCCCACAATTTAGCAAAATCATGGACAACGCTGTACGCGTATTTGGAGTCAGTGTATATATTGATGCACTGACCTTTTGCCAATTGACAGGCTCTCGTTAGAGCAATTAATTCTGCTACTTGCGCTGATTTATATGGCAACGAATATGCCTCAATTACACGATCAGGTAATTCAACAATAGCATATCCACACAAGTATAAATTGTCATTTGGCTTGAAACAGGATCCGTCTATATACCAATTATCTCCCTCCTCCAGGACAGATGTAGACACATCTGGCCTGCAGGCAGTCGAAGTTTGGAGTCTGGTCAGGCAGTCGTGGTCATCACTCTCAAATTCACCATCCGTCAACAACCTGTGCAGATGTACAGTAGGGCCATGAATAACAGAAGTTACTTTCAATGTTAAATTATCAGTTGCTAATAATATAGCCTCATAGCCAGAACGGCGTTGAGCAGACATGTGTTGAGTAGAGATATTTTGCATAATCGTACCCACTTGGTGTGATGTGTGAACTGTGAGTGGATGTGATAAAACAACCCTTTCAGCATCCTGTACCATGATCGCTGCAGCAGCCACTGCACGTAAACAGGCCGGGAGTCCCCGAGCCACTGGATCAAGAGTTTTAGACAAATAAGCAACTGGACGGAAAATACCCCCATGCTCTTGGGCCAGGATTCCCGCGGCCGTGCCCCCACTTTCGTGCACGTACAGATGGAAATCTCGTTTGTAACATGGGAGGCCGAGGGCGGGAGGCCTTAACAGAGAGGATTTCAAATGTCTGAACGCTTGGTCCATTTCACTTGTCCATGTAATGTCCTCTTTGTCATCCAGCGTAGCGTCTCGCAGGATTTTGTCATACATGGAACAATTCGGCACCCATAATCGACAGTAATTGACCAGTCCCAGAAAGCTTTGCATTTGCTTCCGTGTCGAAGGGTGCTTGAACGAAGCGATGGCTTTGACTCTGTCCGCCGACAGGCGAACTTGGCCTTGTGACAGTTCATGGCCGAGGTAATTGACTTTCCTCTGCACCCACTGCAGTTTCTCTTTAGATGCCTTGAAACCAGCCTCTGCTAAAACGTTGCAGACAATTGTAGTGGCAGCAGCACACATGTCCGCAGAGGTACCAGTGACGAGAATGTGATCAGCATATTGGAGCAGACAGGTGTCAGGAGGGAGTCTGACATCCTTCAGCGTTGCGTGCACTACAGCGGAGAAAACGGCCGGAGAATCTCTGAAGCCTTGTCCACATGTATTGGCAATTCTGAAAACAAAAAGCAAAGTGGCTGAGTTTGTTGGTCAACAGGAATGCTGAAGAAGGCGGAACATAAATCAATAACAGAAAAGAATGCATGTTCCAAAGGGATAGAATTAATAATAGTCTGTACATCTGGCACAATAGGAGCAAGTGGTTTTATCAATTCATTAATTTTTCTCAAATCTTGCGTTAAGCGCCAATAACCATTTGCTTTCCTGATTGGATTAATTGGTGTGTTATAAGGTGAATGAGTGGGGACCAGAATGCCTTGGGCCAGAAACTGATCAATGAGACCTCGAATTCCCTCCTCTTTTTCCTTTGAAAGCGGGTATTGTTTTTGAAACACAGGCCTATTCGTTGTCAAAGTGGCCACATAAGGTTGAATGTCAAGTAGGCCTACGTCATCCTTATGCGCCGCCCACAGTTTCGGGTTTACCCCAGCAACTTCCTGTCCGAGCTCAGTTGCAGACACATCCTCGAAGGGAGCACTTCCTGTGTCGGTCGTAAGAGAAAAGGCTGATGGAAATATAAGTTGCAAAGAGTCAGAGTCAAATTCCAATTTAACACCCATCTTGTGCATTAAATCTCTACCTAACAAACAGAATGGAGAATCGGGAATTATTGCAAACTCATGCATTTTGAATAATGATGGTACATCATTAGAGGTAACTGGTAAAGTTGGTGTCAAATTACAAACCACAGGAACATTGTCTATTCCTATAGAATTTAGTTTTTTCCCTGTAATTGGTCCCTCATACACAGTAGAAGACAGCGATGAGATGGAGGCTCCGCTGTCAATTAAAAAAACATATGGCTTATGGTCAACATTCAATTCAATAAAGGGCAAAACATTTGACTTGTTTGCATAACTCATTGAAATCTGTGAAAAGTTATCAGAAAAATGCAGCACCTTTTCCTGGCACAGTCATTGCTTTTGCCATGCGTTTGGATAAACAGGTCTCTGTCTTTCAGAGGGAGGAATGAAGGGAGGGGGTTTTGGCATCGGGCCATCAGAGCGCCTGAACATCTGTTTATCATTATTTCGCTGAAATCTCTCAGCTCTTTTCTTACAAAAGCGTTGTGTGTGTCCGCGACACCCACAGAAAAAACACTTTACGTCCCTTCCGTCATTGGGTGGCGGGCGATTTTGGACAGCGGAACTAACTTGAAACATTGCGGGAACTTTTCCTCTGGAGTGGTCAAATGCCCCAGCAGACGAAAGTTCACGCAAGCGTCTTCCCAAGTCATCAACAGAAATGTTACTAATGTTGTTGGTAGTGATTCGAATCATTTGTGCAGTCTCGTTGTGCATGCTATTCAAAAACGTTGTCACAAACAGTAAATTATTATCATCAACAGGGTACAGTCTATTTTTTATAAGTTCAGAAACAGCAGTTTGAATACTCTCGTATTGTGGAGGGAGGGTTTGAAGCGTCTGTTTTTCCTCCAGCGGGAGAGACTTTTTTCTCTCTCCGCTGGAGAAGAAAAGGCAGCAGAAACACTCTCCCTCACAGTCAGTTCAGCAGTTGGGACAATATTATTGTCCATATTCTCAACTCTTTGTGGACCTTTGTTCCAATAACATTGCATGTCCTTCCAAATTTTATAAGACTGTTTCATGTAAGAATAGTCCCAATCAGGGTCGCCCCAATTTCCAAAATCATGCCCTTTGCTGCGAGCATGTCATTTTCTTTGAATGAGCCGTCTCGCGGAAACGGATCTAATTGTGTTTTGCCAGTTGACCAGCCAGCTAAATTTGACAAATATGGCTCCGTAAAAAATGCTTGATTATTTCTAATCATAAAGTCTTTCGGAGATTCATCTTGTAACGGTGGACTAATTTTATTCCCCATTATCAACACAAAAATTTCTCCGTAATGCAACTTAAACAAATAAGAGTATGGCCAAATAGAAAACAAAGAAAAACATGCAGTTTAGGATTAATTGTGTTAGTAAATTGGCCAATAAAGAGAAAAGGAAATATATATATAAAAACGAAAAGAAGAAAAAAGAGAAATAAAAATAAAAAATAAAAAGAGAGAAGAAAAAAAATAAATAAAAAATTAAAGTATGTATTATCTATCCATAACCAGGACCAAAGATAAAACGAAATATAATTTGCAAGAGAAAACCGAATATCTCGTGTCAAATCTATATTTCCAAACGGAGGAAAGTGATCAGTTTTCCTACCGTTCTTCCCGCGTTCGATCACAAACACGAGGATAACGTCCCGTATTTATTTATACGACGGACAAACGTCCCGCATTTATTCATGCGACGGACAGGCGTCCCGCACATACGACGGACAGGCGTCCCGCAGGTACGACGGACAAGCGTCCCGCATATACGACGGACAAGCGTCCCGCATATACGACGGACAGGCGTCCCGCATATACGACGGACAGGCGTCCCGCATATACGACGGACAAACAAACAAATTTCACCAAATATGGTGAAAATCACGGCACTATAGGTAAACTTTTCTCAGCAGACAGGAAGAATCAACCTTTTCTTTTGTAAAAAAAAAATTTTTAATTCTTACCTGTCTGGAGAAATCCCGGACGAGCAACCAAATTGTTAGAAATGGAAATGAAATGGTCCAAACGAAAAGTGCCCCAAATCTTGGTCCTTTATTATGAACAGATAATACAATACACCAGCGCTGGTTGGAGTAGAAGCTCAACCCAATATCCTTTGTCGAGGGTTTATATAGTGAAAGTCTTAAACAAAAGAATACAAGTCTAACCAATAAAATCAAACATTACATCATAGATATCATATAGACGTTATATAACAGCTTCTTAATATGGGCAATATCCTGTTAGATTTCCACAGGATCCTTAGGATCCTAGGAGCTTTTCAAACACACAATGTATAGAAGTGGAACGAACATAGAGAGAGAAAAAGAGAGAGAAACAGAAAGGAGGGGTGAGCAACTTCTATTAATGAATACCAGATGTTTAACATACACACAAAAGGAAAGAAGAATGTGCAGACGTGGCAGTTATGCTGGCTAGAATAAAAATCATACATAGACTATTGTTTTGTATGCTGAAGGAGAAAGATATTTCTAACAGCCAGTCAGCAAATGCTGCAACAGAAGCATGCTGTGGAAGAAGAGGAGGAGCGTTTAAGAAAGAAAAAGGAACAAATTGATCTTCAAACTAAAATCGCTGTGTCTATGGCTAAAGCCAATGTGTATAGGTCTGCTGCATCAGAACAAAGCATGCATTTGGAAGTAAGTAAACCAAGAAAGGAAAAGGATGAAATGATCTGCTCTAATTCAATGGCAGTGGCATCAGTTCAAGTTGACACGCATGTCAAGTCACAGTCTCTGTCTGTTAATAATTCAACAGGAGGTGCAAGAAATAAAGAAAGTAATTCTCAGTTTCAGCCTGCGCAACAACCGAGGTCCATAACACCATTTCAGCCAACTGCATCTGTGAATGGGCAGCTACTCGGTGACCGTAGTAGCAATGTACCTGTTTCAAGACAATCACTAACTGATGGAGAACAAGAAAATATATTGCGTCTTATGGAAAAACAGAATGAAATTACTGCCATGTTGGTAAAACAACGTAACATTTCATTACTTCCTCACTGAGATATTCTATCTTTTGAAGGAGATCCTTTGCAATATCAATGCTTTATACATTCATTCGAGGAGGTTGTGGAAAGAAGAGCAAACAACTATGGTGATTGTTTCTACTTTCTTGAGCAGTATACCGAGGTCAACCTAGAGAACTTGTCCGAAGTTGTCAACACATGACTTCCACGCAGGGTTACATGAAAGCTAAGACCCTACTTAAGGAACATTTTGGAAACAAAATCAAAATATCTTCAGCATATATGGACAAGGTGCTCGCCTGGAAGATCATAAAACCTGAGGATACAAGGGCTCTACAAGATTATCATCTTTTTCTTAGAGCTTGCTGTAATGCTATGGAGGATGTTCGTTATATGAAAGAGTTAAACTTGGCTGCCAACATGCAAATAATTCTTTCAAAGTTGCCTTTTAAGCTCAGAGACAAATGGAGAGCAGTGGCGTGTGATCTGCAGGAAAAACGTAAGGAACCAGCAGCATTTAAAGACATTGTGGATTTTGTAGAAAAGCAAGTAAAAATTGCAACAGATCTGGAGTTGGAGGCTCCTTTTGGTGGAGGTCGAAGCATGATCCGTTCCAGGACTAAGGGAAGTAGTTTCGCTACCACTGTTACTGTACCAGGTATGGAAGACGTGAGGAAAACTAATAAAGGAAGTGTATCCTGTCCTTGTTGTGGCGAAGAACATTTCTTGAATTCCTGTACTGTGCTTGCTAAAAAAATCCATAAAGAAAAGATAGACTTTCTGAAGAAGAAAGGAATCTGTTTTGGCTGTCTATGTACAGGTCATATTAGCAGAGATTGTAAGAAGCGCATAACATGCAGTGTGTATGGTGTGTGTAATGCAGTGTCTAAACATCCCAGCATCCTTCATGTCTTTCAGCGAGATAAAACAGAGGAACCAAAGCAAGTAGTGGGCAGTGCTCTAATCTCTGCTCAGTCCAGTAGTCTTACTGGGGCCGGTGAAGATGCTTGTGCATTGTCCATTCTTCCAGTTTGTGTTAAATCTAAGAATGGAAACAAAATGGTGGAAACGTATGCCTTTTTAGATCCAGGCAGTTCAGCGACCTTTTGCACAGAAAGTCTTATGAATAAGCTTAATCTTTCTGGCAAAAAACTGAATTTTCTGCTTAAAACCATGAATCAAGACAAATCGGTTTCCAGTTATGTTCTTAAGGATCTAGAAGTTGCTGGATTGGATCAGACACATTATTGTTCACTTCCTGAAGTGTATTCCCAGAAGAGTATGCCAGTTTCTAAATCCAATATTCACACGCAGAGTGATCTTGTTCGATGGCCTTATTTGAATAGCATACACTTGCCCTCAATCGAAGCAGGAGTTGAGCTCTTAATTGGAGCAAATGTACCAGATGCACTTGAGCCATGGCAGGTTGTTCGCAGTCAAATGAATGGACCATATGCGGTCAGAACCATAATTGGATGGACAGTGAATGGACCGCTTAAAGGAATGGAAAGGAATGGAACTTTCTGTAATGACCAACCTCATGTGACTGTTAACAGGATCTCTGTCTCAAAATTGGATGAGCTTTGGGAACAACAGTTTAAAACCGATTTCCCTGAAAATCCTCTGGATGAACTGGTAGGGATGTCTAAAGAAGATCATAAATTCATGGATCTTGTATTGGTTTGCCCCTCAGGAATAAAGATGTGGTCCTACCAAATAATAATAATAGTGGCAGAACAGCGGGCTTTGAGTCTGCAAAGAAAATTCCGAAAATACTCTGCATTTCATACCGATTTTACTGCTTTCATGGAAGATGTGATTTCCAAAGGATATGCGGAAAGGGTACCTGTGGAGGAACTTGAGAGGCTTGATGGTCATGTGTGGTACATACCTCATCATGGGGTTTACCATTCAAAAAAGAAAAAGATCAGGGTTGTTTTTGATTGTAGTGCCTCATTTCAGGGAGTGTCATTGAATGGACAACTACTTCAAGGACCAGACCTAACAAGCACTTTAATAAGTGTTCTTACAGGATTCAGAATGGATTCTTTAGCTTTAATGGCTGACATTGAACCCATGTTTTATCAAGTGAAGGTTCCTGTGGAGGATTCTGACCTTTTGAGGTTTCTGTGGTGGTCAAATGGCGACTTGAGTAAAGACTTGGAGGAATTCAGAATGGTTGTACATCTGTTCGGAGCTTCTTCATCCCCAAGTTGTTCTAATTATGCACTCAGGAAATGTGCAGAGGACCATGGAAGTTTGTTTAATTGCAGGACAGCAGAGGTCATCTGGAAACACTTCTATGTGGATGATTGTCTTTCTTCAGTGCCCACAGAATCTGATGCTATCCAACTATACAAGGAGCTTCGTACAATGTGTGCTAAATGTGGATTCCATCTGACCAAATGGATGAGCAACAGTCGGGAGGTGCGGAATTCCATACCTGAAGAAGACAGGGTGAAAGGGGTAAAGGACCTTGACTTGAACCACGATGTGCTTCCGATGGAAAGGGTACTAGGTGTACAGTGGTGTGCCGAATCTGACACCTTCAGATTTAAGGTAGTAATAAGGGACAGACCTTTTACCAGAAGAGGGATACTTTCTGTGGTTAGTGCCATATATGATCCTCTTGGATTCTTGTCTCCAGTAGTTCTTTCCGCAAAGAAGATTCTTCAAGATCTTTGCAGGGAAGGGGTTGGATGGGATAGTGTTATACCCATCAAATATATACAGAAATCCAGAAATTGGCTTGAAGATCTTCATGGCTTGGAGAAATTTGAGACCAAAAGATGTTTGAAACCTGTAGAGTTTGGAGAAGTCACGGCAGCTCAGTTACATAATTTCTCGGATGCCAGTGAGGAAGGCTATGGTGTTGTGTCTTACCTGCTTCTCCATAACAGTCAGAACATTGTACATTCTGCCTTCTTGATGGGTAAAGCTCGAGTAGCACCAGTGAAATCTACTACCATTCCCCGCATGGATCTTACAGCCGCCACTCTCGCCAGTCGGATGGACAGGCTATGGAAAAGAGATCTAAGGATGAAATTACAAGATTCTGTGTTTTGGTCTGACAGTACTGCTGTGCTAAAATATATTCAAAATGAGTCCTCTAGATTTAAGTGTTTTGTTGCCAACAGAGTGTCTGAGATCTCGAGAGCATACCAAGCGGCTCAGTGGAGATATACAAATTCTGCCAACAATCCTGCTGACTTTGCCTCAAGAGGACTGAAGGTGGATATGTTACTTCGGGAGCAGATGTGGACATTTGGCCCTTCCTTTCTAACTGGATCACAGGAAGAGTGGCCAGATATGCCAATTGATTTGGGAAAGAGTTTGGTTCAAGACCCAGAAATCAAGCAAGAACTTGTGGTTAACACTCTACTAGTTCAAACTGAGGAGGGATATAGTGCTGTATCACGGCTTATTCATCATGGACACGTCTGAGGAAGGCTGTGGCCTGGATCCTTAGGCTGAAGAAAACCCTACTAGCTCTAAGTAAAAGGAGAAAACAATTGAAGGAAACTCTTGATTGTACTGAATTGAATCAACCACTGGAAGTTATCAATGGAAACATGCTTAAACTACGATCCAGTATGAGTGAAGGCTATCTTTCAGTAGACGAACTAGAGGAAGGTGAAATGGCGATTATACGCTTTTCCCAGAAGATGAGGTTCTCAGAGGAATTGATATCTCTACAAAGAGGTGAAGACGTCAAGCAGAGCAGTCCTCTGTACCGTTTCAATCCAGTACTTGATGCAGGTGTAATAAGAATGTATGGACGTCAAGAGAATGCAGCCATGCCTGAAAAATCAAAACACCCAATAATACTGGCAAAGGATCTGCATATTTCTGAACTTCTTTTAAGGCATGTTCACGATGAGGTCGGGCACAGCGGACGAAATTACATGTTGGCTAGGCTGCGTCAACGTTATTGGATAACAGGAGCAAGTACTGCCATACGGAGAATTTTGTCCAGATGTGTAATCTGCAAACGGCTTGAAGGGACAGCAGGATCTCAACCGATGGCAAATTTACCTTCAAGCAGAGTCTTACCAGATGAACCACCATTTACTCGAGTTGGAATTAATTGTTTCGGCCCATTCGAGATCAAACGTGGACGAAGCACTGTGAAGCGATATGGAGTCATTTTTACCTGTTTGGCTATAAGAGCCATACACGTCAAAGTGGTCGCATCATTGGATACGGATTCTTTCATCCACGCCTTACGGCGGTTCATAGCACGACGTGGTCAAGTATTAGAATTACGCTCCGATAACAGAACCAAATTCGTTGGAGCCGAACGAGAATTGAGAGAAGCCATAAAAATTTGGAACCATCATAAGATCAATGATGTTCTGATCCAGAAGAGTATCAAATGGATATTTAATCCTCCTACGGGATCTCATCACGGTGGTGTTTGGGAGGGGATGATTCGATCCGTGAGGAAGATTTTGAATTCAATCTTGAGGGGCCAGAGTTTAGATGAAGAGGGTCTTCATACGCTTTTGTGCGAAGTGGAGTCAATTATTAATGGCCGTCCTATAACAAGATCGTCTATGGATCCCAAAGATCTAGAGGCTCTAACACCTAACCATCTGTTACTTCTAAAAACTCAACCATCGTCATCCCCTGGTTTGTTTCAGAGGGAGGACTTATATGTGCGTCGTGGGTGGCGACAAGTACAGTACATGGCCGACCTGTTTTGGAGGAGGTGGACGAGGGAATACCTACCTCAGCTACAGGAACGGCAGAAATGGCTTGTAAAAAGAAGAAATTTTCAAGTGGGAGATGTTGTACTCGTTGTCAATGATGCTGTCCCTCGAAACTCATGGCTTATGGGTAAAATTGTCCATACTATACAGGATAAGAGGGGATTTATCCGCCAAGTGAGGATTAAAACAAGGTACAACTACTTAGACAGACCTGTCACCAAGATTTGTCTACTTTTGGAAGCGGAAGACTATAACTAACTTGTTTTTTTACATGACTTAAGACTTTGACTAGAAGATACACAGACATGTTTTTTACATGGACAAATGCATACACACACATACTGTATATGTAAATATTTTGTATATTTCTAAAATGTTTTGTATATTAATGTATGTATTTATTATTGTTGGTAATTGATGATGATTATTATCTTTATTTTGTTTGTAATAATCATGGAGCCGGAATGTAGGAGCATTAATTATTTTATATTTATTATTGGTTATTTACTGTCACGTGGGCACAGGTGATCACTTCCGTTTTCTTTATTATTTCCTTTGGCGGATTGTTTGAAGCTGTGTTTGGAAGGGGTGAGTTGCGGGAGCCAACTTTCTGTTGACCGCATTGCGTTCAGTGAATGAATCATGTCTGCATGTCAAGCGAAAATAAAGGTGAAATCAAGAAAGATCAGTCTATTGTCTGAATAATGATACGACGACCGAGTGCGAGCGAGTCACGAGCCATCCCGCTACATAATCTCTTTGTGGCTATTGGATGCCGCGAATAGTGACTGTGATATTATCCCACTGTCTTTCCTCGCCTATTCGGAGTGGATTAAACTCTAAACTCCCGCAGTCATACAGGTGCACAATTACACCTCGGTCCAGGTTAATAGCGCAATAGCGCAGTAATAACTCCACTTAATAGCGCAACCCAAAGTATCACCTCCTCAATTGTCTCAAACTCTTCTAACCAGACAGCCCTAACCCAGAAATAAATCAAATCTTCCTTGTTTGTTTGTTGATTAGTCAGGGATGTCACCGTAGAACGATTGCCCGCACACTCTCCACCATTAACTGTAGGGGAATTTACAGTTAAGACCAGAGGACCAGATATGATGAATGAAGATCAGGAGTCAGAGATGCAATAAACTGAAGATAGTTTACAGTTTCATCAGCAGAAGTCAGCTTCAACACTCAGCAAGGAGTTTGTAGGCCGTTCTGCGTACACACTCAATACAACAGCAATTATACTCTAACACAGGCCACTAAACTGCGTCATTACTTCAGGTTGAATGATTCTGATTGGTTAAGACATATAAACTTAGAAGATCTCCACATATGGACATACAGTTCAAAGCATATCTCCATTGATTATCCGGGTGACAACTGGGGTCCTGGTTTAGGCATGAAGTGACCCACCAAGATTCAAGATATATATATATATATATATATATTGTCATATGTAATAACACCATGGTTTCGCCCACACAATGGAACTCTTACTTTTGTAAGTTTCACTTACACAAAATAAACAAAATACAATAATAAAAAAAGTGCAAATATGCATTGTGCAGCAATCAGGGTAACATTAAGTGGGGTAATGGGGAGGGAAGTAGTTAGTGCATAATGTATTCTTCAGGAGTCTAATGGCTGAGTCTTTTTGTCCTTGATTTCACACTTCTTTACCATCTCCCAGGCAGCAGCAGTGTGAAGAGGTTGTGTTGTGGATGTTTATTGTCCCTGATGATGTTGTGGGCCCTCCTGATGACCTTTACCATCTCCCAGGCAGCAGCAGTGTGAAGAGGTTGTGTTGTGGATGTTTATTGTCCCTGATGATGTAAATATCCTGAAGTCATGGAAAGGCTGTTCTGCAAACTCTGGAGAGCTTTCCTATCCTGAACAGTGCAGCTTCCAAACAACACTGTGATCGAACTGTTAATCACACTTTCAACAGAACATCTGTAAAAGTTGTTGAGAATTTCGGTTGCCATGCTGAATTTTCTCAGCCTTCTTATTGGGATTTCCTAAAGAGGTGCTGAGTGTTGTGTGACCAGGTGAGATCCTCGCTAATGTAGGTTTGATAATCATCTCCTTGGTCTTTGTTGTATTCGAATTCAAGGTTTCCAAGGGAACCAAGGTTACGGGGGTTCTGTGTGCGCATGCGTAAGCAGAGTGAGTGAGACAAAAGAATAATGAAGTTATCGTTCCGAGCTCTGGTGTGGAATTGAACTTATTGTTGAAGTGAATAGCTAAAACCATTCAACATAACATTGGCAACGAGGATGGCTGAGTTTAGTTTACCACCGCCTACACCTTTTCTTCCCGTTCCTGGTGAACCGCATATTCCGTGGGCGAGTTGGATTGATGGCTTCACGGTGTATCTCGAGGCTATGGACTATACTGATATTCCGGATCGGAGGAAAATTGCCCTGCCTCGTCACTGTCTCTGAGCCGAGGGACAGAGGATATATCGTGCTCTTGGCGAAGCGGAGACTTACGAGGAAGCGGTCGCTCAGCTCGCGCTCCACTTCACGGGCCAGCAACGAGTCATACTACACCGATACAAGCTACGCAAACGTCTGCAGCGACCGGGTGAGTCCATGCAGGTCTATGTAACTAATCTGCGAGACATGGCACGCTCGTGCAATTATGGGACACTTTGAGATGAGATCGTTCGTGATCAGCTCATTGAAGGAATACTGTGTGAAAAGACACGGGAAAAACTGTTGTTAGAATCTGACGAACTAACACTAAATCAAGCGGTTGTAATCGCGCTGCAAGTGGAGGCAGCTGTCGAATGCTCTAACTGCTCGCTGATGCGCGCCCCCCCGTGGACATTCCTATGCAACAACTCCGAACTGCCAGTCACCAAGGCCACGGTTTCTTACCCATAGGAAAAAGTGAGAGTAAGGATACATGTTTTCCAGGGCATTTTGCACAGACGTAGAGAAACTGACGCAAGTTGTGAAAACTGTGGGTCTAGTTCGCACAATTCAAGAGCCCCAAATTGCCCTGCACGTGGGCAGATTTGTAGGAGTTGCTTAAAAAAAAATCACTTTGCTAAAGTATGCCGGTCGGCTCCTGCTACACAAGCATCACAGAGGACACTCTCACCTGCCCGTAATAACTACACTGAAATTAGACATGTATCAGCTGGCCAGGCAGCTTTTAGAACAGGTACTGTGCTGCTGGACGAGGTGAGTCTCCCACTCCTCCTGGATACGGGTGTGGCTGCATCGTTGCTCAATGCCAATACGTATCACAAGTTCTTCTCCCATTTGGCATTACAGCAGCCCTGCACATCTCTCTGTGGCTACAACAGTTCCAGGATTACTATGCTTGGCATTCTTCGCGTCTCAGTACGGTATGGCTCCAAATACCTGCCATCGTTCCCATTCTACATTTCTGAACGGGGTGCCAACCTTCTGGGGCTTGATCTTTTTACGGGTTTGGGGTTCACACTGCGAGACGATAAGGGCACAGATATCCATCTTGTCACCTCCACCTGGCAACAGAGATGGCCAGCGCTGTTTGACGGACTGGACTGCCTTACAGCTTTCACCCACAAGCCTCTGGTGGACCCTGGGGTATCGCCAGTCATACAACCCTTGCGTAGGATTCCCCTAGCTCTGCGGGAGGAAGTCACTGCTGAGCTGCAAATTATGTTGGACATGGGGGTTATTGAGCCAGCTAATGCGGCCCCCTGGATTTCTAACCTGGTCATTGCAAAAAAAAAATCTGGTGGAATACGAGTCTGTGTTGACCTGCGCTCTGTAAATAAGGCTGTTATCCCTGACAAGTACCCGTTACCCACAGCCGAAGAGCTAACCACTCACTTCTATGGTTCAACGGTCTTTACGAAGCTGGACTTGCGCCAGGGTTACCTGCAGGTTCCACTCCACCCTTCCAGCAGAGACCTCACAGCTTTTGTCACACACGCTGGTGTATTTCGTTATACTCGTATGCCATTCGGCCTAAACTCCGCCCCCAGCTGCTTTCAAAAGGTGATGGCCACCATCTTTGCTGGTATTCCTGGAGTTCCAGTTTTCCTGGATGACATAGTTGTTCATGCATCAGATGTCCAGACCCATAACAACCGTCTCAGTAGGGTGGTCAGTGCTCTCATGGCACATAACCTTACGTTGAATGGAGAGAAATGCACGTTTGCAGCCTCAGCCATTGATTTTGTACGGTTCCGTCTCACATCTAGGGGCATCGCCCCGCTTCAGTCAAATATCGAGGCGATTAACACAATCCCAGAGCCCACCTCTGCCTCCCAGGTAGCCTCGTTTCTGGGCATGAAGTCCTACTACCTTCGTTTCCTGCCTCAGTACTCTCAAACCACAGCACCACTTCGCCAGTTACTAAAAAAAGAGGAGCCATGGGACTGGACTGCAGCATGCTCCGAGGCCGTTCAGACACTGAAGTCCCAGCTTACTACACCACCTGTCCTGGCCCACTTTAACCCTGACAGTCAGACCATCGCCACCTGTGATGCATCTACACAGGCCTTGGGAGCGGTGCTGTCACAAGAGCAGGATGGAGTGGAAAGGCCAGTAGCATTCACCTCCAGAGCTCTGACCCACACAGAACAGCGCTACTCTGTCGGTGAACGCGAGGCCCTTGCGTGCATCTGGGCAACCGAAAGATGGCACCTCTTCCTCTATGGTCGTCGTTTCATCCTCAGGTCATAAACCCTTACGTCTGCACAGATGGGGTGAACGCCTAAGGCAGTATGATTACCAACTCAAATTCACACCAGGGAGGGACAACGTGGTGGCTGATCTTCTATCTCGATCCATTGATGCGCCCACACCAACGGCCTCTCCAGGCAGTGATGACATGGAGCCAGAACTCATCCAGATGCTCCATTCACCTCTGGAAGCATCTGTCTCCCTGGAGGAGCTGCAGAAGGAGTCCAAGTGCGACCCCACACTGACAAAACTCCGCACATATATATGCTCGGGGTGGCCAGCACGGATGCCTGAGGAGTTAAAACCTTTTGCTAGAGTACGAAATTAACTGTCCTGCTGGGGTGAGGTTTGTGTCTCCAGAGGCCTCTGTATAGTGGTGCCGGGCAGCCTGCGTGCACGTGTTCTATCAATGGCGCATGAGGGCCACTTGTGCATCGTTAAGCTCAAGCAAAGATGCAGGGATCTGGTCTGGTGGCCAGGCATTGACCACGACATTGAAGGGCTGGTCAGGGACTGTGAGCCTTGTCTCCTCAGTGGGAAGACTGGACTACCAGCTCCAACCCCTCTTCAACCTGTTCCATGGCCATCTCACCCATGGGATCACCTTCAACTGGACATTTGTGGGGAAATTCATGACCATAGAGTTCCTCATCATCAACGCTTTCTGGTGGTCGTGTACGATCTCCATTCTAAATGGCCGGAGGTAATACCAGCCGGAACGGTCACATCACAGACGATCACACAGATACTGGACAGCCTGTTTGCTCGTTGGGGCATGCCCTGTGCCATCACTACTGACAACGGACCGCAGTCGGACCCACTGCGGACTTCTCCACTTTCCTTTGCAATAAGGGAATTAATCATATCTGGGCTGCAATCTACCACCCCCAAGCGAATGGCGGGGTCGAAAGATTCAATCAGAGCCTTAAGAACGGTATTCGTGCACATCTTGTCCAGGGGTACACATTCCAAACAGCACTCAACCTAACTTTGATGCATTACAGAGCCAGCCAGCACACCAACACCCAGTCGTCTCCTGCTTTGCTCATGCTTGGCCGGGAGATGGAATTGCCATTAGACAGACTCAGAGCACGAGACCTGTCAGCAGCAGCGAACGGCACCTGGGTAGTAGCCAAAGCAGCGGTAACTTTAAACCAGAGGCGAATGAAGGACAGCTTTGACAAGTGGCACAAGGTCAAGGAGAGTAAGATAACAGTGATGGACTGGGTTCGGGTCCGCAAACCCCACCGTAGCAGCAAAATGGCATCGTTTTGGTCTAATGTTGTATTCGAATTCAAGGTTTCCAAGGGAACCAAGGTTACGGGGGTTCTGTGTGTGCATGCGTAAGCAGAGTGAGTGAGACAAAAGAATAAAGAAGTTATCGTTCTGAGCTCTGGTGTGGAATTGAACTAATTGTTGAACTGAATAGCTAAAACCATTCAACACAACAGTCTTATGTACATTTAGGATGATATTATTTTCCTGACACCAGGCCATCAGTTCTGTCACTTCTCTTCTGTATGATGTTTCCTCTCCACCAGCGATCAGCCTGATGACTGTAGTGTCATCCGCAAATGTTATAATCCTGGTATTGCTATTGGTCTGAGAGACTACACAGTCGTTGGAGAAGATGGTAAACAGCAGCGGGCTCAGGACCGAGCCTTGGGGGATTCCTGTGCTGACAGTTCGGATGCCTGATGTCTGGTCTCCTACTCTGACTGACTGAGGTCTGTGTGTCAGCAAGATCAGCACCCAGTTATAGAGGAAAGGTGTCAGTCCGAGGGTGAGGAGCTTTTCAGAGCCTCTGTGGTTTGACTGTGTTGAATGCCGAGCTGTAATCAACAAATACTATTCTCACATGTGTCCTTATCCTCCAAATGTGGTTTGCACACCAGACAAAATGAATATCTTTTGACAAGATCTGGCGTTTAGGGCTGGATTTGATTATTATTATTTTTTATCTGCAGCAACTGCGTGATGCCATGATGTCAATATAGGCCAAAATCTTGGAGGAATGTTTCCAGCACATTGTTGAATCTGTGCCATGAAGAATTAAGGTAGTTCTGAAGGCAAAAAGGGGGTTGAACCTGCTATTAGCAAGGTTTACATAATAAAGTGGCCAGTGAGTGAATTCATAGTTAAAGCTAAACTGTAAAACAGTTAAAGCTATTATTTTGTCAAGAGTCTTATTTTGGACACTAGATGGCGCTCTATTGTGGGATGTTGTTTTATTTGAGGAAATTTGTCATGGTCTGTTAAACAGTTGCAAATGAGAAAAATAAAATTATTAAATTTGTTGAAAATGTAATTTAGATTTTATTGAAATTTTATAGAATTGAATTTTCATACTATTTTTTTCTGAATATAAACATATTTCTTACACTTAATTGTAATGCAGAAATGTTCATTTGTTAGCAGTGTTGTTAGTTAGTTACCCCCCAAAACTAAAGAAAATATTAACAACCATCGTCATTTACATACTATAAATACCATGAATATTACAACAGTAAATCATGCATTTGCTTTATTAAAATGAATGTTAAAACATTGACAAGACATGATATGATCTTTAAAGGGTGTGACATCAAGAATAGCTTTAACTTTTGTATATCGAATCTTAACTGCTTGATTTTTTTATATTTTGTGGCAAAATGTAACTATTATTGGCCAGCTTCTTATATAAATTGGGATTTATAAGCATGTCCAACTTTATCTGTACACATACAGTATACTCACGCAGAGCAAAAATAGCAAATCTCAACTGCTTGATTGCTTGTATCATCACAAAATATAACGAACGACACCTCAGTGCGTCTGTCAAACATCGACCACAAACATCCAGCAGTAGAAGATCATGCAGAACCTGTTTGTCCAACAATGAATCAATTTATTTTTTAAATAAGGAGACAAAATGTTTCTTGTTTGTTGTTGTTTTGTGGATTTCTTAAAAAGGAAAAAAAAGAGGATGTAATAACTCAAACATGAAAAAGATCCAGTGGGCCACAAGATTTGGATCAATTGTTAAAAGTCCTTGTATTAGAAGAACATTCTTTAAGAGAGAGTTTCATTAGTCCGCCACTGAATATCACACTTCAACAATCCCAAAACTAAAGAGGAAACTACAGCGGTTCCTGTGAAAGCGATCACACCACTGGTCTGGTGCTTGAAGTTTGATCATTTTCTGGTGGCGATCGGGGCATACACCACATGATCCTCCTCTTTATCACCCTGCCAAAAACACAATATATTATAATAAATGCATGCATGTCCTTGAAATAATTTTACAATATGCAGATATAAAACCAGCCTCAAGTGTGTCATAAAACTTCCATAAGCCTGGAAGTGAGAGACTTGCATTGTTTCCTTCCGTTTGTTTTTTTAATGCAAAATAATACTTGCTATAAAAAATGTATTCCAGTACAAATATCATATAGAAAGAATTGTGTTGATTTCCAAAAAGTATTGTAAGAATCACAAAAGCACGTGTGTGAAATTCTAAAGATTTGGACTGTGATGTCATCAACTGACAGGAAACACTTCATCAGCGGCTCATTATAAACACTGGAAATATTAATTAATGTTGATCTGATAATGAGTGTTGTGAGTGTTAGGGCATATGTTTCTCGCATTGAATGCTGATCTTCATACATACTTGTGTTTTTGTCTGTATAATGATCTCTCACACACTGGCACACTAACTGCTGAAATGATACACAGACATGAATTATTAATAAATGATCTTACCGATTTCTGTGCTTTTCTTTTGTAGAATATTGGCACGGTGTAAGTGATTTCTTCTTCATGAGTCTCAGCTGGTTCAACGATAATAAGATGACAAATAATAAATAGGTGGATTAATGCAACAAAATGTAAAAAAAAACAATGTTATTACCTATTTCTGTTTTTTTATATAATAAATCTTATTAAGACCGTCAAAGTTAAAGTGTTAAAGCTCACATTGCTGCATTACATTAACAAATCGATTCACTTTGACGTTCAGTCACTCACGGGTCACTAGCAGGGTCACGTTTGAACATTCATTCAAAAAGACATTCTTTGCAGAAAATTCAAACCCAGAAAAATGTTCAATTAAATAATAATAAAAAAATCTATGATGAAATTAAATATTAATTGAAGCTCAGTTGAAATGCCCAGCATCACTATAGAGAACTGCTAAACCCAACATCTACACATATTATTCAGTGATCTTTCCATCAACCCTTTTTATTATAACCCTTGCTGTTTTAAAACAATCTGTATTGTATAAAGCGCTATAAAAAATAAAGATGACTAGATATAGTGCTTGCCATGCTTGCCCGGGCTGCCGTGCACAGACTCGTTCTAAGTGATCGAGGCTGGATGAGGTTTCGGGCTCGGAGAGCATTGGCGTGCCTTTCTTCTCGGAAGTGCATGAAGAGCTTTGGCAGTATGGAGGTAGTTAAGTGCCAAAATCTATTCACAGTTCTTCCTCTCTCACTACCCTCGACTGTGGGGCGGGGTTCTCCATTTTAGAGATGACTGGCTCATTCTGGCCCAGTCGAGGGCAGGTCGGCATCGAGATGTCATTCTTCTCCATATAAGGTGCTTGGGGTTGAGGCTCTATTCCAAAAAAAGCTCAATATCTGCCCAGCAGAGAACTATGTTCTGTGGTCAGTGTGGCACACGACTGACCCCAGCATGACAATGCGCATGACATGACTACGATGCAGGAACAATCGTCTCGCGCTCGTATTGAGACCATCCTGGCTACAGTCACCAAGATAAAGCTAGGCCAGGTCATCACTGCCAAACACTTTCTGAGAGGGTTGGAGCTTACGGCTTACGGCTTCAGCCTATCAAAAGCTGACATTACTGTGTTGCCGGCTTCCCTTTGTAGCTTTCCGTGTTACTCTGTCACGTCACGAGGTGAGGGAGCAACAATCAGGATTGGACTAGTTGCACACGTGCTTCAGACACAGTCATGCTGAGGGCGTTCCCTAAAGTGTCGTCATACGAAGTAGCGTCTCGTTCCCTTCTCAGGGAACAAGGGTTACAGTTGTAGGCCGAGACGTTTTAGTCCAATGTTATAACATTAAATAGCATTTTCAGGAAAAAGAAAATACTCTCTGGGTCAAAATGACCGCAACACAACATGCGGGATAAAGGGAACTACACTATTAAAGTATATTGTTATTTGATATAACACATTACATTTGCCAATTCAATAGCGTCTATAACACTTGCCTTCTTGATCAGTTTTTCTACATTTCTTACAGATGCAGAAGATCCCAACGACTGCAGAAACAATCATCAGAGATCCAGCGGCAGCAGCAGAGATCAGCACTATTGTAGACACTGAGAGAAACAGTTATTAGTGTCAGCTAGTGATAAGAGTACATTACAGTAGTAGTTTTATGATTTACATTTCAATTAATTTTAAAGTGTCTAGTTTATTCCATTCTAGTGTGGGTAACAGTAAAAATCTAATTGTATATGTTTTATTTCAGGCTGAAAGGCTGGTGTTGTATATGTATGTATATAAATATGATAAATAATCTGAGGTTTGCCGGCTGTTACGATCACCAGTTGGAGTGCCCAGGATATCCACCAGAGGGCGCTCCTCCCCAGACCAGTGTCATTCCACCATGAACTACATTTACCAGAATCCTTTGCCCAGACTCATTATCCCCGGATTAGTTTCAGCTGTTTCTCATTTACTCTTGTTAACTCTGTCTGTATATACCTGGTCTACTCAGTCACTCTGTGCAAAGTCTTGTTGGTGTTACACTGCATTTATGAGCACTATTTCAGGTTTCTGTTTCATGGTCGTGATCTTCTGCCTGTCTCCCTGGATTTCCCTGTTTGCCTGTGGCTTGAACTTTTATCTGGATGGTTTGCTCTGTGCTGAATAATAATAAAATGCTGAACATTTGTTTTATCGCAGAACACTTAAACCATTGAAAGTCTTTAATATAATCAACTCCATAACTGAACACTAATATCAGCGCTGTCGTACCTGCACATGTGTGACAGAGTGTGTTGATGTCCAGATGTGTGGTCTGGTTGCTGATGGGATTGTTCAGCACAGCTGTAGGTGTTTTTATCCTGATATTCCTCCAGAGGTAGAGAGAGACTGATGCTGAGATCAGACACACTGATGCTGGACAATACACTGATTCCTCTGTACCAGGAGAGAGTCACATGACTCACATTCACCACTGACGAACACACCAATGAACATGATGATGATGATGATGATGATGATGATGATGAAGAACAATATGACGAGTTACTGATTTTTTTTTTAATTTAATTTTATTTTTTTTACTTTTTTTATTTAACAGTCAGACATACAAACCATTTTATTTCCATCCTTCCTCCTATGTAATAATTGCCATTGTCAACACTGTCTAAGATAGAAGATGGCATAATAAGATAATATAAGATAACCTTCCCCCACATCTCTTCAGTCCCTATCTTCTCCTCAATTATTTATTTATTTATTTATTTTTTGTGTGTTATGTGCAATGTCTAAAGTGCATTAAAAGAGGGAGTACAGTGTGAGAGTGTCTCAACTTGGGACAGAGTTGCTGTCCCATTGAAACCACTTAAAAATAGTAATCATAACAGTAACAGTAATGACAGTAATAACAACGATGACAGAAACAAGTTCAAACAAAACAAAATGCGTTAATATTCGTGGGTTGATTAAGAAGGTGGGAGGAGTCGGAGTTGAGAAGAGAGAAAGGATTCATAGCTGTAAGAGGTCATAAAGTGTTGGATGGCAGAGGTCAGTTTCAGATGTGTAATTATGAAGGGGAGATGTGTATTCTATTGCAATGAAGTCTGCAATAAGATTTTTCCAATAGTTAATGTGTATTTTGTTTCGAGTTTTCCAGTTCATGAGGATAGTTTTCTTGGCGATGGTTAGAGCTATGAGGAGCATTTTAGAGTTAATAGTTTTATCAGTGATTATTGTGAGGTCCCCCAGCAAGCAAAGAGAAGGCGACAGTGGGATGTGGCAGCCGACTATAGTGGATAGTGACTGTGTGACCTCTTCCCAAAAGTGCTTGATTGGAGTGCAGTGCCAGGTTGCATGGATGTATGTATCTGTAGAATTGTGATTGCAATGTGTGCAAACTTCTGATGTGAAACCCATTTTAGCTAATCTATTGCCCGTGTAGTGTGTTCTGTGAAGTATTTTGTATTGTTTTAACTGAAGATTCAGATTTTTGGACATGAGATAGATGTTTTTACAGATTTGGGTCCAGAAATTGGCATCAGGAGCTATTGAGAGATCATTTTCCCATTCTATTGTTGGGAAGTATATGGTCTGAAGTTGGTTTGAAATCATTTTGTATATTTTAGAGAGAAGTTTCTTTGGCGAGGAAATGTTAACCAAGTCTGATATTGCCGGTGGAAGTTCTAAATTTGTGTCTCTAATGTTTATTTTTGTCAGAACAGAAGATTTGAGTTGTAGGTATTTTAAAAATTTGTTGCTCCCGATGCCATACTCCTGGGCCAGTTGCAGAAATGGTCTCAATGTGTTAGATTTGAAAATATGATTAATGTGGGTGATACCCCTTTCTGCCCATGTGTGAAAATTCAATGTTTTTTTATTGCTTATAAAGTCACGGTTGTTCCACAGTGGGGTGAGGTTAGATGGAGCTAATGTAGAATTTGTGATTTGGTGAAATTTCCACCAGGCTGTCAGAGTGGCGGCTATAGTTGCTGTATTAAAACATATGTGTTGTTTGATTGATTTGGTGAGGAACGGTATGTCAGCTATATTTAATTCTTTGCATAGTGATTGTTCTATATCTAGCCATATAATATCGGATTGGTTTGGGTGAATCCATTTGTATATGTATTGCAGTTGGTTAGCCATTGAGTAATATTGAAAATTTGGTGCTTCTAGTCCTCCTTGAACCTTACTTTTTTGGAGTTTTATCCTTGGCGTTTTATTTTTCCAGTAGAATTGAGTGATAATGGAATCTAGTGATTTAAACCAGGTGAGTGTGGGGTGGGTTCGAATCATTGAGAATAGATAATTAATTTTCGGTAGGATCGTCATTTTTATTGCTGCTATCCTGCCTATTATGGAGATTGGAAGGTTGAGCCACCTGAGCTAATCGTCTTCTATTTTTTTTAGCAGTGGTGTGAAGTTGAGTGTTACTGACTCTGACAGTCTGGAGGAGATCTTAATGCCTAAGTAAGTGATGTGATCATGACATATAGGTATAGGTGATTGGTGGGGTGCCACATCCCATTTGGTTTTATGTAACGGGAGGACGGAAGATTTGTTCCAGTTTATTGCATAATCTGATATTTTTGAGAAAGACTGGATTGTTTGAATTATTTCTTGAGTAGATGCTAGGGGTTCTTGTATATCCACCTTATTCTGCTCTAAACAATGCGCGCCGCCATGACGACGACTCCGGTTGCCTACTTCCGGTTCGTACAGTGAGAGAATGAGTTCAGGCTCTACATGTGCTGTTGTTGGTTGTTTTAACAATTCAAAGAAGATAAAAAACTTTTTAGAAACTGGGTGCTTTGAGCATAAGATAAAAAGGAGAGAATGCCCATGTCCGGTTCGTAACAGCTACATTCAATGCCAGAGAGTAGACGTTTTTGGTTAGCTGCGCTAAAACTGAAGCATCCAACGAAAAAGGTGTACGTTACCAGTAGGGATGGGCATTTCAAGCAAAAATAATATTCGAAGATCGCTGGGTATTATTCAATTATTATTCGAAAATCGCACCCCTCCATCACATCACGCACACATGCATGTATAGGCTATAGGCTACACACCAGAGCACGTGAGCAAAGCGGAGCAGTGTGACGCTTAAATATAAGTTAAAAAAACAACAACTAAACATACGTTTTATATTTAAGTTTCACAATATAATGTTTTTTATTTATTTATTTCATCTATGTTGATTATATGAAAAGGGAACCGCATGAGATGAGTCAGATATCATCATAAGATGCCCAATATTGGAAAACATTTGGAATGTTTAAGTGCCAGTGATTTCCATGTTTCCTACTTTTCCGGTGTGTTTGGCTGGCCGTCTGTCACTCTCTTTGCTTTTCTTAGTTTTATTGATTTTTGACCTTGGTATTTTTGAGATCAAGTCAACGTTGGTGTATGATCGCCAAACTCTTTTGAATCTAAGGTTCCATGTCAAAGATGTGCTTACCTTTGATAATGGAGGAGAAAAAATATGGCCCCCGTTTCTCTCTGAAATCCCAATTGACCCGAGCCGGGTCCCGGTGCTTGCTTTCAGGAGAAGACGTCGCCGCCGTGGTACCCGAAGCGGACGGCTGGTAAAGCTGAAGATCCGCCTTAAGAATTCGTATACTTCCCGGCCAGTATGTGGATTATTTCCCAGCATGTTCATACCATGGATGCCGTGGTCCAGCCCCACCCTTGCCCTTCCAGGCTCAAACGTCGTGGGGTGAATCCGGGAAACCTTCGCCCATTGTGCCGTGCTCCCCCATCGGCTAGAGCACACGTTCCTGCTCCGGCCAGGTTTGGGCTAGGTTAATGCTCGATCGCTGGCCAATAAATCCTTTATTCTTAAGGATTTTTTTTGTTCCATGATCTGGACTTTCTCTGTATTACAGAGACGTGGCTAAATGTGGGTGAGTTGGGTGCCCTGTTGGAACTTTTACCAGCGGATTGCAGTTTTTTTTAATACACCACGAACATCAGGTCGCAGAGGAGAAACGGAAGTGGTTTATAAAAAGATGTTTAAATGTAAACAGTATGTTCAGCAATCCTCTTTCACCTCCTTTGAGCTAACTTCTTTTGAGGTGGGTTGTTCTGATCCGGTACTATGTGCCGTTATTTACCGCCCGCCTAAATATAATAAGGATTTTATTGCTGATTTCTCTGAATTCATGGCCGATATCTTGACTAATTATGAATATGTTCTTATTGTTGGTGATTTTAACATACATGTATGTTGCCCTGGTAAACCGTTGGTAACTGAGTTTTTATCATTGATTGATGCTTTTAATCTGACACAGTCTCTACGAACAATTACACATGAAAAAGGACACACTTTAGATCTAGTTCTGTCTTACGGTTTGCCTGTGTTAAACCTAGAGACATACGACGCTGTATTTTCTGATCATATGCCTGTGACATTTGAGACTGTATTTTCTCGTGCTGTGATCAAAACTCCCGTGCCTGCACGAAGCTATCGGATTATTAACCCCTCCACTTCCACCCAATTCTCCATGGCTTTCGACCAGCTCTGTCCTTCTAACATGTCTGATGTCCAGGAGCTCAGTACCTGGTTCCATTCTTCCTGTAAAGCTGTCCTGGACTCGGTGGCGCCATTTAAGGTTAGACAAACCAGAACTAAACCTGAACTGTGGCTTAATGCCGGGACTCTAGCTGTCAGACAGGAATGTCGCAGAGCTGAGCGTAAGTGGAAAACAGATAAATTGCAAGTGTCCTTTCAGATTTTTTTCAGTGTCCTATAAGATTGCTGGCGAAACTACCAGAGTGCTGTTAAAGAGGCTAAAAAAGAGTATTTCTCTAATATCATTTCATCTCACGCCCAGAATCCACGAATGCTTTTTAGTACTATTGACTCTCTTTTTAACGCTTCACAAACTGTTGGTTTGGAATCCTCCACTGAACTCTGTAACAATTTTATGCATTTTTTTATTGATAAGGTCGCCTCTGCGAGGGCTCTTACCTCTCATCCTGATTTAGATCCCTCTGTTTGTGTTGCTTGCCCTGTTGCTTTTAATCAATTTGAGCCTGTGACGTTATCACATTTGAAGGATGTGGTTACTCATATTAAGCCTTCTGGCTCTCCCTGTGATGCTCTTCCAACACGGTTGTTTAGAGAAGTTTTTCTCACTATTTGGTACTGGGTACTTGCTATTGTAAATGGTAGTTTGTCATCCGGTGTGGTTCCTGCAGACTTTAAGCATGCTGTAGTGACACCCCTGACAAAGAAACCTGGTTTAGATCCTATTGTGCTGAATAATTTTAGGCCAATATCCAAGCTCCCATTTATATTTAAAATATTGGAGAAAATTGTGTATTTACAACTAAAGTCTTTTCTTGATGAGCAGGGTTTATTAGAAATTTTTCAATCTGGATTTAAAACCCTACACAGCACGGAGTCCGCACTGTTGAAGGTCTGCAATGACATCCTCTTGGCGTGCGACTCCAGTAATAACGTAATTCTGGTCCTGTTGGACCTTAGCGCTGCCTTTGATACTGTAGACCACAGCATTTTAATCTCAAGGTTACAGCACCAAGTAGGCCTCTGTGGCACTGTCCTGGAGTGGTTTAGATCCTACCTGTCTGACAAAACATTTCATGTTCAAATGGCTGAGTTTGAATCCCGTACTGCTCCGCTGTCATGTGGCGTCCCTCAGGGTTCAATCTTAGGTCCCTTGCTTTTTCATTGTATCTGCTTCCTTTTGGGTCTATTCTAAGAAAACATGGTATTTCTTTCCATTGTTATGCAGACGACTGCCAGATTTATGTACCCTTAAAGCGACATGACACCTGTTCTATTACACCTCTTTTAGCATGTCTGGAGGATATTAAAGCATGGATGGCCTTAAACTTTTTAAATTTTAATGAAAAGAAAACAGAGGTGATAATGTTTGGACCTGGTGGCTCATATGAGACTCCCCCTGTTGAGCTGGGTCCTCTAGCCTCGTATCTTAAACCGACAGTTTTAAATCTTGGTTTTAGACTGGACAGTGATTTTACACTGGATAGCCAAATCATGGCCAGAGTCAAATTAAGTTTTTTTCATCTAAGGAAGCTGGTAAAGGTGAAACCTTTCCTTTCCAGGCAGCAGTTAGAAACCGTAATCCATGCCTTTATTTCTTTACGGTTGGATTACTGTAATTCCCTTTATTTTGGACTCAGTCAATCCCTACTCGCACGTTTGCAGCTAGTCCAGAATGCTGCTGCACGGGTTTTGACTGGAACCCGGAAGAGAGAACACATCACTCCCGTCCTGGCTTCACTTCACTGGCTGCCTGTTTATTTTAGAGTCCATTTTAAAATCCTCTTGTTTACTTTTAAAGTTTTAAATGGTCTTGCCCTGTCTTATTCAACTCAGCTACTCAACCGCTACACTCCCTCCCGGTCACTCCGGTCGGCTGACCAGTTGCTCCTGGTTGTCCCCGGATCCAAGCGGAAGCTCAGAGGAGACAGGGCCTTCTCTGTTTGTGCTCCTAAATTATGGAATGCCTTACCTTTGACCATTCGTCAGGCTTCCTCAATACCGATTTTTAAAACTCTTCTTAAAACTCACTTCTACACTTTGGCCTTCAACCCAAACTGAGACTTGATCCTATCTGCTAGTATTTGCTTTTAATTGTTTTATTTGATATAGTTTTATTGAGTAGATTTTCAACCCCAGTTTATTATTTTATGATATTGTGACTGTTATTTTTGTTTTGGTTGATGTTTTGCTGCTTTTATGTACAGCACTTTGTTCAGCTGCTGCTGATGTGAAAGTGCTTTATAAATAAAGTGATGATGATGATGATGATGATGATGATGATGATGATGAGAGTTACTGGAGAGTGGTCACTAATAATGATGGGATGAATTTTGGTTTCTATGACATTTGGTATGATTGAATTACTGGTTAGAAAGAAATCAATGCGGGAGTAGGTTTGGTGGACATTAGAATAAAAGGTGTATTCTCTGGCGAGTGGGTGTTGCAGCCTCCAACCATCACAAAGACCAAAATCACTCATGAACTGTTTTATTGTTTTGGAGGACTGCAAAGATTTCCCTGTATGTTTTGACCTGTCGAATGATGGATTGATTACAGTGTTATAGTCTCCCCCTATAATTATTGGACCGTTGGAAATGTTTGAAAGAGAGGAAAAAAAAATTGCAAAGAAGGAGGAATCATCAGAGTTTGGTCCATAAATGTTGCCAATTGTAATTGGATTATTATTGATTGAAATGTTAATAATGATAAAACGGCCTTCAAGATCTGAAATGGTTGTATGGTGGTTAAACTGTATTTTTTTGTTTAAGATGCATACTCCTCTTTGTTTTGAATTATAGTGGGAGGAAAAACAGTGGTTAAAATATGTAGTTTTTAAGCTGTTTTGTGTATATTGTGAGAAGTGTGTTTCCTGTATTAGACACATATCCGCTTGTGTATTTTTTAGGTAATTTAGGACTTTATTATTTTTTTTTTTTTGTGAAGCAACTCCACGAATATTCCAAGTTAAGAATTTTAATTGCATGAACCTATAGTGTACATTTCATAGTTACCTGTGTGAGTATAAGTCTGTGTGTGTGTGTGTGTGTGTGTGTGTGTGTGTGTGTGTGTGTGTGTGTGTGTGTGTGTGTGTGTGTACCTGTAAATCTGTAATACCAAATGACCAAAAAAAAAAAAAAAAAACAGGACAAACATAGATACCTATAACCAACAACAGAACATATAAACAGTGAGCAAGAAGGCTATTTTGTGTGCGTGGTGCAAGTGGTTTAATGTAAGAATATAAAGAATATAAATTGAATATAAATTGAATATAGATCGAATATAAATTGATTGGGTTGAGTTGGGTTGGGGAGCGGATGAAATGGGAGGATGGAAAGGTTACATGGAGAGGGGAGCAGGGGTCTTTTGACTATACATCTGTTCACAGTTTCAATAGTTAGTAAAGCCAGGGAGTAGTGTCCTTGTCTCTAAACAAATGTCCATCACTATATAATTTGTCCACTGTAATGTTTGCTTTTTTACCTTGATTGATCATTGTCTTGCGGATGGGGAAGAGTAGCTTACGTCTGCGGATGATTTCTTGTGGATATTGGTCGTTGAGTCCGTAATGAGTCCCTTTTAGCTGCCGGCCTTGTTGCTGAACCAGTACTTTTTGTTTGAAATGTTCAAATTTGGCGATGATGGGCCGGGAACGGGTGGAGTTGAGGGGTTTCTGTCCTAAACGGTGAACGCGATGGAAAGTGATGTGCTCCACAGTCTCTGGTGTAAGTTTGAGCTGATTAACTATGAAGTCTTTAACAGATTTTTCGGGGTCTTCGGTGGATGATTCGGGAATGCCGGAGAAGATTAGATTGTCTCTCATACTTCGTGACTGTAGATCCAGGATGGTTTCTTGCATAGTTTTATTCTCAGCGATGACGGAGGTAAGTTGAGTGTTTACAGTGGAAAGTTTTGCAGTGAGTGTGCCCACGGAGCTTTTCAAGGATTTTTTTTTCTTCTGTGAGCGAATCGACTTGTTGTTGACTGTATTCCAGGCTATGACGGAGGTTTTGAAATTCTTTGTGCAGTACTTCGATTAGTGAGAGTCTAGAATCCAAGTTAGATAAGCGTTTGTTGATTGATAACAGTATGTCAGAACAGCAGTTTGTTTTGTTAAGAGTGGATGTTGGTGATGTTGGTGACGGTGAGGAATCGGTTGATAAGGGAGAGTCCGAAGTACGTGTTTTTTTGGCTTTGCGTGATCGGCCCATTGTAAATAGTCTGTTGAAGTATTGGTCAATGTAGTCCTCTAGTTGGTCCAGGTCCGCGTCGTAATCCAGGTTTTAATTTAGGTTTAAACCGGGTAATGTCGTAGTGGGGGAAAGAAAAGAAGAAGAAGAAAAAAAAAACGAGAGAGAAAAAAAAAAGAAAAAAGTTTGTTGTCTTTTCTAGCAGCGGCGCGCTGCCATGTTGAATTTCGCACCCAACGCACACACACACAATTGCGTGTCTGTGTGTAGGCTAAATGATGAATGAATGGCACAGGCGCGTTCTTTGTTTACTACAGTTATACAGCGCGTGTCTGTGCCGTTCATTCACACTCGCACCTACAGTAAACGTTATTTTCACATGAACACATCCAAGTGCTTTGTTCTAATCGCGATATTGAATAGTGTCTGTGTAAACTGCAAAAAGACTGTTTAAATATGAATTGCGTGTCTGTGTGTAGGCTAAATGATGAATGAATGGCACAGGCGTGTGTGCTTTGTTTACAGTTATACAGCGCGTGTCTGTGCCGTTCATTCACTCTCGCAAAAATAAAGTAGGTATATTGAATTATCAACTAAGATGTTATTATAGTGTTTGCTCCAGTATTTAAACTAATGAATCCTTACCTTTTTTAATACGTATGACAAAATGTATACTTTTTACAAAGAAAGAATACACTTGAAATATTGTAAAAATTTTAATTGTTGTTGTAATTGTAACCTATTTGTAATTGGTTACAATTTCTAATTGTAAAATATGTATATATAGATAATTTCTTTTGTCCTTGCATTCTTTGGGACCCTGTGACACACCTGTGTGAAAGGCTAATTAATATGCAGCTCATTATGAATGTGGCACATTATCCGGCCTTTGTCTTCTCAGGTGTGAACACGCCTCCACGCATATTGCCTTTCCAAACAAAAGGTGTCTTATAAAATTTAAATCAATGTATTGTTTTGTGTAAAAAATTAGGCAGGATAATTTGACCATTAGTCAAAAGTCTTGTGGACACATATTTAGTATGTGTTTTGTGGCCTTATTTCAGACACTTTAAGTTTTAGTTTTTTCAATAACCACGCATAAACAATATTCTCTCAAAAATACAAACATGTACATACATGTTGCTTACATATTACGGTAGCCCCATTTGTGCTATATAGAGTGAATTTACACCTTTTCCATTAACATGTTTATAAATAACTGAAAAAAGCACAAATGTCAGAGCATGTCAGAACACCTCCAGGACCCAGAAAACGCCTCAGACCCCAGAGGGTTAATATCCTCACCCCCTTGATCCTCACCTGACTATGGCTTTGTAAACTTTATCCATGGTGTGGTTTATAATGGATTGTGGTACAGAAACAGTGACAATGTTACACACTCTTGGCTTACTCTGGCTATTCTCTGCTGTCTCAGACGACTATATGTAGTTTGTCCAACTTTAGTTACCGTAGCTTCTTCGAAAGGGAGGGGTGAGCAGTGGGCTGAGCCCTTAGTGAAACTCGCAGCCGAACTGCTAGATGTCGCTAAAAATCACACACTGCACCTTTAAGGAAGTCTTTTCATATATATACACTATTGTGTGTTTGTTGTTGTAGGCCTATTTGTTTTTATTTTTTTTTTGTTTTTTTATTGTATGGATTACTGCTGGCTGTAAAACAAATTGCCCCTTGTGGATAATAAAGTTGACCTAACCAAAAATAAGCCCCACTCACCGATTCGCCCATGCATGTATTAGGTAAATAACGAGAAACGCAAATGTAGGTCAATGCAGAAACCAAACGGTAAAGACGGCTCTGAAGACAGAAAGACGCTGTGCAGTGCCAAATGGTGAAACAACACAGCCTTTGCATTACCTTCCTTTTTATCCCAACATTAGGAAGGAGTGGATTCACTTAATTTTTAATGAAGTTCCAGACCGCGTCAGTAAGAACTTGGTCCTTTTTTCACTTAATTTCACCGCTGATTCATTTACAAACAAGGCTCAATTCAATGCAGGATTTTCAGAAAGATTGAAATTAAAAGATGATGCTGCACTGAGTATTTTGGATCTGACAGTAATATCGCAGCACACTGTGAGTCACTGTTTTTATTACGTGATCACTATTGCTGTTATTACAGATAGTTTGACCTGTACTGTGTGCGTTTTTAACCTGTCTGGCTGATTTTCACCGGCTGACATTTCTCAACATCGGAAGTTTTAAAAAAAACACCACCGAGTCTACAATCCGCCATGCCTATTCAAACCGTGTGTTTCGATGAGGGGGTCAAAACAGGACAGAGAATAGCCTATTACTTCTAAATTAAGATGTTTTTTTATGTAAAAATCTTATATCATTATATCATTATAAGTGGACCTCAGAGAACAGTACAAAATAATTAAAAATGCAGTTCATGACCCCTTTAACTGTCGATCTGTTACTCTTTAGTTACATGGTAGAATGAGTGTTGTTGTGAGTATTATGGCATATGTGTCTCGCATAGTCGCATTGAATGCTGATCTTCATATTTAATATGGTGGTGTTTTGTGTTTTCGTCTGAATGATGATCTATCACACACTGGCGCACTCACTGCTGAAATGATACACAGACATGAATTAGTAATAAATTATCTTACCGATTTCTGTGCTTTTTTTTTGTAGAACTTTAGCTCGACGTAAGTGATTTCTTCTTCATGAGTCTCAACTGTTTCAATGATAAGATGTAACATAATAAATAGGTGGATTAAAATAAAAAAAACTGAATGTTATTAACTTTATCTGTTTCTTTACATCATACATGTTATTAGTGCTGTCGAAGTTTAAGTGTTAAAGCTCACATTGCTCACAAACATAGATTCAGAAAGACATTCTTTGCACATAATTCAAACCAAGAAAATGTTGAATTAAATAAATAACATTTTTTCTATGATGAAATTAAATATTAATTGAAGCTCAGGTGAAATGCCCATCATCACTATATAGATAACTGCTAAACCCAACATCTACACCAGCACAGTCTCATCCCAAGACGTCATATAACTGACGTCTTGGGACGTGTTTTGACCATACGTCAATATCCGCCTTTTTAGGGTACCCTTAAACGTCGGTTAGATGACGTTATCGGATCCTAACTCTACCCCAGACCTAAACCTACCCCTAAACCTACCCCGTCACCTAACTGACGTTAAAGGTAAAGCGTCAGTTGTATGACGTCCTAGGATCGTCTATAACCGACGTTTAAGGGTACCCTAAAAAGGCGGATATTGACGTATGGTCAAAACACGTCCCAAGACGTCAGTTATATGACTTCTTGGGATGAGACTGTGTTATCTACACATATTATTCAGTGATCTTTCCATTAACCCTTTTTATCATAACCCTTGCTGTTTTTAAACAAGCTGTATTGTATAAAGCGCTATACAAATAAAGATGACTTGATATATTTGCTGTGTAGAAAATCCTTTGTCTAATTTGATGTTCCTATTCAAAAATGTCAATCTTTTATTATTCTGTATTCCCAGCAAATCTTGGATTCAATCTTTTTGTCAGCTTGTTTTCTTTCAGTTAGCACAGGTTTAGTAGTTATTTTTGAAACTGAATGGTTGTAGGTCGTTGATCTGAGCTTATGCACCTCAGTATTTGAGTGAAAAAAAGCATTATTTATGGATAATGTTGGCATTGTTCACTCAACAGATCAATGAGGCCTACGATCAACCTGTTCCAAAAAGAAATGCAAAACCTGTGCTAATTGAAAGAAAACTTGCTTAAATCCTATGTGTGATAATAATATAGCAGAAAGAGAAAATTATAAGAACATTTTTGGAGGTTGGTAATTTTTGACCTGGAACAACATAAGTGTAACTAACAAGTAAAAATATTATTATCTGATTTTTTGGGGGAAGTTGTTATAGCCTGTGTGAGCAAAGTCGGTAAGTTCCCATTCAGTCAGTCACGTTCAATGTTACGGCGGACTAATGTACTGGGGTCTTGTCTGTGAGCCCAATCACCTTCAAGTGTTAACAGAACAGGCCAATGGACATTAGCCAGTGAGATTTGCATGTCGAATCACACCTACCCGGACGTACGGGTATAAATAGGACTGGGACCACTCACTTTCATTCATATTTTGCCGAGCGGTTGTGAACAGCGATCGCTCATTTCAGTTATCCTTCAACTGAAGTGGATTCCTGTGCAGAGAAAGCCATTTTAATTGCTAAAAAGTGTTTATTTCTCAGGAGATCTGTCCATATAGCGGTGATTAGCTTCTTGAAAGTGCTGTCCACGTAGAAGTGTAGCGTTACACCCCTCGGTGCTTCGGCACATAAGAGCAGATTTCCTAAAACCACAATCTCTGTCTCACATGCATGGATGTAAGCATGCTGAGGCGGTGTTCGTGGGTGGTTCATGTCCTCGCATGGGAACATGACCACGTAGGCATACGGGTCGTGACTCTCCTTTCTCGTCCAGCTTGAGTCCCCTTTGTTGTTGCCCAGCCGCCGATTGTGTGTAAAAACACATTTGGGAGACCGAGGGTTATAGTGAGAGATTTCCGCCGGGAAAACCCCCGCGGACCTCTCACTCCTCAGCGTGTTTTGTGCCGGTGAGCTGTTGTCACAGCAACCCAGCGCGTCATTCGGCGCTCCAGGTGAGGGTCAGATGTCGACAACTGCATCGGTGAGAAGGCTACCGCTCTCTAGAGAGGAAGATGATGCTGAGCTTCCCGCTTCGACGGTGTTTGCTCATGCTGAATAGGATTTCAGAGTTGACAGCCATGCTTATCCAGGCTGCCGTGTGCTCAGACTCGTTCTGAGCGATCGAGGCTGGATGATAGGTTTCGGGGTCGGAGCGCAATGCGCATGCCTTTCTTCTCTGCAGTGCATGTAGAGCTTTAGCAGTATGGAGGTAGTTAAGAGCCAAAATCTCTTCAAAGCTCTTCCTCTCTCACTACCCTGTGGGGTGGGGTTCTCCATTTTATAGATGACAGTCGAGGGCAGTTCGGCATTGAAATGTCATTCTTCTCAATATAAGGTGCTTGGGGTTGAGGCTCTATTTCAAAAAAAGCTCACTATCTTCCCAGCAGAGAACTACGTTCTGGGGTAGTGTGGCACACAACTACGAAGCGGGAACAATCGTCTCTACCGCTCTTATCAAAGACCATCCTGGCTAGTCATCAAGATCAAGCTAGGCCAGGTCATCACTGTCAAACACTTTCTGAGAGGGTTGGAGCTTACGGCTTACGGCTTCAGCCTATCAAAAGCTGACATTACTGTGTTGCTGGCTTCTCTTTGTAGCTTTCCGTGTTACGCTGTCACGTCACGTGGTGAGGCAGCAACAATCAGGATTGGACTAGTTGCACACGTGCTTCAGACACAGTCATGCTGAGGGCGTTCCCCAAAGTGTCGTCATACGACGTAGCGTCTCGTTACCTTCTCAGGGAACAAGGGTTACAGTTGTAGCCTGACACGTTTTAGTACAATGTGATAACAATAAATAGCATTTTCAGGAAAAAGAAAATCCTCTCTGGGTCAAAATGACCACAACACAACATGCAGGTTAAAGGGAACTACACAATTAAAGTAAATTATTATTTGATATAACACATTACTTTTGTCAATTGTATTTATTTAAATACTGTAATTTATTTAAATTATTTAAATACTGATTGTATTTATTTAATTTCAGGCTTAAAGGCAGATGTTGTATATGTATGTATATAAATATAATAAACAATCTGAGGTATGCCGACTATTAAGATCACCAGCTGGAGTGCCCAGTATATCCACCAGAGGGCGCTCCTCCCCAGACCAGTGTCATTCCACTATTAACTACATTTTCCAGAATCCTTTGCCTAGTGTCATTATCCCTGGATTAGTTTCAGCTGTTTCTCATTTACTCTTGTTAACTCTGTCTGTATATACCTGGTCTACTCAGTCACTCTGTGCAAAGTCTTGTTGGTGTTACACTGCATTTCTGAGTGCTATATCTGTTTCTGTTTCATGGTCTTGGTCTCCCTGGATTTTCCTGTTTGCCTGTGGCTTGGAATTTTGTAATTATCTGGATGGTTTGCTCTGTGCTGAATAATAATAATAAAATGCTGAACATTTGTTTTATCACCGATCACAGAAACCATTAAAAGTTTTTAATATAATTAACTCTGTAAATAAACACTGATATCAGCGCTGACATCAACTAATATCAGCAGTGCTGTGGTACCTGCACATGTGTGGCAGAGTGTGTTGATGTCCAGATGTGTGGTCTGGTTGCTGATGGGATTGTTCAGCACACAGCTGTAAGTGTTTTTATCCTGATATTCCACCTCCAGAGGTAGAGAGAGACTGATGCTGAGATCACACACACTGATGCTGGACAATACACTCATTCCTGCGTACCAGGAGAGAGTCACATCACTCACATTCACCACTGATGAACACACCAATGAACATGAAGATGATGAACAGTGTGAAGAGTTACTGATGATGACAGGAACAGGCAGACGAGCTGAGAAAGATTAGAAACATCACAGTAAATCATACTTTGTTGATGGAGTGTGTGTGATTTTAAGTTTTATCCCAAAAAAAAAATTACACAGAGATGACAGTATCAGAATAATTAATCCAAAGAAAAGTGTTCAGAAGTTTGAAAAGTGAATGCCAAAATGATTGTGTATCTTATATTTTACCATTTCAAACTTGAAAAACTCTTTTTTAAATTTAGGATATGTCTACTTCAGAGTGAATAACAAATAAAGGGAACCAATAATAAACTCACCAAAGACAGTGAGAAAGATCCTCTTTATCGAACTGTTGATCTGTCGTTCATAAACTCCAGCATGTTCAGTTGTGATGTTTGTGATGGTCAGAGATCCAGTTTGATTGTCCAGCTTCAGTCTGTCTCTGAATCTCCCATCAAGAACATCATCATATACAGTGATTCTGTCGGCCCGTTTATTGATTTCAGCTATTAATGTGTTTTTATCTCCAAACCTCCACAGAATCACATCATCATCCTTCTTTTCAGTAAGACGAGCTTTTAGAGTGACTGAATCTCCCTCCATCACTGATATTTTAACTGAATCATCAAACACACACAGAACAAACAGAAACAGGGTTTGTCACAGATAAACAGATTATAATTGTTTATTAGTGGTGCTTGCCAAAGGCAAGGCAACACTAGTGTTATCTTGCAAAAATTATTCCACACAAAGTTTGGCGCGTAACTCGTCCCACACTGTTTATCACAGACCTCTGAGTGAGGCGTCAAATCGACCGGCTCATTGAGGAGAGGTGTGCTATGACTTTTCTAAGCGATCGGGTGTACGATGTTCGCACAGCGGACGAAAAAGCGGCCAAAAAAATCCCATTGACTTAACATTGCGGAATGTTCAGAAATTCAAATCCCAACTGTCACTTTCACACACACCCACAGAAAAGGGCCTGACAGCCCTGCTGTCTCTCCCTCAGAGGATTTATTTTATCAAGCAGCCAATAAGTAATGGCCTAAAATCTTCATAGCCACACCATAGCAACCAGTTACAGCACCCTAGCAACCATGGGTGATAGGCACGAGGCCCCATGCCTCGTGCCATACTAAATAACTCTATAAAAACTCCTTTTAAAAACTCCATAGTAATCATCTGTTAAAAAATACACGCCGACATCACAGACCCCTGATTGAGGCGTCAAATTGTGCGGATTATTGAGGAGAGGTGTGCTGTGACTTTTCTTACCGATCGGGGGTACGGTGTTTGCCCCAGGGGCAAATCATTGGGTAAAAAAAATCCCATAGACTTAACATTGCCACAAACTTTGACGACTCGTAGCACTGACCAATGATTTCTCAGAAACTTGTAATTTACCACATTTGAAGAGGCTGGCAGGCTCTGTAAGAACATACCTCACAATGGGGTAAAAGTTGCACCCCTGGGGGGCAGGAGCTGCTCAAATTTGCCCCATTGACTTACTATGGTGTAGGATTGCCCATGAAATGGGCCGTCCTACACATTGCATAGGGATTTTGTATTGAACATAGCTCTGGATTACAGTGTCATAGAGACAAGGGGACGGGCTCATTTTTCTCAGATGACCAGTCAGTCTCTCAGGATCATTGTGAAGCTATTAAGCCACGCCCTAGCAACCATTTAGAGCACCTTAGCAACAAGTCCCATAGACTTCCATTGAAAGAGGTCAAAAGAATATCTCCGGATAGAAGTGTCATAGAAACACAAGGGTGGTCTCGTTTGACTCGGGGCAGCACACAGCCAATCATGAATCCCCTCAACACTTCCTAGCCCCTCCCTAGCAACCATTGTCGAGCACCTTAGCAACTAAAATCTATAGAGGGATATCTTCCATTCTGAATGTCACAGAGGCATGGGAGTTGGTTTATATCATTCATACTGACAAGCAACCTTTGGACTTTGATGACTGGCAGCTGCCAAGCCATTCCCTAGCAACCAAACAGAGTACCCTAGCAACCATTTTGCAAGACCTATATCTCTGCATCAGAACATCGTATAGAGATGTGGTTTGGCTCTTTTGACTCATGCTAGCAAACAGGGCTTCCAACATGCTACACATGCTAGCTGTGAATAGCTACATGCTAATAGCGATTAGGTAGTGCTAAATCATGCCAAGAAAGTGTTAAGAACTCCAATAGTAACCGTCTGTGACAACTACCAACCACCTAGTAACACCATAGCAACCACCCAGAATACCTTAGCAACCACCTAGCAACGTCCTAGCAACCACCCAGAATACGCTAGCAACCGCCTAGCAACACCATAGCAACCACCCAGAATACCCTAGCAACCTCCTAGCAACGCCAAAGCAACCACCCAGAATACCCTAGCAACCACCTAGCAACACCATAGCAACCACCCAGAACACCCTAGCAACCGCCTAGAAACGCCCTAGCAACCACCAAGAATACCCTAGCAACTGCCTAGCAACGCCCTAGCAACCACCCAGAATACCCTAGCAACCGCCTAGCAACGCCCTAGCAACCACCCAGAATACCCTAGCAACCGCCTAGCAACACCATAGCAACCACCCAGAATACCCTAGCAACCGCCTAGCAACCACCCAGAACACCCTAGCAACCGCTTAGCAACCACCCAGAATACCCTAGCAACTGCCTAGCAACGCCCTAGCAACCACCCAGAATACCCTAGCAACCTCCTAGCAACGCCCTAGCAACCACCCAGAATACCCTAGCAACCGCCTAGCAACACCATAGCAACCACCCAGAATACCCTAGCAACCGCCTAGCAACCACCCAGAACACCCTAGCAACCGCTTAGCAACCACCCAGAATACCCTAGCAACCGCCTAGCAAAGCCATAGCAACCACCCAGAATACCCTAGCAACCACCTAGCAACACCATAGCAACCACCCAGAACACCCAAGCAACCGCCTAGCAACACCATAGCAACCACCCAGAACACCCTAGCAACCACCTAGCAACCACCCAGAACACCCTAGCAACGCCGTAGCAACCACCCAAATTACCCTAGCAACCAACCAGAATACCCTAGCAACCACCCAAAACAACCTAGCAACCACCTGAACAGCATGAATAAGCGATATCTCAGCACCAGAACATCGTACAGACATGTTTGTTGGCTCGTATGCAATCATGTACCACACCCTAGCAACCGAGTGGCGAGTTTTGCCACTGCAAGCACCACTTTACATTTTCTTCTGGAAATGTACATTCTAGTTAAAGATTGAAATTTTAATTTGGAATATAATACCTGAAAACAACACAAACAAAAAAAAAAACAAATGGTGTATTGATTCATTTAAATTTTCTCATTATAAAACACCATTTTTGAACTCACCATTGACAGTGAGAATGAATCTCTTGATCTCGCGGTTGATCTGTAGTTCATTCAACTCCATCATGTTCAGTTGTGGTGTTTGTGATGGTCAGAGATCCAGTTTGATTGTCCAGCTTCAGTCTGTCTCTGAATCTCCCATTAAGAAAATCATATACAGTGATGTTGTCAGCCCGTTTATTGATTTCAGCTATTATTGTGTTTTTATTTCCAAACCTTCACTGAATCACATCCTTTATTTCAGTAAGATCAGAGTTTAGAGAGACTGAATCTCTCTCCATCACTGATATTTTCACTTTAACTCCAAACACTGAAAACAGAGTTTCCCTTTCAAGGGAACTCGAGCTGCGTCAAGCTGTGGGAACACCTCTGCGTGTGTGCGTCATGAAGCACGTATGGAATCAGTCCAATGGAGAGACGGAACGTCATAGGCGGGTGACGTCATCGACCAGGAAACTATAAAGCACCCCCAAAACACAAGCGCGACAGCCTTCAGCCTTCTATGCCTTCAGTAAGCATTATATGTGGATCTGTCTCAAGTGTTTTTGTCTGTCACTAAGCAGGAGTTTCACTATTTCAAAAAACTATATATATATATATATATATTATATTGAGAGACAATGGCGAGCGAACAGCAATTTAAGAAGTGTGTTCCTCCCTGCTCGCGCTATTTAACGGGCGGGGATACACACAGCTTATGTGTTGTTTGTTTGGGAGTGCAGCATGCCCAGTCAGCTCTCGAGGGGGCTGATTGTGAGCATTGCGAGCGTTTGCCTCTTAGAACGCTCCGCTCCCGCCGATCACTCTTTGAGGAGAGTGGTTCGGTTCGCGATCCCCGCGGATCGGGTCCCGCTTATGCCGAGGCTGAGCGGCGACGTAATTCGTGGGGATCGCAGATGGATCTAACAGCGGGGCTTGAGACGGGCTTTGCCCTATCTCAGCCCTTACCTGTTAGATCCAGTGCCTCAGTCTCGGGTTCAGAAGCACGCTCTGCGGTTTCTTCCCCCCGAACTGAGGCCCCAGTACTGCAACTATCCAGTTCTGAGGATCTGGATGTTGTTAGTCTGGATGCGAGAGATGTCGATGATTCGCCATCTCGCTCTCCCGAAAGTGAGGAGCTTATGGAGGTGCTCACTCGTGCTGTTTCTAAATTAAGCATCGAGTGACCAGTTGTTAGGCAGGAGTCTAGAGAAAAATCTAAATTAGATGAAAGATTTTTGCCTTCCCGTTGTAGGGACTGGGCGAGGTGAATCTGAATAACTAAATACATCCTAGCGAAAATCCCAAAGCCTTCAGGCCCAAAAAGCCTGGATGTAAATTAACATATACACACACACACACACACTCACAACCACACACGCATCCCCCACAAGTGAAGCCCGCTCAGGACAGAGCGTGGTGTCCAGTTACGAGACATTTTTATGACTGACTGGAATGTCCCAAAGAAGGATCCAAAAGAAACTTCTCTTTTTAAAAGACATTTAACCAGATATATTCAATGTGTTTTTATGTGTGTCCATTTGCCCATGCCACATTGGAATGACTATGATTTTATCGTAGCTTAAAGTGAATTATAAATACCTTCATTAGGCATTTTTAAATATAACTGTCTATTCTCATAACTTGTACACATAGTTCTGGACACCTCCAGAATGCTTTCGGTGTGATCAATCAGAATACGTACAGTAATATCCAGTAAAATATAGTTTACTATGTTTTCCATCTTTGGAGTGAAAAGAGACCAAAACTAACATCACTGGAGTTCTTAGATAACAGCGTTTACGACCCAAAGGAATGTTCACAGAACTGTGGCTCTCTCTGAATTCTAACCAAGGACGAGAAATGAATCCTGCATTCATATATATATATATATATATATATATATATATATATATATATATATATATATATATATATACGCTATTATATATCCATTTGAGAATTGTATGAACAATGTATCTAAGTTCCCTATTTCATGAGTTGCCTTTTTGTGGTTTGGTCCATGTTTCTCGACAACTCTAATGGGATAATGTTTCAAACTTTGCAAACTATGAGTAACCAACTCCATGTGAGGCAAGTTTGGATTCTCTGAGCTCCAATCTTTGTTCCACATTTAGCCATTTACATCACATCTTGCTAAAACTTTGTGACACATAGGACTATAATAATTGTGAAGATTCTGCTCTTAAACACCCGACGAAATTAGGGTTTCAAATGTCTCTCTCTTAGACAAAGAGCAATAAAAACCAAAGTCCCGCCTGTGAAATTCCAATCCTCTAATTGGCCAAGCCAACAGGAAGAGGCTGGATTTCTCCAAGGTGATAAATGAGGCTTCCCCCCTCCGCTCGTCCTCTTACCTCTCGTCCTCGTGTCATAATGTAACGTCTCGCCCCCGGGCGATCTCTTCGCCTTTCTTTTATTTGTTTCTAGTTTAGTTTGTGAATTTCAGTCTTAGATAAGTCTCCGTGTTTAATTCCAATCGACGAGTGAAACGAACACCGCGTGACATATCTCTTCAGCAAATCCATCTACAAGGGACCTTTAAACGAGCGCGCGCTCGCTTTGAAGGAGAAACGCGCGCATCTGACCACATGACGCGCCGGACCGAGAGACGCATGCGCGCTTCTTCACCAGCCATGCAAAGATGTAACGTTAACTCCGCGTGATTTCACCGTAGAAATCTTTATTTCTTTTCTTTGTTAGTCAAAGTTTTGTTTTCCGTAGTCGACTCTGTTCACTTCCACGAAGTGAAACGAACTTAGCCGAACTATTTTCCTTTGGTAATGTTACCCCAAAGACTTTGAACCTCCGTTCAACACGCGCGCCAAGAAGCACCACGTGACGCTTCCTAAAGGACTCCGCACGCGGCCAGACAGGGCCGTGCAGGAATGCCGCTACACAGGGAGACGTGAAACTTGTGCAAGTATATCTCTTTATAGAGCTTCTAAGAAGCAGTAAGATGATGTTTTCGTGTTGTTACAGACAGGTGACTGTCAGGGTGAATGTTGCCAATGCTCTCTCTCTCTCTCTCTCTCTCTCTCTCTCTCTCTCTCACTCCCTCTCCCCCTCTCCCCCTCTCTCACACGTGTATCCATTGTCCAAACGCCCCGCGTTGTTGTCATTGTCTGTTAATGTTTGTAAATACATGTATTCCTGTAACGTAGTAAATACATAAGTAGTTCTGCCTTATTAAATTCATTATATTCATTTGATTGATGTACTGCCTCTGCTCATTTTCTAAGTCCCTTAAGTGCCAAAGGTCTAACTTAATCTACAAGCTTTACAAATTAAAGATACTTTAAAGAGTATTTGGTTTATAGGGCAGAAAACCCAATTCTAGTGGCCACAGAATTGCGTTTCCTGAAATCCTATAAAGTAGGATGATATTGTGGATCCCCACAAATATTATTCTGACAATTGAGATAATTAATTTTGCCTGTTTTGTAAGACGTGGTCCGTGTAATTAATTACAATCAACTTGTGGTTAATTGCAGGGATACACATGCATGCATGCAGGTAAAATGACACATCATCCCTTAGCGGGAGATTTATTAACATGTAAGACTGATCTAATCCAAACATGTATGAATAATTATTAATTACCAATTATTAATTATGATATGCAAATTCCCCCACGGATTAGATCCGCCTCTGAGTCTTTACACCGTTCTCAACCTCCACGCCGGTGCTTGCCCTTCTTCCCTGATCTCCACACAGAGGTTTCGAGATCGTGGAAAAAGCCGGTCTCTTATCGTGTTTTTAGCCCTCAAACGTCCACTTATTCAAACATTGTGGGGGCTAAATCTCATGGTTATGGGGCGATGCCCAAAGCAGAAGAGGCGCTGGCTAGTCATCTTTCTGCTGAAGCTGCATCTTCTTTTAAAGCACCACTTTTACCCTCTAAGCCCCTTAGAAGTACGTCAGCTTTAGTGGGTAAGGCGTATTCGGCGGCCGGTCAAGCCTCGGCGTACCTGCACACGATGTCCATCTTGCAGGCATACCAGGCTGACTTATTAAAGGATGTGAGTGACACTCAAGAGGTCAGCACTGACGTAGTTCGCGAACTGCGTCAGGCTGCAGATCTATCTCTGCGCGCCACCAAGGAGTCGGCCAAGCTAATGGGCCGTACTATGGCAGCCCTGGTGGCCACAGAGAGGCATCTATGGTTAACCCTCTGAGGTCTAAGGTGTTTTAGGGGTCCTTGAGGTGTTCTGACATGCTCTGACATTTGTGCTTTTTTCAGTTATTTATAAACATGTTAATGGCAAAGGTGTAAATTCACTCTATATAGCACAAACGGGGCTACCGTAATATGTGAGCAACATGTATGTACATGTTTGTATTTTTGAGAGAATATTGCTTATGCATGGTTATTGAAAAAACTAAAACTTAAAGTGTCTGAAATAAGGCCACAAAACACATACTAAATATGTGTCCACAAGACTTTTGACTAATGAATGTTGTTGCCTAGAATTTTTGCTTCAAAATGGTCTGAAAATCATCCTGCCTAATCATTTACACAAAACAATACATTGATTTAAATTTTATAAGACACCTTTTGTTTGGAAAGGCAATATGCATGGAGGCGTGTTCACACCTGAGAAGACAAAGGCCGGATAATGTGCCGCATAATGAGCTGCATATTAATTAGCCCTTTCACAAAGGTGTGTCACAGGATCCCAAAGAATGCAAGGACAAAAGAAATTATCTATATATATACATATTTTACAATTAGAAATTGTAACCAATTACAAATAGGTTACAATTACAACAACAATTACAATTTTAACAATATTTCAAGTGTATTTCTTTGTAAAAAGTATACATTTTATCATACGTATTAAAAAAGGTAAGGATTCATTAGTTTGAATATTGGAACAAACACTATAATAACATCTTAGTTGATAATTCAATATACCTACTTTATTTTTGACAAAACATCATACTATAGTATATTTAACTATGAGCAGAAATTGGTGAACAAAAGCTTAACTATTTAATGTGACAGTAGTCTTTTTTTACAGTCAAAACTTTATAATCTATCCAAAACTAATCACAAAATCTTGTCTAAACATTCATATTTAGTCTGTAACATATTGTGTATGATATATTAGTATATACATGTGAATTTGCAGCTTGTTGTTTATACAGACATTTTATTTCAACATGTTTCAGTCTATTTTTACTCATCTTAGTAGGCTATGGCAATATAGTTTGGATGTGTTCATGTAAACATAACGTTTACTAATGTAGGTGCGAGAGTGAATGAACGGCACAGACACGCGCTGTATAACTGTAGTAAACAAAGCGCGTGCGCGCCTGACACGCAATTCATATTTAAACAGTCTTTTTGCGGTTTACAGTCAGACACTATTCAATATTGCGATTAGAACAAAGCACTTAAGAATAAATGACTTACTACATCAGCTGGATCTCCTCGAAATGAAACTACCAGCACTTCTTGTACATTTTCCAGGGTTATTAGATAGCGTATCCTTTCGCTGTGAGGAATAATACTGTGTACACAGCTGTACAAGATACTTACTAAACACGATGTGTTTTATAATCCAGCTGGTGGGCGTTGGCATGTTTGAATGGCTTGCCTTAGATCATTTGCGTTTGAATACCGCGCGCGCTCTCCGTGGGCGTGGCACATTAACGCGTAATGAGGTATAATGAGCTGGAAAGAAAAATACTGACATCTCTCTCTTTTCATACAGATTACATAAACTGAGAATATTTTTTTATATATATATAAATTAATTCATTTAAAAGAAGAGAGTTCAAGCTTCATTATGGAAAAACACTCGTGCCTGTATGACAAGTATTCGCGGAATTACAGTTAATTTTCGGACGCGTTTCAGAATGGACTTCTGAACGCGCATCATGTTTGTTTTTCTTTATTTGGCGAAAAGCACAACACTTTGTTTTTATTGTGAGTATCCAGAAAAAAAATAGACACTTATCAGGATCTAATGATGTACAACACTTAATATGTAAGATCAAAATCAACAGAGTATTTTGAGTTTCTTTTGCACTGATAAGAAAAAAAGCGAGACTATCGCGCGGGCCGACCTCAGAGGGTTAAATCTCTCTGGCATGAAAGAAAAAGACAAAGCTTTTCTTTTGGACGCTCCGCTCTCTCCTCATGGTCTTTTTGGTGATTCTGTCAATACTGTCATAGATAGATTTCAGGAAGAGAAGAAACAGTCAGCAGCGTTTCAGAAATTTATGCCTCTTAAAATTCATGTCCCCGGTACTGCTGGGCGGGAGCAGTCCAGGCCGTCAGTCAGCTCCTCACATAGGGCGCAACAGAAGCAGAGTGTCGCGTCTCGCGCTCCCCCTTCCAAACAGTGGGACCAGACGCGGCACTCTCAGCCGAAGTCTTCTGGCAAAACTGATCTGAGGACAGTTATTATGGCCAAGAAGGCTTCGGCAAAGAAGAAGTCCTGAGGCCACTGGCGTCAGGATGCTGAGGGTGGTCCCTGCCGTGGGAGAGAGGTGTTCACCGCATTACACGGTGCCCGCTCTTCTTCGGTGCCCTCAGGGGCCCGTTCTGCCAACCCCGCCTTCATGCCGGGGCACAGACGGTCCCAGCGAGCGCTTTCCCGAGGGACGCTCGCCCCCTCTGAGGAGGGTCTCAGAGCAGTTAAGCCAGTCGTTCCCTGCCAGTGTTTGCTGCTCAAGTTACACCAGAGGCCAGTCTCGAGAGACTGGTACCCTTAGTAGTATTTCTGGCAGAGTGGAAAAGCCTTCCAAAAATATCTCAGTGGGTTCTGCACACAGTAAAAAAGGGTTATGCTATCCAATTCAGGTGTCGTCCACCAAAACTCAGAGGGGTTCTGCCCACAGTGGTGGGCCCCGAGCAGGATCTGGTAATGGAACAAGAGGTGAAAGCGCTCCTTCAAAAGGAGGCTATAGAACGGGTTCCTCCTCCCAGTTTGGAGTCAGGTTTTTACAGCCGATATTTCATCGTTCCAAAGAAGGATGGGGGGTTGCGTCCAATTTTAGATCTGCGCCTGTTGAATCGCTCGGTAGGGAAGCTAAAATTCAAGATGCTCACTATCAAGCAGATCGTGTCACAAATCAGATCCGAGGACTGGTTTGTCACGATAGATCTGAAGGACGCGTACTTCCATATTTCCATCCTTCCACAACACAGGAAGTTCCTGAGGTTCACCTTCGGGGGCGAGGCGTACCAGTACAAGGTTCTTCCATTTGGCCTAGCTTTATCTCCCCGCACTTTCACGAAATGCATGGATGCAGCTTTAGTGCCCCTGAGGCTTCAGGGCATTCGTATCCTCAATTACATCGACGATTGGTTGATTTTAGCTCAGACAGAGCAGATGGCGGTTCAGCATCGAGATGGAAAACAGTTTCAGAGACTGTTGGGTCTGATGGCAGCAACGTCCAACGTTATACCTTGCGGCCTGTTGTACATGAGACCACTGCAGTGGTGGCTCCGGACCAGGGGATTCTCCCCAAGGGGAAATCCCCTCCGCACGATCAAAGTCACGCGGCGCTGCCTTCGTGCTCTGGTCATGTGGAAAGAAACCTGGTTCCTATCCAAAGGGCCTGTGTTGGGGGCTCTTTGTCGTCGCGTAACGCTAACGATGGATGCTTCCCTCACAGGGTGGGGGGCGGTCATGAGTGGTCGTCCAGCCCAAGGTCTGTGGCAGGACCATCATCTATCATGGCATATAAATTGTCTAGAGATGGTGGCGGTGTTCCAAGCTTTGAAACACTTCCTAGCAGACCTCAGAGGTCATCATGTGCTAGTTCAGTCAGACAACATGTCGGTGGTCTCGTATATAAATCATCAGGGGGGCCTGCGGTCGCGTCCACTTTACAAGTTGGCCCGTCAGATCCTCCTGTGGTCCCAGGGGAAGTTACGGTCTCTGAGAGCTATGTATCTTCCTGGTTATTTGAATGTGGTAGCAGACTCCCTGTCGAGGCAGGGGCCGAGGCCGGGGGAATGGAGCCTCCACCCCGAGGTGGTGGTGCTCCTTTGGTTGAGTTTCGGTCGTGCCGAGGTGGACCTATTCGCTTCCAAGGAGACAACGCACTGTCATCTGTGGTTCTCCATCAGTCAGCTAGCCCCTCTGGGGTTGGACACTCTGGTACAGCCGTGGCCGAGGTCACGTCTGTATGCTTTTCCCCCGGTTGCTCTGCTACCAGGAGTTCTGGAGAGGGTTCGCCGGGACGGGGTCAGCCTACTTCTAGTAGCCCCGCTCTGGCCGGCCCGAGTATGGTTCGCGGACTTAATATCTCTTCTGGACGGCTCTCCCTTGGAGATTCCGATCAGGAGGGATCTACTCTCTCAGGAGGGCGGTACGATATTTCACCTCTGCCCAGAGTTGTGGAAACTGTGGGCTTGGCCTCTGAGGGGGCCCAGCTCATAGAATCTGGTCTCTCAACTGAGGTTGTTGAGACCATCCTTCACTCCAGAGCTCCGTCCACGAGGAAGTTATATGCCTTGAAGTGGAAACTTTTCACTTCTTGGTGTGCAGAACACCGGCAGGACCCAGTTAACGGCCCAGTGGGCGCAGTGCTGGAGTTTCTGCAGGAGCGTTTCTCTGCAGGGTTATCCCCCTCCACACTAAAGGTGTATGTGGCGGCACTAGCTGCTTACCATGTCCCTTTCAGTGGAGTTTCTCTTGGGAGACACCCACTTATAACTCGTTTCCTTCGTGGCACTTTGAGGCTGAGGCCTGCAGTTCGTATGAGGGTGCCGACCTGGGATTTGGCCATTGTACTAGAGGGCCTTTCTTTGGCCCCCTTTGAACCTATTGAGGAAGTTTCTGAGAAATTTCTCACGTATAAAACTCTTTTTCTGCTTGCAATCTCCTCACTTAAGAGAATCGGAGATCTGCAGGCTCTGTCGGTTGCACCCTCGTGCCTGGAGTTTTCACCTGGTATGGTTAAGGCTTTTCTATACCCTAGACCAGGTTATGTCCCTAAGGTGCCTACTAATGCTGTTAGACCTACAGTGCTGCAGGCTTTCTATCCTCCTCCTTTTGTGTCATCAGATCAGGAGAAACTTAACCTTCTCTGCCCGGTTAGGGCGTTAGACGCTTACGTCCACAGAGCTGCCCTGTGGAGGAAATCAGAACAGTTATTTGTGTGCTTTGGGCCACCCAGGAAAGGGTGTCCCGCGTCTAAACAGAGAATGAGCAAGTGGGTGGTTGAGGCCATCTCACTTGCTTATGAGTCGGCTGGTCAGCCTTCACCTTTGGCTGTACGAGCCCACTCTACTAGGAGTATGGCTGCTTCTAAGGCATTGTTGTCAGGAGTATCGCTAAGTGATGTCTGTGATGTGGCTGGGTGGTCCTCACCGCATACATTTGTTAAGTTCTATGAATTGGACTTAAGTTCCACTCCTGGGGCGCAGGTGCTCTCGTCCTCTGTGCGCTAGTTCCCACATGACGGTCATTTGCTCCTATGGCGACGTGGGTATTGGCGTTCCCACAGCTTGACGCAGCTCGAGTTCCCTTGAAAGGGAACGTCTCGGTTACGTATGTAACCCTAGTTCCCTGATAGGGAACGAGACGCTGCGTCGTTCTGCCATACTCCCAGCATGCCCGTTAGCGCTTCCTTCAGGCCTATCAGAAGCTGTCCCGCTTGTGTTTTGGGGGTGCTTTATAGTTTCCTGGTCGATGACGTCACCCGCCTATGACGTTCCGTCTCTCCATTGGACTGATTCCATACGTGCTTCATGACGCACACACGCAGAGGTGTTCCCACAGCTTGACGCAGCGTCTCGTTCCCTATCAGGGAACTAGGGTTACATACGTAACCGAGACGTTTTTAAATCACTTGATGTTGGTTTGATGAAGCTTCACTAAAATACTTTTATTAATTTTCTGCAGCATTACAAAGACAAATGATGATGAATGAAAAGAGAAATAGATTTATATATGGAACAATAAAAAAAAAATAAAAAAAAAACTTTTACTGTAATGTTTAATGTCACACTCAAACTAATGCTGTTGAGTATCGGAGCTTCATATTTATTTTGTTATATTTAATAAATCAGTTTATATAATAACTGAGTTTAGAGCTGAATTCGAGCTTGATCTGACAGTAAAATCACAGTGTAATTATTTCTATATGAGACTAACAGTGAATGTTGATCTTCTCGAACTAAATTAACCAGTAATTTATCACATGAACAGAACAGCAAAACAACTGAAACCATAAAAACTCACCAAACGGACGACACAAACACAAACAGAACAAAACTAATTTGAGAAACGTTTTTTTCATCGGTTTTGGTGCACGAATATGAAAAGCCAAACTCTTTAAAACAGTAATAGATCCTGTTCACTGGGTTTATTTTCAAAAATGTCTTGTGATGTTGAGAAGTTAAAATGTTATTTTAGTGAGTCTTAAACTAACATTTAACTTTTTTTAATTAACATTTATCCTGTGAGACTCAACCCAGTGTTATTTCAGTATCATTGAGATACTATTATAATTTTTACTTATTTTTTTAAACTGTTTTTATTTTTTTATTTTCCATGTTTACTTTAGTTGAAGTTTTAGTGATTGTTGTGTGTTTTTGTGATTGTTAGTGTGGAAGAAATGTTACTTTAGGATGTGTGTGACCATCACCTACTAACCCTAACCCATAACATACGTGTATACATGTAAAGAGCAAACACAATCCTTATTCTAATATGGAATTGTATTGGAATGGTAAAGAGTGTTGGTTCGTGACAGGAGAGTCTCCACTCAAGGACACAATATGATAAACAAGTCTGAGAATGTTCCACGCATGGTTGAAAACACCATCATTGGCCTATAAATATAATATTCTGAGAGTTAAGACTACAAAGGAGGAAGGATGCCCTTCTTTTACTGTCACACTCTGCAGTCTCTCTGTGTGACTGAACGACTGCTGGCCTTTTTTTGCAAGAAAATAAACCTCAAAGACAATTAAAGTTTGTCTCTTATTCAGTGATAGAATTTAGTTTGCCACCACATTAGTAATTTTAGATTTTTTTTTAAATTAGATTTCTTTATTATTTTTTCTAAATGTTAATCTTCTTTTATTGTCATTCTTTCCTAGCTAGTAATTGGCTATATTAGCTTAAAGGAACACTCCGACTTATTCACTGTATCCCCCAGAGTTAGATAAGTCCATACATACCTTTTTCATCTCTGTGCGTGCTGTAACTCTGTTTGACGCACCCATCGCTAGCCTAGCTTAGCACAAAGACTGGATGTAAATGGCTACAGCTAGCATACTAATCCCAATAAGTGACAAAATAACGCAAACATTTTCCTATTTACATGTTGTGATTTGTATAGTCACAGAGTGTACAAATAACAAGGTCATATTTTAACCATATAAATACTGGGAACTATATTCTCAGAAGGCGAAGCACTGCTACTTGGGCGGAGTGATAACTGCAGCACCTGAGAGAAGCACCGTTGTTTCTAACGTCAACAAAACCAACGTGACTAAGTTTACCTCTAGCTCCACTCATTTGTTACTGGGGCCATAGAGCGCGTTCGTGACAACACAATACTAACATTACAGGGGATACATGGAGCCCGGGAACAACTGCAATAGTAGTTACCACCATATTCATATAATAGTGTCACTAACGTTACATTAGATCTAGCTAATGGCACTGTTACAGTAGGCTAGTCATCTAAAAACATAATGGAACACGTACCGCAGCCACAGGTGATCCACTTTGTCCCGTCTGTGCTATCGATGGGATGGCCGTAACATTATCCTTCAGCACACGTTTCATGATCCGTGTGGCAAATTCCATTTTCTCAAAATAGTCGTCCGCAGTGAAATGTGCTGAGCAAACACGATGGTCCTTGATGATCTCTTTAGGTGTGTTTGGATCGATATCCAGAGCAAGTAGCCATTGATTCATCAGATCAGCATTTTTGATTGGAATTCTATGAAACATCATGGTATTACCTCTATTACTCCAACTCTGAGCGAACTATCTGCTCCTCAGCAGGGTGTGTCTCAGGTGCTGCGGTTATCACTCCGCCCAAGTAGCAGTGCTTCGCTTTCTGAGAATATAGTTCCCAATATTTATATACAACTATGACTATACAAATCACAACATGTAAACAGATTTCATGTTTGGATTTTTGGCCATCACAGAGTGTACAAATAACAAGGTCAAATGAGATACAGACATCTTTTTACCGTATAAATATTGGGAACTATATTCTCAGAAGACGAAGCACTGCTACTTGGGCGGAGTGATAACCGCAGCACCTGAGACGCACCGTACTGAGGAGCAGAGAGTTCGCTCAGAGTCGGAGTAATAGAGTCAACAATTACTAGATAGTAAAAGCATAGTTTACAATCGGGTGTTCGCTGTATTGTAAAGAGCTGCGACAATAAACAGGAGAGACCAGGTAATACCATGATGTTTCATAGAATTCCAATCAAAAACGCTGATCTGATGAATCAATGGCTACTTGCTCTGGATATCGATCCAAACACACCTAAAGAGATCATCAAGGACCATCGTGTTTGCTCAGTACATTTCACTGAGGATGACTATTTTGAGAAAATGGAATTTGCCACACGGATCATGAAACGTGTGCTGAAGGATAATGTTACGGCCATCCCATCGATAGCACAGACGGGACAAAGTGGATCACCTGTGGCTGCGGTACGTGTTCCGTTATGTTTTTAGATGACTAGCCTACTGTAACAGTCAGGGCCGGCGCTCCGCACACGCACATCACGCACTGCGCGTAGGGCACCAAGTGCTTGGGGGGGAACCAAAAAATCTGGGTAGTGAAAAATCATCACAATAGGCTACTAGTATAAATAACAAATAAAATATGTATAAAGCATGTTAATATACAAAAGCAATACAAAATTAATATAGGCCAAGACCAAATTTGTCGAGAAAAAGGTGAATCTCCTGTGCCAGTCTCCCTCTGGTGCCCCCCTTCCCCACCTCCCAGTGGTCTGTTCGATTCATAGACTGTAAAAAAATAGGTTCGATTATGCCTCAATCAATGTCAAATTTGGCAGACACGACCTCAGACATGGCCTCGAAAAGGCACCAAGAGTCGGGGGCGGAAAAAAGGAAAAAGAAGAGACAGCGGGATGATACTCGCGCGTCGCTTGCAGGTAAGACAATGTTTTAAATAAAAATGTTAGTTTTGTAGCGCGGGCGCCCTTGCGTCGTGTATGCATGTCCAGGGGGGCGTCGCTAGTAGTGCAAATGATCCGGGGCAGGCTTTTTTAGCCCTGCATGTTGAATCTTTTATTTTTACGGGGGTCCGGGGGAAATTTTGAAACTTGGGCTGTTTAAGATGCAGTTAGTTTGTTTGAGAAGAAAAGGAAGACCACTTAGATACGTTTTTTTCGTTGATGTTCTATGCGGATAATGCGTTCATTTTCCTTCTTGCGTTCTTCTTCCTTCTTCTCCTCACCCGCACTTCTCTTCTTCTTCTCCTCACCCGCACTAACAAGGATTTTCTAAACTCTGCTGCTCTGTGCTTCACTGAAACCTGGCTGAGTGAAGCCATACCGGACAACGCAATACATCTGCCGGGCTTCCAGCTTTTCCGAGAGGATCGCATCGCGGAGCTAACGGGGAAAACAAGAGGTGGTGGATTGTGTTTCTACATTAACGAAAGTTGGTGTTCAGATGTAACAACACTGAAGAAGATGTGCTCTCCTAACTTAGAGGCACATTTCATAAACTGTAAACCCTTCTACTCGCCTCGGGAGTTTTCCTCTTTCATTCTCGTGAATGTTTACATCCCTCCAGACGCGTGCGTGAGCGCAGCGCTACAACAACTGGCTGATCAAATAGCTGAAACAGAACAAAGGTACCCAGACTCTCTTTTAATCATTCTTGGGGATTTTAACAAAGCAAATCTTTCCCGTGAACTACCAAAATACAGACAGCACGTTACATGTCCCACCAGAGACAGTAATATACTGGACCACTGTTACACCACAATAAAAGATGCGTATCACTCCGTTTCACAAGCAGCTTTGGGGCTCTCTGATCACTGTTTGGTTCATCTCATACCGACCTACAGGCAGAAACTGAAATCAGCTAAACCTGTAATAAGGACTGTAAAAAGATGGACTAATGAAGCAGAGCAGAATCTACAGGCCTGCTTTGATTGCACTGATTGGACTGTTTTTGAAGCTGCTACCAATGATCTGGATGAGCTCACTGATACTGTAACATCATATATAAGTTTCTGTGAGGATACATGCATTCCTACCAGGACATTCTTATCATTTACTAATGATAAACCATGGTTTACTGGGAAACTCAAACACCTTCGTCATGCCAAAGAGGATGCTTACAGAAGTGGGGATAAAATCTTGTATAACCAGGCCAGAAACAGATTGACAAAGGAGATCAGAGTTGCTAAAAGGAACTACTCTGAAAAACCAGTTTTCATCCAACGACCCATCATCAGTCTGGAATGGCCTGAGGAACATCACCAATTACAAGTCACCATCCCCTCGATCTGTGGACAATCAACACCTGGCTGATGATTTAAACTCATTTTCTTGCAGGTTTGAAAAGCCCTCATTCACACCACACACCCGGTCTGATCTGCACTTCACACATTCACCATCACCTCCTGCACTCCCATTACTCCCCCCTCCTGCCATCCAACCTGAGCTTAAGGTCTGTGTGGAGGACGTGAGCCGAGTCTTCAAAAAACAGAAGACTAGGAAAGCCTCAGGCCCAGACGGCATCTCATCTGCTTGTTTAAAAGCCTGCGCTGACCAACTGGCCCCGGTCTTCACGCAGATCTTCAATAGATCATTGGAGCAGTGTGAAGTTCCCTGCTGCTTCAAATGCTCCACTATCATTCCTGTCCCCAAAAAAACCCAAATCACTGGACTTAATGACTACAGACCTGTCGCTCTCACGTCTGTGGTCATGAAGTCGTTTGAAAGACTGGTGCTGGCCCACCTGAAAGACATCACTGGACCCTGCTGGATCCCTTTCAGTTTGCTTACAGAGCAAACAGGTCTGTGGATGATGCAGTCAACATGGGACTGCATTATATCCTGCAACATCTCGACAGACCAGGGACTTATGCAAGGATCCTCTTTGTGGAGTTCAGTTCGGCCTTCAATACCATCATGCCTGGTCTTCTCACAGCCAAACTGACCCAGCTCTCCATACCATCCTCGATCTGTCAGTGGATCACCAGCTTCCTGACGGACCGGCAGCAGCGAGTGAGACTGGGGAAACACACATCCAGGACTCTCACCACCAGCACTGGCGCCCCCCAAGGGTGCGTTCTCTCCCCACTGCTCTTCTCCCTGTACACTAATGACTGCACTTCTAAAGACCCCACTGTCAAGCTCCTGAAATTTGCAGACGACACCACTGTCATCGGTCTCATCCAAAACGGCGACGAGTCTGCTTACAGACTGGAGGTTGAACAGCTGGCTGTCTGGTGCAGTTATAACAACCTTGAGCTGAACACGCTCAAAACAGTGGAGATGATCGTGGACTTCAGGAGGAACAGCCCAGCACTCCCCCCACTCATCATCATGAACAGCACTGTGGAAGCAGTGGAGTCATTCAGGTTCCTGGGCACTATCATCTCTCAGGACCTGAAGTGGGACAATCACATTGACTCCACTGTGAAAAAGGCCCAGCAGAGACTGTACTTCCTTCGCCAGCTGAGGAAGTTCAACTTGCCACAGGAGCTGCTGATTCAGTTCTACTCAGCCGTCATTGAGTCTGTTTTATGCACTTCAGCTACCAAATCAGACATCAGGAGACTACAACGGACAGTCCGGACTGCGGAGAGGATTATTGGTGCCCCCCTGCCAACCCTCCAGGACCTGTACTCCTCCAGAGTGAGGAAGAGAGCAGGTAAAATCATCACAGACTCCACTCACCCTGGACACCTCCTGTTTGAACTGTTACCGTCAAGACGGAGACTCAGATCACTGGCCACAAGAACATCTCGGCACAGGAACAGTTTCTTCCCACAGGCCATTTCCCTCCTGAACAGTTAACACTCCTCCCAATGCATACGCCTTTAAGTGCAATACTCCCACTGTTTAGTGCAATACCCTACAACTCAGGTGATACTTATATGTAGATTTATTTATTTATAATATTCAAAACACTGTAAATATGTTCATAATCTGTAAATCTGGAAATGTCTATTCTGACTAAACACAACTGTGATACTTTTATTATCATATATTTATATTTTTATTTTTTATTCTTATAATTTGTAGTATTATGTTTCTTGTTGTATTTGTATCTGTATATGTCCACTGGAAGCCTCAGTACCAAAAACAAATTCCTTGTGTGTGCAAGCACACTTGGCAATAAAGCTCTTTCTGATTCTGATTCTGATTCTTTCTGATTCTGATTCTGATTTTCAAGAGGTTCAAGGCCCAAGGGCGACATCTGTTGGTGAAACTGCAATTAGAAAAAAACAACGACCACAATCTCAGTGTTTGTATATTTTCATATTCACAGAGTTGTCAAATTATTAGGGCTGGGAAAAGATTAATCGCATCCAAAATAAAAGTTTGTGTCTACATGATATATGTGTGTACTGTGTATAATTATTTTGTATATATAAATACACACACATATGCACGTATATATTTAATATGTAAATATTTGCATGTATATACTGTATATATTTATATATAATTTATATTATATATAAATTTAAATATTTTATATATAAATAACAAAAAATTCTTAAATACATACATGCAAATGTGTATATATATATATATATATATATATATATATATATATATATATATATATATATATATATATATATATATATATATATATATATATATATACAAAATAATTATACACACAGTACACACACATATATCATTCATGTAGACACAAACTTTTATTTTGGATGCGATTAATCACGATTAATCGTTTCCCAGCCCTACAAATTATGTACAGAATTATTATATTGTGCCTCATCAGACCTCTTTTAAAGGTAAAATAGAGTTTTGAATTTTAAATGTTCCAGTGACACATAGGCCTATATAAAAGACTAATGTGTGCAATAGTTTGGGGGGGGGGGGGGGTGGGGTGCGCACCACCAAGCATTTGTGCTTAGGGCACCCAAATGGCTAGCGCCGGCCCTGGTAACAGTGCCATTAGCTAGATCTAATGTAACGTTAGTGACACTATTATATGAATAGGGTGGTAACTACTATTGCAGTTGTTCCCGGGCTCCATGTATCCCCTGTAATGTTAGTATTGTGTTGTCACGAACGTGCTCTATGGCCCCAGTAACAAATGAGTGGAGCTAGGTAAACTTAGTCACGTTGGTTTTGTTGACGTTAGAAACAACGGTGCGTCTCTCAGGTGCTGCGATTATCACTCCGCCCAAGTAGCAGTGCTTCGCCTTCTGAGAATATAGTTCCCAGTATTTATATGGTTAAAAGATGTCTGTGTCTCATGTGACCTTGTTATTTGTACACTCTGTGACTATACAAATCACAACATGTAAATAGGAAAATGTTTGCGTTATTTTGTCACTTACTGGGATTAGTATGCTAGCTGTAGCCATTTACATCCAGTCTTTGTACTAAGCTAGGCTAGCAGTGGGTGCGTCAAACAGAGTTACAGCACGCACAGAGATGAAAAAGGTATGTATGGACTTATCTAACTCTGGGGGATACAGTGAATAAGCTAAACTCCAAAAAAGTCGGAGTGTTCCTTTAAAACATCCACCCTGTTATGACACACACTGGATTGTAACAGGGTGGACAGCTTCTCCCTTTAAAGGGGTGGTAAAACATGATTTCACTTTTCTAACTTTAGCTAGTGTGTAATGTTGCTGTTTGAGCATAAACAACATCTGCAAAGTTACAGCGCTCAAAGTTCAACGCAAACGGAGATATTCGCTTTTAAAAAATTCAATTTCTAAGGACTACAGCGAACAACTGGTTTTGGACTACACGACATTCCTCCAGGTTTGCTGACGTCAGCAAATCCCATTATTTACATAAACCCCTCCTCCGAGAATACTTAATAAGCGGGACGAGGCCGTTTTATATTGCTTTGGAGATGAGTTGTCGCAATGCCGTCGAAACGCTGCTGTTATTTTCATCCGGATTGCAGGTCCACTTTGTTCAGCCTTCCTAGGGACGAGGGAGTTAGGGATCAATGGTTAACATTTATTTTTAACTCGGTTCCTCATAATTATGACTCAAATCTCGCTCTCTGTGCTGCACACAGAGAAAAGCTTTCACAATCTATGCGAGTTCAATGCAGGATTCACACAACGGCTTGTCCTGAAAGATGGAGCAGTTCCAACTTTAAAGGTGGGGTATGTGATTTGGAAAACGACCGGCAGATTTTGAAAATACACAATTCAAATGGTCCTACCTTCTTTCCTCCAAGGCTGGCTCTGACTCCACCCATTTGAAGAACATGGACGTGCAATCATGCACGAGCGAAAACTCAGATGCGCGAGAGATTGTAATGACGATTTACTACTAATCATGGAACCGGCTTTACTGACGAGATGCGCATGCGTCACGAGCAATGCACGTCACGGGGGTCACGCACGCGCTGGGGGGAGGGGGGTGTGGTACGACCGTTTGATTGACGAACTTACTGTTTAATGATTCTAGGTGGTCTTGGAAATGAGTTTTTCAAGTCCTGCACGTTCCACAGATGATTAAATTGCTTAATTTTCATTTCAGTGCTTCGAACTCAGTGGCTGTAAGTGGGTTAGGAATAGGATTTCAAGTTATTTTGAGAAAAACACATTTCATAAACTGTAAACCCTTCTACTCGCCTCGGGAGTTTTCCTCTTTCATTCTCGTGAATGTTTACATCCCTCCAGACGCGTGCGTGAGCGCGGCGCTACAACAACTGGCTGATCAAATAGCTGAAACAGAACAAAGGTACCCAGACTCTCTTTTAATCATTCTTGGGGATTTTAACAAAGCAAATCTTTCCCGTGAACTACCAAAATACAGACAGCACGTTACATGTCCCACCAGAGACAGTAATATACTGGACCACTGTTACACCACAATAAAAGATGCGTATCACTCCGTTTCACAAGCAGCTTTGGGGCTCTCTGATCACTGTTTGGTTCATCTCATACCGACCTACAGGCAGAAACTGAAATCAGCTAAACCTGTAATAAGGACTGTAAAAAGATGGACTAATGAAGCAGAGCAGAATCTACAGGCCTGCTTTGATTGCACTGATTGGACTGTTTTTGAAGCTGCTACCAATGATCTGGATGAGCTCACTGATACTGTAACATCATATATAAGTTTCTGTGAGGATACATGCATTCCTACCAGGACATTCTTATCATTTACTAATGATAAACCATGGTTTACTGGGAAACTCAAACACCTTCGTCATGCCAAAGAGGATGCTTACAGAAGTGGGGATAAAATCTTGTATAACCAGGCCAGAAACAGATTGACAAAGGAGATCAGAGTTGCTAAAAGGAACTACTCTGAAAAACCAGTTTTCATCCAACGACCCATCATCAGTCTGGAATGGCCTGAGGAACATCACCAATTACAAGTCACCATCCCCTCGATCTGTGGACAATCAACACCTGGCTGATGATTTAAACTCATTTTCTTGCAGGTTTGAAAAGCCCTCATTCACACCACACACCCGGTCTGATCTGCACTTCACACATTCACCATCACCTCCTGCACTCCCATTACTCCCCCCTCCTGCCATCCAACCTGAGCTTAAGGTCTGTGTGGAGGACGTGAGCCGAGTCTTCAAAAAACAGAAGACTAGGAAAGCCTCAGGCCCAGACGGCATCTCATCTGCTTGTTTAAAAGCCTGCGCTGACCAACTGGCCCCGGTCTTCACGCAGATCTTCAATAGATCATTGGAGCAGTGTGAAGTTCCCTGCTGCTTCAAATGCTCCACTATCATTCCTGTCCCCAAAAAAACCCAAATCACTGGACTTAATGACTACAGACCTGTCGCTCTCACGTCTGTGGTCATGAAGTCGTTTGAAAGACTGGTGCTGGCCCACCTGAAAGACATCACTGGACCCTGCTGGATCCCTTTCAGTTTGCTTACAGAGCAAACAGGTCTGTGGATGATGCAGTCAACATGGGACTGCATTATATCCTGCAACATCTCGACAGACCAGGGACTTATGCAAGGATCCTCTTTGTGGAGTTCAGTTCGGCCTTCAATACCATCATGCCTGGTCTTCTCACAGCCAAACTGACCCAGCTCTCCATACCATCCTCGATCTGTCAGTGGATCACCAGCTTCCTGACGGACCGGCAGCAGCGAGTGAGACTGGGGAAACACACATCCAGGACTCTCACCACCAGCACTGGCGCCCCCCAAGGGTGCGTTCTCTCCCCACTGCTCTTCTCCCTGTACACTAATGACTGCACTTCTAAAGACCCCACTGTCAAGCTCCTGAAATTTGCAGACGACACCACTGTCATCGGTCTCATCCAAAACGGCGACGAGTCTGCTTACAGACTGGAGGTTGAACAGCTGGCTGTCTGGTGCAGTTATAACAACCTTGAGCTGAACACGCTCAAAACAGTGGAGATGATCGTGGACTTCAGGAGGAACAGCCCAGCACTCCCCCCACTCATCATCATGAACAGCACTGTGGAAGCAGTGGAGTCATTCAGGTTCCTGGGCACTATCATCTCTCAGGACCTGAAGTGGGACAATCACATTGACTCCACTGTGAAAAAGGCCCAGCAGAGACTGTACTTCCTTCGCCAGCTGAGGAAGTTCAACTTGCCACAGGAGCTGCTGATTCAGTTCTACTCAGCCGTCATTGAGTCTGTTTTATGCACTTCAGCTACCAAATCAGACATCAGGAGACTACAACGAACAGTCCGGACTGCGGAGAGGATTATTGGTGCCCCCCTGCCAACCCTCCAGGACCTGTACTCCTCCAGAGTGAGGAAGAGAGCAGGTAAAATCATCACAGACTCCACTCACCCTGGACACCTCCTGTTTGAACTGTTACCGTCAAGACGGAGACTCAGATCACTGGCCACAAGAACATCTCGGCACAGGAACAGTTTCTTCCCACAGGCCATTTCCCTCCTGAACAGTTAACACTCCTCCCAATGCATACGCCTTTAAGTGCAATACTCCCACTGTTTAGTGCAATACCCTACAACTCAGGTGATACTTATATGTAGATTTATTTATTTATAATATTCAAAACACTGTAAATATGTTCATAATCTGTAAATCTGGAAATGTCTATTCTGACTAAACACAACTGTGATACTTTTATTATCATATATTTATATTTTTATTTTTTATTCTTATAATTTGTAGTATTATGTTTCTTGTTGTATTTGTATCTGTATATGTCCACTGGAAGCCTCAGTACCAAAAACAAATTCCTTGTGTGTGCAAGCACACTTGGCAATAAAGCTCTTTCTGATTCTGATTCTGATTCTTTCTGATTCTGATTCTGATTTTCAAGAGGTTCAAGGCCCAAGGGCGACATCTGTTGGTGAAACTGCAATTAGAAAAAAACAACGACCACAATCTCAGTGTTTGTATATTTTCATATTCACAGAGTTGTCAAATTATTAGGGCTGGGAAAAGATTAATCGCATCCAAAATAAAAGTTTGTGTCTACATGATATATGTGTGTACTGTGTATAATTATTTTGTATATATAAATACACACACATATGCACGTATATATTTAAGAAATATTTGCATGTATATACTGTATATATTTATATATAATTTATATTATATATAAATTTAAATATTTTATATATAAATAACAAAAAATTCTTAAATACATACATGCAAATGTGTGTGTATATATATATATATATATATATATATATATATATATATATATATATATATATATACAAAATAATTATACACACAGTACACACACATATATCATTCATGTAGACACAAACTTTTATTTTGGATGTGATTAATCACGATTAATCGTTTCCCAGCCCTACAAATGATGTACAGAATTATTATATTGTGCCTCATCAGACCTCTTTTAAAGGTAAAATAGAGTTTTGAATTTTAAATGTTCCAGTGACACATAGGCCTATATAAAAGACTAATGTGTGCAATAGTTTGGGGGGGGGGGGGGGGGGTGGGGTGCGCACCACCAAGCATTTGTGCTTAGGGCACCCAAATGGCTAGCGCCGGCCCTGGTAACAGTGCCATTAGCTAGATCTAATGTAACGTTAGTGACACTATTATATGAATAGGGTGGTAACTACTATTGCAGTTGTTCCCGGGCTCCATGTATCCCCTGTAATGTTAGTATTGTGTTGTCACGAACGTGCTCTATGGCCCCAGTAACAAATGAGTGGAGCTAGGTAAACTTAGTCACGTTGGTTTTGTTGACGTTAGAAACAACGGTGCGTCTCTCAGGTGCTGCGATTATCACTCCGCCCAAGTAGCAGTGCTTCGCCTTCTGAGAATATAGTTCCCAGTATTTATATGGTTAAAAGATGTCTGTGTCTCATGTGACCTTGTTATTTGTACACTCTGTGACTATACAAATCACAACATGTAAATAGGAAAATGTTTGCGTTATTTTGTCACTTACTGGGATTAGTATGCTAGCTGTAGCCATTTACATCCAGTCTTTGTACTAAGCTAGGCTAGCAGTGGGTGCGTCAAACAGAGTTACAGCACGCACAGAGATGAAAAAGGTATGTATGGACTTATCTAACTCTGGGGGATACAGTGAATAAGCTAAACTCCAAAAAAGTCGGAGTGTTCCTTTAAAACATCCACCCTGTTATGACACACACTGGATTGTAACAGGGTGGACAGCTTCTCCCTTTAAAGGGGTGGTAAAACATGATTTCACTTTTCTAACTTTAGCTAGTGTGTAATGTTGCTGTTTGAGCATAAACAACATCTGCAAAGTTACAGCGCTCAAAGTTCAACGCAAACGGAGATATTCGCTTTTAAAAAATTCAATTTCTAAGGACTACAGCGAACAACCGGTTTTGGACTACACGACATTCCTCCAGGTTTGCTGACGTCAGCAAATCCCATTATTTACATAAACCCCTCCTCCGAGAATACTTAATAAGCGGGACGAGGCCGTTTTATATTATTTGGAGATGAGTTGTCGCAATGCCGTTGAAACGCTGCTGTTATTTTCATCCGGATTGCAGGTCCACTTTGTTCAGCCTTCCTAGGGACGAGGGAGTTAGGGATCAATGGTTAACATTTATTTTTAACTCGGTTCCTCATAATTATGACTCAAATCTCGCTCTCTGTGCTGCACACAGAGAAAAGCTTTCACAATCTATGCGAGTTCAATGCAGGATTCACACAACGGCTTGTCCTGAAAGATGGAGCAGTTCCAACTTTAAAGGTGGGGTATGTGATTTGGAAAACGACCGGCAGATTTTGAAAATACACAATTCAAATGGTCCTACCTTCTTTCCTCCAAGGCTGGCTCTGACTCCACCCATTTGAAGAACATGGACGTGCAATCATGCACGAGCGAAAACTCAGATGCGCGAGAGATTGTAATGACGATTTACTACTAATCATGGAACCGGCTTTACTGACGAGATGCGCATGCGTCACGAGCAATGCACGTCACGGGGGTCACGCACGCGCTGGGGGGAGGGGGGTGTGGTACGACCGTTTGATTGACGAACTTACTGTTTAATGATTCTAGGTGGTCTTGGAAATGAGTTTTTCAAGTCCTGCACGTTCCACAGATGATTAAATTGCTTAATTTTCATTTCAGTGCTTCGAACTCAGTGGCTGTAAGTGGGTTAGGAATAGGATTTCAAGTTATTTTGAGAAAATGGACAAAAACGAGAATCACATACCCCACCTTTAAGAAAAGAAGCTTTTGTTTACGAGCCACAACCTGTAAGTACGATTTATTTTTTTCTATGTGTTTTCCTGCAATAGTTTGTATTGTTAATTTTATGTTGTAGCAAGGAAGTAAACAAATGACAACGCTGTTTGGCTCTGCTGGTTTGTTAAATGCTCATTCATACTTAACATTATCTGACAATCACCTAATGTTACAAACTTTTTTTAAATCTCAACAGCGAACTTGGAATTAGTGTAAATTATTCTTTGATTAGAGCTTTTATGTTTATCTACATGCTTGTTTATCTACAGGCATGATAAACATGGTTCTGTGTTTGATTTGGCAGCCAATGTTTAGTGTTCGTTTTGGGTTAATAGTTCTGTCGACAGATATTTGTCTACAATCGTTCTAAAAATACAAAAGTAACGGTGGCATACAGTCAGAAACGATCACTATAGATCCGCAGGCATTACTCAAAAAAATATCTTTGAGGACTGTAGTATAATTTGTTAGAACGATTATATGAAATTCTTGTTTATGAAGCTTATTTTTTTGTAATTCTATAATAATTAGTACAATTAAATAACAGCGTATCTAAAAAGTAATGAGAGAACAACAAAAAACAAACCTTTCTGAAACTTTGTTTAACAGCCATTCTTGAACAGGTTCTGCTCAATCATCTTCACTAACATTCTCTGGGTCCAATTGGTTTTATTGACACCATTGTTTATAATACACCAAAGCACAAAGTACCGGCAAAGGCAAGGGGCGTGGCGTTTCCGGGAGACGTGCACTAGACGGTTAGCGAATCACAACACACCGGGCCAGCTAACCAATCTGAGCCCATTGCATAGTTTTGAGGGATTGGCTTCATAGAACCAGGAAACCATCAGACCGTTTTTACAAGGAGGGGCAGAGCAGCGTAGAATAAAGGTAAAATATATGAAAAATAATGCAATTTTTAAAAAACGAAGCTTGAACACGTTACAGTGCACCCCACAAACACAATCAAGCTTTCTAAAAAATGCTTTTTACCACCCCTTTAATGCTAAAAGTCCCGGGACACACCAAGCTGACGGTCGACCATCACAACATCGGGCCATTGTGAGCGTCATCCGCCTGTTTTTGCGGTGTGTTCTGAACCATCGGCACCAGTCGGACTTCATTGCTCTGTTGCGAACGGCTTTCAATGGACAGTTGCTAAAACTGCTCGCTGAATGACATCATACTAGCGAGTCTCAGGACATATATATACGGTTTGTCCAAGAAGTTGCTGGGTGAGATTTTATGAAAAAAGTCGCTAAAAGGGTAGGAAAGACAACATCACTAAATTGGCAACACTGACTTACTGTTGTTGTTTTTTTGGTCAACTGAGCAATGTTGAATCGAGAAGAGAAAACAGTCTGACTGGCTGCACGTAAAGAACAGTCACGAGACGACGACACATTCAGCTTTCGTCCCGCTAGTTCTTTTACAACGTCTTGATGTGTCAAGGCCTTAAGAGTAAGAATGACTACTACATTTTATTTATTTGTAATGCTGTCAAAGTAAAGTGTTGAATGAAATATGCTGTCATAAATATGCAAATACTGATGAAAGTTTCAGTGACTGCAGATTGTCTGTACTGTAACTTAATGCGTGTTTTGTCAGACGGCACCAGGGCTTGACATTAAGACCTGGGGCCGGTTGCATAAACAGCCATTTCGTTAAGACAGTGTCTTAAGTTCTAGTATGACCCACTAGCAGTTAGTCAGGGGCAACCAGTCTTACTTTTCAGTATTAAATTAGGCCAATCTACATTTTTATGTAACTGATTTAAAAAAAGCTATGAACAGTCTAAAAGAAACAAATTTGATGTCTAACTTGTAAGACTAGTCTTAGAGGTTTATGCAACTGGCCCCAGATAACTAAAGTTAAGTCTGTTAAACTGCCTCCTTGTCATCATAACATACCTTTAAATTATAACATTATAGAATTGATTAATTGAAGTCAATTTAAGCTGAAAACCTTAATATCAATCCCTGAATATTTTAGAAAACGGTCCGTGTTAAAACTGTTTATTTCTCTTGATTTAAACATTCTTAGAAACATTTGGGATAATGTAAGTACACAAATCAACAAAATATATAACACTGTTCTAGTGTTTTTTTTAATATTTTGATCCAAAAATCTTACATAGTGTGAAAAAATTCACAAATGAGTGGAAAGAACATGTGCTGCAGTTCAATTCAGTGAAATGCCGACAACTCCAACTCTACTGACTAAGTTTTACTGTTTTTTATTATACAGGTCCTTCTCAAAAAATTAGCATATTGTGATAAAGTTAATTATTTTCCAAAATGTAATGATAAAAATTAAACTTTCATATATTTTAGATTCATTGCATACCAACTGAAATATTTCAGGTATTTTATTGTTTTAATACTGATGATTTTGGCATACAGCTCATGAAAACCCAAAATTCCTATCTCAAAAAAATAGCATATCATGAAAAGAGTCTCTAAACGAGCTATTAACCTAATCATCTGAATCAACTAATTAACCTTAAACACCTGCAAAAGATTCCTGAGGCTTTCAAAAACTCCCAGCCTGTTTCATTACTCAAAACCTTGAATCATGGGTAAGACTGCCGACCTGACTGCTGTCCAGAAGGACATCATTGACACCGAAAGACATTTCTGAACAAATAGGCTGTTCCCAGAGTGCTGTATCAAGGCACCTCAGTGGGAAGTCTGTGGGAAGGAAAAAGTGTGTCAAAAAACGCTGCACAACGAGAAGAGGTGACCGGACCCTGAGGAAGATTGTGGAGAAGGACCGATTCCAGACCTTGGGGACCTGCGGAAGCAGTGGACTGAGTCTGGAGTAGAAACATCCAGAGCCACCGTGCACAGGCGTGTGCAGGAAATGAGCTACAGGTGCCGCATTCCCCAGGTCAAGCCACTTTTGAACCAGAAACAGCGGCAGAAGCGCCTGACCTGGGCTACAGAGAAGCAGGTAGCTCTTAGGTTAATAGCTCGTTTAGAGACCCTTTTCATGATATGCTAATTTTTTGAGATAGGAATTTTGGGTTTTCATGAGCTGTATGCCAAAATCATCAGTATTAAAACAATAAAAGACCTAAAATATTTCAGTTGGTGCCAAAATGGTTTTCAAAGCCCCATTAAAGTCAATGGACACTAGGCTTCAACAGGGAAATGCACTGTGACACTACGGTAATGTATGAGAAGGAAATCGAGTCAGCCGACCTGCTATATGAAGCTGATTCTGAACCAACTCGTCTTCGAGATGAACGTGTTCTAACGCATTTTTATTTTATCATGATATGTTGACATTATAGGGGAAGCCAAGCTTCCCTTGCAGTCTTAAAGAAATCCCCACTGAACTTAACCAGACATTTATTACATGGTACCAGAACAGAAACAACTGAAGTCAGAGCACACAAGCAGAGCAAAACAGGGAGAAACATCTTCAACGGTTTCAGTCCACAAATATGAAAAGACAAACTCTTTAAAACTGGTTCAGTAATAAAATGACAGACGCGCTGATGTGAAGCTGCTCTGTAGTAAAGTGAAGTGAAACTCTACAATCAGTTAAAATAACTGCCTATTTATTCAGTGTTAATGCATGTGACCGTCTAACTCTATTTTGGATGATGATTTCACACTTTGGTCATTGTCACTTTGAGCTCCAGTAGGCCTCAACTTCCAGAAATAAACTGACCAATAACATGTTAAAAACATCTTAAAGCAACAGTTTGATCTTGTCATGAGATCCTGAGTGTGTTTGTCTCCGCTCTCTCCTGTAACTCTCTTCAGGACGTTTGTTCTTCATTTCTTATCAAATGTCTCCTCTCAGACTGATCTCAGTTTCTCTAATGGTTTTATGGAGCAGGAACAGATCGCCTGCTATAACTGTGTGTGTGAAAGTGTCCTCTGATATCTTTACATGATCAGTATTCAACAGCTTTGGATTATGACGTGATGTGATGCTGTAAATGCTTAGTTTGTTCAGAGTGAAAAATACAATAGTGAGACGCTCACGCAAAAACACTTTCTCCCACGGCTCAGACACGCTGCTAAAGACTGTGACGTCAGAGCTGACAAAGAAAACTCCTGATAACATGTCAGTTCAGGATGAGCCACTAGATGGAGGAGTTGCTCCTCAGACGAGACCACAGAGACAAATCACACGAGAGATTTTGGGCCCTATCACACACTCAGTGCAATGCAGCTCCAGACGCGACGCAAGTGTGTTCTGCTAGTTTCAGTCTGACGCAGTTTTCATTTTCATGTTGTTTAAATAGCAAATGCACTTTATAGACTTTATCATTGCCTGTTGGAGGAAATGGAGCATCGATATGGGTTTATGAATTTCACTGTGTTCTCAAAGTATATTATAATGCGTCTCAAATCAGTATTTTCTCAGGTTAAAGGAGAAGAGGAAGTTGTTTGTTTATTATGTGGTGCACTGTTTAAAATATACTTAAAGTATGTATTTCTCCAGGAGGCGCTCAATATAATAATAAAATGTAATTATTTTGTTATAAAAATTACATTATTAAATGTAATAAAACATGGAGAGACTCTTGAACCTCAGAGTGAGAAACTTTATTGATAAAGGCAAGAAAATACATACAGCAGTAGTAAAGTGAGATCTGTGTGTCTATTCATTTGTTTTGTTTCTGCCATATAAGCCATACATATTGGATTTTGTAAATTCTGACTCTGAAAGAGAGCAGAAGCTCAAATAATAATCAGTATTTATTGTTTAAAAAAAAACACTAGAAGATAAAAAACACACTTGAAGAACCTTTAAAGTTCAGCGTTCTGCTTTAGATTTCAATACTTCCTGAAAAAGATTAATATATAAAGCCATTAATATATGTGACATACATTTACAGCAAAATCAGTTTGTGAGAAATGACGTCATCAATCATGTACCTGATGTGTGAATATGTGCTTGATCTCGTTCAGCTCTTCTGGATCTGATGTCATAAACCAGAATGATGACAGTAGCCACGCCCACCAGAGCAGAAAGGACCAATCGGATCACAGCTTCAGTAGGACCACAACAGTGGACAGAGTCTGAGGAATAAACACATCAAACTGAGATCAGATCAGTCAATAAACACTAATATCAGCGCTGACATCAACTAATATCATCAGTGCTGTCGTACCTGCACATGTGTGACAGTGTGTTGATGTCCAGATGTGTGGTCTGGTTGCTGATGGGATTGTTCAACACAGCTGTAGGTGTTTTTATCCTGATATTCCACCTCCAGAGGTAGAGAGAGACTGATGCTGAGATCACACACACTGATGTTGGCCAATACACTCATTCCTTGTACCAGGAGAGAGTCACTGTCACGGTGTATGAATTCATTCTCTCTCTCGTCTCGCGTGCTGTTGTGTGTGTGTGTGTGTGTGCGCGTTAATTGTGGGCGCGGTCACTGATCAGCAGCGCCAGCTGGCTTCAATCGGTTTTACCCTTTATATGTTCAGGAACTGGTGTCTCATGTTGTCAGATCGTTGTTCTCCCGGTGTGTTCCCTGTTCCCGAGTTTCGTTGGCCTCCTGTGGATTCCCTGTTCGTCTTCATCTTCTTCGAGTTCCTCTCACTACCACGGATTCCACTTCACTCACGGATCACCTGCACTGGATTGGGAGCACGGCACTGGTTGTTCACCGAGGTCCCTGCGTCACTCTACATCAGCGCTGGATTCCGCCCGACCCACCGTCCCTCTCCAGCTGTGTTACTTTCCCGGTGTTGTGACTCTGACCAAACATAATTTACTTACCTTTAATAAAGCGCTTTTGCTATTGCATCTTTCTCCTGTGATTCATAACAGAACGATCTGACCAACCATGGATGCAGCAGGAGCAAGAGACTGGGACGAGTTTGCTAATCAGAGCATTGCACGTTTGGACCAGCAGGATGAGAACATCAGCAACACAGGTCGGGCGGTTCAGGCGCTCGTGACGCAGGTGTCCGAGCTCACCCGACAACTTCAACAGCTGAGAACTCCCACTGCGCCACCCACACTGCCAGTTCAACCCGTACCACCAGAGCCGCACCAGCAGCGGGAGCCACGCCTACCCATCCCCGAAGGATACTCAGGTGAACCTGAATTCTGCAGAGCTTTCCTGACCCGATGCTCTATGCATTTTTCTTTGCAGCCACTGACGTTTTCCCAGGAACAAAGTAAAGTGGCATTTGTTCTGACGTTACTGTCTGGTATGGCGGCTCTCTAGGGGAACGGCGGTGTGGGAGAATCAAGACCCATGCTGCGCCTCGTTCCTGGCACTCTCCGAAGAGATAAGAAGGGTCTTCGATCGTGCGGTGGTGGGTAGGGAGGCGGCCAGACTACTCGCCGATCTCCGCCAGGGTAATGGATCGGTGTCGGAGTATTCCATCCAGTTCCGCACCCTGGCCGCAGAGTGCCGTTGGAACGAGGAGGCGCTGTGGGACCGTTTCCTGCATAGGTTGGCTGACCGTGTCCAGAGGGAAATTTATATGCTGGATCTGCCTCAGGATCTGAATGGACTCATTGAGTTAGCACTAAGAGCTGATGCTCGGCTGAGCAGGATGGGTCGGTTTCAGTCGAATCACCAATATCTCAGCACGGAGGATTCCCGGGTCGGCAGCAGGGACACGGTCAGCCCCATCTCCGATCCTGAGCCCATGCAGGTGGGTAGAGCTCGGCTTTCCCGGGAGGAGCGCGAGAGGCGGAGATCCAAGGACTATGCCTATACTGTGGGAAGACGGGCCATTTCATTCATGCCTGCCCAGTAAAAGATCAAGCCCGGTAGTAACTTTGAGGCTACTATCGGGTGGGATCTCCGCCGAGAAGACCTCATCACCAACATCATCTACCCTCCTCCCGGTAAGACTAAGGTGGGCAACCTGCACACACGACACCAAGGCATTACTGGATTCTGGGGCGGAAGGTAATTTTATGGATTTTGCACTGGCTAGAAAACTTTCTATTCCCATTTCTCCACTCAAGCACCAGATCTCCGTTAATGCCCTCAACGGTCAACTCCTACCCGACATTTCTCACACTACTGAATCCATCACTCTCATCACATCCGGCAATCACATTGAGACCATAAAATTCCTCCTCATGGACTCACCACTCGCACCAGTTGTACTTGGTCATCCGTGGCTCACTTTGCACAATCCCAGAGTTGATTGGGGCCACAATTCAGTGTCGTCATGGAGTAATAAGTGTCATGAGTCTTGTCTCGTATCTGCGTGTTCGTCTGTACCTGTTTCTGTGTTCCAGGAGGAGGCAGTGAATTTGTCTAACGTGCCCGAGGAGTACCAGGACCTGAGAGAAGTGTTCAGTAAGTCTCGAGCTGCTTCTCTTCCTCCTCATCGTCCCTATGACTGTGCTATAGACTTAGAGCCTGGTAAGTCTCCGCCTAAGGGCAAATTATATTCAATTTCTGTTCCAGAGAGGGAGGCTATGGAGAAATATATTTCTGATTCTCTAGCATCCAGATTCATTCGCCCTTCTTCATCTCCAGCGGGGGCGGGGTTCTTTTTTGTGGGGAAGAAGGATGGGTCTCTGCGACCGTGTATTGATTACCGAGGGCTGAACAACATCACGGTAAAGAATACTTATCCTTTGCCGTTGATGTCTTCAGCCTTCGAGCGATTGCAGGGAGCATCCATCTTCACAAAATTGGATTTACGTAACGCTTATCATTTGGTCCGCATAAGGAAGGGTGATGAATGGAAGACCGCGTTTAATACCCCTAGGGGGCACTTTGAATATTTGGTTATGCCGTTCGGGCTGTCCAACTCACCAGCGGTCTTCCAAGCACTCGTCAATGACGTGTTGAGAGATATGGTCGACCAATTCATATATATGTTTACCTGGATGACATATTGATTTTTTCATCTTCTCTCCAGGAACACATTCAGCACGTCAGACGAGTGCTTCAGAGGTTACTAGAGAATGGGCTTTTTGTCAAGGCGGAGAAATGCGTTTTTCATGCACAGTCGGTTCCTTTCCTAGGGTTCATTGTCTCGTCTGAGGGAATGCGTATGGATCCTGACAAGGTTAAGGCTGTGATTGATTGGCCTAGTCCAGATTCCCGTAAGGCCCTGCAGAGGTTTCTGGGATTTGCCAATTTCTATTGGCGTTTTATTCGCAACTTCAGCCAACTAGCCGCGCCTCTGACTGCCTTGACCTCCCCCAGAACGACGTTCAGGTGGTCTGACACAGCCGAGGCTGTGTTCGCCAAACTTAAGAGCCGCTTTGTTTCGGCTCCCATCCTCGTTACCCCTGATCCTTCACGTCAGTTCGTGGTGGAGGTCGACGCGTCAGAGGTGGGGGTAGGAGCAGTTCTTTCCTAACGTTCTTCCACAGACGACAGGATGCACCCCTGCGCGTTTTTATCCCATCGTTTATCACCTGCCGAGCGTAATTATGACATTGGTAACAGAGAATTGTTGGCAGTCAAGTTAGCGCTGGAAGAATGGAGTCACTGGTTAGAAGGCTCAGGGGTACCTTTTATCGTATGGACTGATCATAAGAATCTGGAATATATCAGAACCGCCAAAAGACTCAACTCTAGGCAGGCTCGGTGGGCACTTTTTTTCGGACGTTTTGACTTTTCTCTGTCGTACCGCCCGGGTTCCAAAAACATCAAACCCGATTCCTTATCTCGTATTTTTGACCAGTCCGAACGCCCGTCTACTCCCGAGTGTATTTTACCTGAGACATTAGTGGTCTCCACTCTCAGATGGGAGGTCGAGTCGAGGGTCATGAAGGCCTTAGAAGGGGTAACGCCTCCGCATGATTGCCCACCGAATCGGTTGTTTGTGCCAGAGGAGTGTCGTTACTCAGTGGGTGCATTGTTCCAGTGTGGCTTGTCATCCAGGAGTTAATCGCACCAGTTATTTGGTCAGGCAACGATTCTGGTGGCCACTTATGGCTCGTGACAGCCGCAGTTTTGTTTTGGCTTGCTCTGTTTGTGCCATTGGTAAATCCTCCAATCGACCCCCAGATGGGTTACTCCAACCGCTGTCTGTCCCTTCGAGACCCTGGTCCCACATCGCACTAGATTTTATTACCGCCCTCCCGCCCTACCAGGGCAAGACGGTCGTTTTGACTGTCGTGGACCGGTTCTCGAAGGCGGCTCACTTTATTTCCTTGCCCAAATTACCCTCTGCCAAGGAGACAGCGGTGACTGTCGTTGATCACGTCTTCCACTTACATGGCCTTCCGATAGATGTGGTTTCTGACAGGGGTCCCCAATTTGTGTCCAAATTTTGGCAAGAATTTAGTAAGTTACTGGGAGCGACTGTCAGTCTTTCTTCGGGGTTCCATCCCCAAAGCAATGGTCAAACTGAGAGAGCCAACCAAGACTTGGAGAGAGTGTTGCGATGTTTGGTTTCCAAGAATCATTCCTCCTGGTGTCAACAGTTGTCTATGGTGGAGTACGCCCACAATTCGTTACCAGTGTCATCCACGGGCCTCACTCCGTTTGAATGTAGTTTAGGCTACCAGCCACCAGTTTTTGCCAGTACGGAATCCGAGATCGCGGTCCCCTCCGCCCACGCCTTCGTCCAGAGGTGCCGCCACACTTGGATGAGAGCCCGTGAGACTCTTCTCCAAGTGGGGGCGCGCACTAAGGCTAAGGCCGATCGCCACCGGTCGAAGCCTCCCGTATACGTCGTGGGTCAAAAAGTGTGGCTTTCTACTAAGAATATTCCTCTCCGATCCGTATCTAATAAACTTGCTCCCAAATTTATCGGCCCGTTTCCTGTCACCAAGATCATTAGTCCGGTGGCAGTCCGACTCAAACTTCCTCCTGCGTACAGGAGAATTCATCCCACCTTCCATGTGTCTAAGATTAAACCTGTGTTTCATGCACGCATTAATCCACCAGTCCCGGTTCCTCCCCCGCCGCGTCTCGTAGATGGGGAACCAACTTATTCGGTTAACCGTATTCTGGACTCGAGACGGAGGGGACACGGATTTCAGTACCTGGTGGACTGGGAAGGTTACGGTCCGGAGGAGAGAAGTTGGGTTCCTGCTTGAGACATTCTGGATCACTCCCTTATCGATGATTACAATCGACAGGTAAGGCCGTCTGGGAACGCCAGGAGGCGTTCTTAGAGGAGGGGGTACTCTCACGGTATATGAATTTATTGTCTCTCTCTCGTCTCGCGTGCTGTTGTGTGTGTGTGCGCGTTAATTGTGGGCGCGGTCACTGATCAGCGATGATCAGCAGCGCCAGCTGGCTTCAATCTGTTTTACCCTTTATATGTTCAGTAACTGGTGTCTCATGTTGTCAGATCGTTGTTCTCCTGGTGAGTTCCCTGTTCCCGAGTTTCGTTGGCCTCCTGTGGATTCCCTGTTCGTCTTCGTCTTCTTCGAGTTCCTCTCACTACCACGGATTCCACTTCACTCACGGATCACCTGCACTGGATTGGGAGCACGGCACTGGTTGTTCACCGAGGTCCCTGCGTCACTCTACATCAGCGCTGGATTCCGCCCGACCCACCGTCCCTCTCCAGCTGTGTTACTTTCCTGGTGTTGTGACTCTGACCAAACATAATTTACTTACCTTTAATAAAGCGCTTTTGCTATTGCATCTTTCTCCTGTGATTCATAACAGTCACATGTCTCACATTCACCACTTATGAACACACCAATGAACATGATGATGATGATGAAGAACAGTGTGAAGACTTACTGATGATGACAGGAACAGGCAGACGAGCTGGAAAACATGAGAGAATGAAGATAAATAAGAAAAGAAAAGAGGGCAAAAATGGAGTATTACTCCAAATTGAGGAATGAACTTGCAGATAACTCACTAAGCTCAAAAAAATGGTGGGGTATAGTAAATTCACTTTCAGGCAGAAGTGGTTTCACAGACATCCCGGTCATTGAACACCACACATCAACATCCTCTTTTGCCAATGTGCACTTTAAACCCAAAGACATTAGAAACATTCTTCGTAACCTTGATCCAGCAAAGGCAACGGGACCTGATGAAATACCAACAAGAGTCCTAAGAGAATGTGCAGCGGAATTGGCCAGCCCCCTCAGTCGTCTCTTTCAAATTCTCTTCTCACATGGCGTGTTCCCCAAACAATGGAAAAATGCCAGAGTGATACCAATACATAAAAGAGACTCTAAATCAGATCCGACAAATTATAGTCCCATATCCCTCTTTCAGTCCTTAGCAAAGTGATGGAATCCTCAGTTCATAAATAGCTCCAGGCCTACCTCGTCCGTCATAATTTAATTTCTAATAAACAGTATGGATTTAAACCGAACCACTGCACAGCAGATCTCCTTACAGTATTGTCGCAGACGTGGAACAACATCTTAGACAAGGGAGGTGAGGTGTATATTGTTGCACTAGACATTAAAGGAGCATTCGACCAGGTCTGGCACAACGGCCTTCTGGATAAGCTTTCTGCTAAAGGCATAACTGGGCCATTACATTCTTGGCTAAAGAACTACCTGGAAGGAAGGTCCATCCAGGTCGTGCTCTCCGGTCAGTCCTCATCACCTCAACCAATCAACGCCTTGGTGCCCCAGGGATCCATTCTCGGCCGGCTATTATTCTCCATCTTCATTGACGATGTTGTAGAACAGTGCAATAACAGCATTTTTCTATATGCGGATGATTCCACCATTTATGCCCCAGTAACGACACTTAAAGTAACACTATGTAGTTTTTCAACCTTCATTATATATTTCCAAGACCCTTGTGATGGTTTATCGACTTACAATAGGTTGAATGACACGTCTGCCATAGCCTGACAGTGTCTGTATCGCTTTTACTGGCACTATGTAACTTCGGGTTTCGGGTAAGAACCCGAGCACAAAAAAAAAAAAAAACTACAAAATTCGACTGCTTTACGGCATACGTCACTTCCCCCACTTCCTCAGATTCTGACGTGAGAGCCCAACTAGCGTTTGATACCCGCCTGTATGTTGTTGTCATGACCGAAGCAACAACTAAAAGGAAGGCAAAGGTTTTGTCAGAGGTGACTAAAAGAAAAAGGGAGAGTAACAACTTAAGACCGGACGAGGATCACTATTGGAGGGAGAGCAAGACAGTTTGAACACGGTGAGTGTGCGCGCGCGCGACCGGCTCTCTCTGCTCGTTCTTTCAGTAATATGCACCCTGTCACAAGCGCAGCAGTCAGTCATCTGTAAAGTGTTTATACATTTATAAATAAATCAGGGAGTCAGGGAGCTGACTATCGCGACTAAATGTAAAAGGCCTGGCCATGTTACGGAATCTATCTGGTCCTCCATTTATCTTCATGAATCAAGTAATGCTAGTAGAGTAGCGAATTATCAATCTGGTAGCTACACTAACATGCTAGTTTACCATGGTTATAATAAATAATCTTTCAGGATAACTATCCTAATGTCTGCAGGCTGATAGGTTTGTGTATTTATTTTTCTGGTGAAAGTGTCTTGCCTCTGGCTATAATGCAAATCGATTTTTAAATTTGCATATTCATCTATGGTAGCTTGATATTATAATATTGAAGATATATGGCTATTACCTACCACACAAACATTGAATTGAATTAGCATATCCGTTATGTAAAACAGTAGACAATAGGCTACTATAATGACGCTGTCTTGTAAACGTGAGCTACGCGATCTTTCGACGTTTGAAAAAAATAAAACCCATGAAATTATATTCATATGACATGCTGAAATATATGCCAATGTACCTGGGATGAAGACATTTCACACGCAATGCTGGCAGTCTGCCCGCGAGAACTCAAGACAGTATCGGCTTGTCAACAAATGCACACATGTATCGCCTGGTGTAACCATGACAGATTTTACGACAGTAGTAGAAGACAATACTGTTTCCCAACTGTAGGGGGACCCCGAGAGCAAAAACCGCAAAAACGACATAGTGTTGCTTTAATGGTACCAATGTGGCAGCATCCCTAAATAAAGACCTGGAGAATATTAGCAGGTGGGCAGATGCTTGGAAGGTCACGTTCGAACCCAGCAAATGCAAGGCTATGTTTCTGTCGAGAAAGAGGCCTCCATCCTGCCTGGACCTGTTCTTTGGGGCAATCAGAATTGACCTCTGTGAGCAGTTGAATATTCTGGGACTACGTATCGATAAGAAGTTGCTATGGACTAATCACCTGTCAAACATTGGCAAGCGTGCTGGACAGTGTCCTGGAGCTCTGCGCAGGTTGGCCAACAAGCTTGATGTCAAAGGTCTACAATGTCTAATGTCTACAAAGCACAAGTCAGGAGTACCATGGAGTACTCATGCCTTGCCTGGATGAACGCATCACAGACCACCCTTGGGCAGCTTGACAACATCCAAAAAAAGGCACTGAAAATCATTGGGGAGGATGAGGACACTGCCCTAAGGAAATATGCAATCAGCCAGCTCAGCCATCGTAGAACTGTTGCAGCAACAACTATGCTTTTTAAAATGCACACTGAAAACTGTCCAGAAGATCTCAAAGCTCTGCTACCTCCACCTGATCTCTTTCGCCGAACCACTCGAAGAGCACGACCAAGTCATGCCCTAAAACTCCCCAAGTCTAACACCAAATGCTTGGGGAGGAGCTTTCTTTATTCGGCTGTAACAATTTGGAACTGTCTCCCCTGTACTGTAGTAGGTGAAATCACCTCAAAGAACGTTCAGGCTTTCAAGAAGAGACTAAACAAACATCTTCTTAGCAAAAAAAACTGCAATTTCTTGATGCTTAATGTCACTTATCCCATATTCCTAGTTCTGAGCAGCCGCAGATCACGATAGGCTCTCGGGTCAACTGTTAAAGCCTGTATCTGCGAAGCACTAATACAATTTTAAAAAAAAGAACACATCTAATGAACAATCTTATTTTCAGTTCAAACAGAGTCAGTGTTTATATGATCAATCATTTCAAACTATAAAATGATTCAACAGTTAATAAATTTGTACTGTAAATAGTTGGTAAAAATAAGAATATTTGAAGGAGAAGACAAATGATCTCTACTCCCCATAGACAGAAACTCTGAATATTTTTGATAAGACTCCTGCTGAATACAGTACATAATTTCCAGTATGTTCAGTTCTGGTGTTTGTGATGGTCAGAGATCCAGTTAGATTGTCCAGCTTCAGTCTGTCTCTGAATCTCCCATCAAGTTCATCATCATATACAGTGATGCCTTTGGGCCGTTTATTGATTCCAGTTATTAAATTGGTTTCAGGTCCAAACAACCACAAAATCCGAACACCATCCATCATTTCGGTGTCAGAGTCTAGAGTGACTGAATCTCCCTCCACCACTAAGTTGTCATCTGTATCACCAAAAACACACACAGAACAAACAGAAACAGGGTTTGTCACAGATTAAGACTTTCATGATGGTTTACAAAATTAAATAGTTCAAAATGTAAATTTCAAGTGAATAATATATGTAACTAGGCAGTCAACTTTGAAAACGAGGAGAGGATCTCAGTGCAGGGGATTTATCAATAAACAATAATAATAATAATAATAAGATACAAAACAAAGAACTTAGAACTAAACACAAGTAACAGAACTGAGACACATGCACACGCACATCCATAAAAGCACAACTGACAATAAACATGGGAAACACAGGAATATATATATATATATATATATACACACACACAGGTGCTGGTCATATAATTAGAATATCATCAAAAAGTTTATTTCAGTAATTCCATTCAAAAAGTGAAATTTGGGTATTATATTTATTCATTACACACAGACTGATATATTTCAAATGTTTATTTCATTTAATTGTGATGATTAAAACTGACAACTAATGAAAATCCCAAATTCAGTATCTCTGAAAATTAGAATATTACTTAAGACCAATACAAAAAAAGGATTTTTAGAAATGTTGGCCAACTGAAAAGTATGAACATGAAAAGTATGAGCATGTACAGCACTCAATACTTAGTTGGGGCTCCTTTTGCCTGAATTACTGCAGCAATGCGGCGTGGCATGGAGTCGATCAGTCTGTGGCACTGACAAAACTGACAAAAGGTCATTGCTAAAGAGGCCGGCTGTTCACAGAGCTCTGTGTCCAAGCACATTAATAGAGAGGCGAAGGGTAGGAAAAGATGTGGTAGAAAAAAAGTGTACAAGCAATAGGGATAACTGCACCCTGGAGAGGATTGTGAAACAAAACCCATTCAAAAATGTGGGGGAGATTCACAAAGAGTGGACTGCAGCTGGAGTCAGTGCTTCAAGAACCACCACGCACAGACATTTGCAAGACATGGGTTTCAGCTGTCGCATTCCTTGTGTCAAGCCACTCTTAAACAAGACACAGCGTCAGAAGCGTCTCGCCTGGGCTAAAGACAAAAAGGACTGGACTGCTGCTGAGTGGTCCAAAGTTATGTTCTCTGATGAAAGTAAATTTTGCATTTCCTTTGGAAATCAAGGTCCCAGCGTCTGGAGGAAGAGAGGAGAGGCACAGAATCCACATTGCTTGAAGTCCAGTGTAAAGTTTCCACAATCAGTGATGGTTTGGGGTGCCATGTCATCTGCTGGTGTTGGTCCACTGTGTTTTCTGAGGGTCAAGGTCAACGCAGCCATCTACCAGGAAGTTTTAGAGCACTTCATGCTTCCTGCTGCTGACCAACTTTATGGAGATGCAGATTTCATTTTCCAACAGGACTTGGCACCTGCACACAGTGCCAAAGATACCAGTACCTGGTTTAAGGACCATGGTATCCCTGTTCTTAATTGGCCAGCAAACTCGCCTGACCTTAACCCTATAGAAAATCTATGGGGTTCTTGTGAAGAGGAAGATGCGAGATACCAGACCCAACAATGCAGAAGAGCTGAAGGCCACTATCAGAGCAACTTGGGCTCTCATAACACCTGAGCAGTGCCACAGACTGATCGACTCCATGCCACGCCGCATTGCTGCAGTAATTCAGGCAAAAGGAGCCCCAACTAAGTATTGAGTGCTGCACATGCTCATACTTTTCAGTTGGCCAACATTTCTAAAAATCCTTTTTTTTGTATTGGTCTTAAGTAATATTCTAATTTTCTGAGATACTGAATTTGGGATTTGCATTAGTTGTCAGTTTTAATCACCACAATTAAATGAAATAAACATTTGATTTCAGCAATTAAATTGTTTTTAATCCTCCACTGAATCACATCATCCTTCATTTCAGTAAGATCAGAGTTTAGAGAGACTGAATCTCCCTTCTTTACTGACACTGACTTCAGTCCTGAATCATCCACACAGAGAACAAACAGAAACAGGGTTCGTCACAGATTAGGACAGTTATTTGAATGTTTACTAAAGTAAATAGTTTAAAATTTAAATTTGAAGTTAATATTATCATAAAACATCAGACGCAAAATGGAGTTTGGATTAATAATTGTATGATGTGCTGATTAAAATATAAAACAGGTCAAACAAATATTTAACTCACCACCCTAGACAGCAAGAGTAACAGGCTTGATCTCACTGTTGATCAGTCGTTCATAAACTACAGCATGTTCAGTTGTGGTGTTTGTGATGGTCAGAGATCCAGTTTGATTGTCCAGCTTCAGTCTGTCTCTGAATCTCCCATCAAGAACATCATCATATACAGTGATTCTGTCGGCCTGTTTATTGATTTCAGCTATTAATGTGTTTTCATTTCCAAACCTCCACTGAATCACATCATCATCCTTTATTTCACTAAGATCAGAGTTTAGAGAGACTGAGTTTCTCTCCCACACTGACACTGATGTTACTGAATCAGCAAACACACCTGAAGAAGTTTTCACAGAGTAAAGGTCTAAAATCACTTAATGTTGGTTTGATGAAGATTCACTAAAATCCTTGTAATCATTGAAAATTGCAATAGATTTCATACAGAAAAATAACTAAAAATAAGTAATTTTACTACAACTAAGACTAATGCTGTTGGGTATTTAAGCTTCATATTTAATTGAATCAATCACTAATAACTGAATAGCTTGAAAAACTTTAAAATCAAACTTGACCTCACATTTATTTCTATGAGAATAACAGTGAGTGTTAATCCTCTAACTAATTTAACCAGTATTTTTTTTTTCCCATGGTAACAAAAAGGAAAAAAACTGAAGCCATAAAACACATTTAAAACTCACCATCCAGACGCCACAAACACAAACAGAGCAAAACTAATTTGAGAAGCATTTTCTTCATCGGTTCACTGAAAAGCCCACAATAGTAACTCTTAATGTCTGAAACACTCAGATTGATCTGAAAGACTGAACTGTGATATATATCTGGAGCCGTATTCACAAAGCATTTTATCTTACCACTAGGAGTACTCCTAAATCGCACTAAAAGATTTTAGCTAGGAGTTTTCTCTTAAAAGTTATTCACAATGCCTTTCAGACCTACTCTTAGTAAAGAAAAATAACAACTCCTAAACTAAGAGTGAGTCTTTGTTGCTATGGATGACGTCATTACTCATGCACGAGCTTGACTGAAGTGACCACCTTGATTGGCTGATGATTGTAACGCGGGAATGATTCCAAACACCTCCCCTACGATGATGAGTGACAGGTGACAGGTCTGAGAATGCGTGCGCTACACAAGTAGTGCGAAGGACAGAAGATGATGAATAACTGAATAAATAGCCTAAATGAATAAAGAGTAAAGGGAAAACAAATAGCCTAGTAGCCTAATGAAACATATGGATTGATGCAATATCTTTGCAACATTATTGAATTAATCTGTCACTATATTCCTCTGCCTACGTTTGGAAAGAGAAGAACATTTTAATTTGATTCACAATGAAACGTTACAATTAGTTTACATGCAGTGAGTAGCCTAGTTTTGGTTGTTGTCGGTGGCGATTGCATCCCTAGTTATGCCTACAATGCAAAATTGTTCCCTCGCGATTAGTATGGAAGCTGTAGCCGCTGCATACGCATTTCAAAACATCGCAACGTGAAATGCCACAAAAAGCGGTTTGTGAATAGGTCTTCGTGAGTTAGGAGTCCTCTCGACTTCTTTTAAGGTGTCCCAAGCTTAGGTGCTACTTTTAGGGCTAAAATGCTTCGTGAATTACTCTTAGTCAAAAAAACTAAGAGTCCTAAAGTTACGAGTGACACGCCCATTATTTTTAGGAGTTGCTCCTAAATTCGCCGGTTAGGAGCTACTTTTAGCCTTAAAATTCTTTGTGAATACGGCCCCTGGTCGTGACCTCAGTCACAGTTTCCGTTCACACGTCCATCTCCTTTAACATCATGAGAATCAACAAGCTTTTGCTGATCTTACATTTTCAAATGAATTCTGGCCCAGAATTAAAAAAACTAATAGCAGAAGAGAGAAATATATTTGATTCGATTGTTTTGTGTCTACTGGTATGTTATTAGTGTTAGCTGTCAATCATTTTGATAAAAAAAAAAAAAAAAAAAAGTTTTTTTTTTTAGAGTTTCTTAATTCTTAACAATAATTTTGCTAAATGTATCTATCAAATATATCATGGACAGCTGACTCCAGAAGTTTTCCAAATACTTTGTGTAGCACACACATAACCATACTCATTTGTTATTGTCCTTGAGACTTTAACAAAGCCAATCTCATACATTAACTCCTCAAATACAGACATTAAATGCCCCACCAGAGAGGAGTATTTGGGACACTGACCACATCATGGTCCATCTGATTCCTGCATACAGACAGAAATTAAAACTATCCAAACCTGTTGTGAAGACATCAAAGCAGTGGACCAGGGAGGCTATGGAGGATCTTCAGGCACGCTTGGACTGTACTGACTGTGATGTATTCAGGACTCCTACCAACAATCTGGATGAGTACACTGAGGCTATGACAACATACATAAGCTTCTGTGAGTGTAGCTGTTTACCATCACACACCAGGGTAAGTTACAATAATGATCAACTCTAGATCACAGACAGACTTAAACTAAGGCTGGAGAAGGAAGTTGCATTTAAAGACCCCCTGAAATCATTTTCGAAAAAGTTTTTTAGCTTTTAGTATGAATATCTTAGCCTTAAGGTTATGAATAAGCTGGTGTGCTCCAAAACAATGATAAAATTCGCATTTAGGAGATATAATCATGCAAAACTTACAGTCTCTCACTTCCGTTAAATGGATCAGGGATTTTTCTGACATCACCGTGGACTTCAGCTTCTCATCACATCTTCTGTCCAATCAAATATCCTCTAGAATCTAAAGCTCCGCCCCCTATGTTATAAACACCACCTGGCCAAAGCCACTGTTGAAATGTCACGGAGCAATATGTATAAATAATATTTTATTCCATTTTCCAACTGTATGGTGTTTAAGCATGAAATGACTAGAGTTTATTCACACCTCTACTATTGAATCCAACGTATCATCAGCGCTCGGATTTGCTTTCATGGTGCTGTCAAGTACGAATTGCAGTCTGTGAAGTAAACTAAATGCTACTGGCTATTGGAAAAGAGGGCGGAACCAATCAATATGTCCCTGTTTCAGTGGAAATTACATCAACGCATCAAAAAGCTATGCGTTCCAAAGCACTTCAGTGGGACTTTAAGAGTGGGGACAGAATCCGGTTTAGAGAGTAAAAGTACAAGTTTAGCAAGACAGAGAAAGAAACTATACTCTGAGAAACTACAACATCAGTTGTAGCCAATGACTCCGCTTTTGTCTGGAAAGGGCTCAGACAGATCACAAACTGAAAACCCAAAGCTACTCACTCAGTTAACAACTTGCGTCTGGCCAACAGCCTGAATGAGTTCTACTGTTGCTTTGAAAGACATTGGGACAGTCCTGACGCCATTCCCCCATGACACCGGCCATCAACTCCAGCCCATCCGCTTCACCAACCCCACCACAGCGGTGCCTCTCCAGAGATGTACACCTCAATGGCGAACTCCTTCACCACAAGAACGACTCTCTCCATCCTAGAGAGAGACATTAACAGTCCTCACGAGACAGAACACCCGCAAAG